>BSBM01000293.1:37132500-37721412 GCA_027924585.1 Larix kaempferi
ATTGGATAAGTCCTTTGAGTTATAGCCAGGTGTGAAGGATCCGGATAAAATTTCTTACTGTCCTAAAGAAGTGTTTAATAGATTCATTAACAATCCTCTAGATATGTTTCCATTTTTTTGTAGGTATTCTACAATAGCTTCCATGAATCTGAAAGCAATTCATCCTCTCTCTCCATTCAACTATGATGAGTGGAAACCAAAGATGATAGCATATCTAAAGAGACAAGGTATTTTTTATATGTGTATTGGTGTTATGAGAGATTTTGATTCCTATGAAGAAGAGAATGATTGGATAAATGAATGTGACATATCCTTTGGAGCAATGTGTATTTCTATGTCTCCTAGTCTGTGCTACCTCATGGAAACTATTGAATATCCAAGTGATATATAGGCCCAATTGGACAAAGCATTTTGCAAACAGAATGAATAGATTGGTGCAAATTATTTGGAGAACAAGCCCAATGATAGCTCCTTAAGTGTTCTCTCTAATTATGTCTCAACCTCAGTTATCTCTCATGATGAAGTTGTTTAAGATGAAGAATAAGGTGTAGATTCGACATAGAAAGTTCATGTTGAAGACATTCCTTCCTCTATTGCTTTAGAAGTTGACAACAGTTTCAAATTGTCCCCTTCCCATGTAGTTGATGCAGATGAAGTGACACAACTAATGAAGCTTATCCTTTTGGATATATTATCCATTCCTTACTCATGTTCTCAATATATTCTATTTTGAATTCTGAGCAAGATAAGCCAGTTCATGCTCTAGAATCTAAAGAGGTTCTTAAATCCTCTCTTTCACATGAGTCTATTGGTGTGCAGAATGATGATCTATTGAATGTTTTGGAGGTTAAATCATAGTTTGGAGGTGATGCATTCACCCTCCTTGATCACATGCTTCCTATGTACTTCTATTCGATCATTGGCACATGTTCTCAGAGTTTCACTGAAGATGGAGGACACTACCATTCGCTTGGGTTCAAGTCTCAAGCACATTTTTGTGATTTTGGTTTTGATCTCACCCCTGCTAGTTCAAAGGAGATCAAAAGAAACCATCTATCAGTTCTGGGAGCTGATTTAACTTCCACTGATCATAAGTTCAAGTTTCAAGAGAAATTAGATCTGATTGGAGCTGATCCTACCTCAGTTGGTTCAAATTAAAGGTTCTAGGATGATACTCATATTTTTGGATTTGTTCTCACCATGTTTGGCTTGAAGAGCAAGTTCAGAAAGCCTCCATATTCGCTTGCATCCACTGGAGGAGAATTCAAGCACATGTTTTTGGAGAATGATCCACTTCTTCCCAAGAGGGAGATACCTCTAGATATTGAATCATGCATCATACCTACTTGAGTCTTGAGCATCAATTTTTGGTGTGTTTTAGTCTATCTTGAGGGGTGGGGTTTCCCACTGGATTTTCCTTCTTTCCTCATTTTTTCTAGATTGATTGTACGGGGTGACCTTTGGTCTCGGTAACCAGGTCACTAATCCCTATAATATAGATGGAGGGAATCCCTATAATGATTATGGAGAATTGAAGAAAAAGGAATGAATCCCTCTAATGGCTACAAAACCTTTAAGAAGAACATAATTAATTCCTACAATGGCTATGGAAGGCTGAAGAATAAGGGAACATATTGCTAATATAATGGATTAGAAGCCTGTAGAAGAAAGGAATTGTTCCCTTATGGAAGCTAGACTTTGATAACAATTTCTACCAAATAGAACAACATAGTAGTTGAATAATAATAAAAACTATTAATCCATTGTCAAAACATGATATCTTTGTCCTAAAATGGTTCTTTATATAGGTGTACAAAATAGCGATAGCATGTTTAATGTGCCTCCCTTTTTATTTTAGCATATATTATAGTTAACAATTTGATTATTATCTTTAAGTTATACTAACTATACTTGAGGTTCCCATACTATTACATTTCAATTTTATACAATGGTTTGGAGGTTCCAAATCATTATAATGTTAGTGGATACCAAATTTAATTACATAAAGTATATTTATTGTATTAAAAAAATGTACATTTTACATAAAATGACATATTGTTAGGTTAACATAATAATTTAAAAATATTAAAAACAAATATAATTATTCTAAGAAATTTGATATATTTTTTTTGTAAGTAAGCATAGCTAGAAAAATCTATTAATATAGTACAAAAATGGTACAAAGTTACATTCAAAGTGAGTCCAAAATCTCACATAGGCCCTTCCCAAGTTGGGAAAACAAGGCACCCAAAGTTCAGCTTAACAACTTCACGAGATAACATGATTGCTTCTCAGAGGATTACCAGGAACTCAAAACCTATCTTACTAGAAACAGACTACAAAGAGCAAAAGTACATTGCAGCTACAAAACAAATCAATCAGGTTGTTGGCTTAACAGAAAACAACATATCGATCAAGAAGACTACCAAAAACTAACATCGGCAGCAAAACACTTCCACAAACACAAGGCAAAGAGTAAAGAAGCCATCTAGTTCAGGGAACAATGAGACAACGAGCCATGATTAAAAGGCCCTCCTCTGTGCTCGACTCCTGGAATCCTGTGGGTCATGGATGCTGAGCTCTTCAACTAAAGCCTCCAGAGTGTGCATACTTTCCATACCATTTTGTTGATTTACTTTCAATTCCTCGATGATATCCTTAATGTCTTTGACAATTTTCTCTCGTGCCTAGATTTCACGCCCAAAATGGGTTGGCTGCAATCTGTCGACCCTGCTGCTCCTCAACCTCCTGCTGCAACGATATTTCCATGTGAGAAATTTAAGCCTATGTAGTCTCAGGAGTTTCCTTCAAATAATGGTGCACCCAGTCAAATTTAAGAGGGTGGTCACCCTCTGGGACATTCGCTTGGTTGGATGAGCCTTCACCCCTTTTCCTACTTCTCGCACTGGAGTTCAATCTAGAGCTGCGACGACTGCAAAGACACATGTGAGGGGCCATAATGTACAAGAATATGGTTCCAGATGAGAAAGATATGCCCCCAACTATCTGTAACCACTTATTCCCAAAATGGAGAAAACACAACGTACTATTTCTCGGGGAAAGGAAGACTAATTTATCAGTGTGGACATGCCTCCACCAGTCCACCTTTTTGGCTTTATAATCCTGAAGTCTGCATTTAGGTATGGTTATTGTACATGGCCTTGAGTTTCCATTAATAAAAATAATTACCCTTCCATCCCTTCCCGAGGCCTCGCATGCTTGGGATGTTGTGAGCCTTCGAATCAGACTACACTTGGTACGATCCCATCTGCTGAGATCATTTCCTGCATCATTATTGTGCTTTATCCTTCTTCTCATCTTTGTCCGTTCGTTGCACCCTTCCTTACCCTGAATACTGAACTTAATGGCCATTAAGTAGATGGAAAGGGGTACTCATGTGAGTGAATTCCGCAGGCCTACTAGCCTATTCTCCACTTGGAGGAATAACTCCGACTGGGTATGTGGAATAACTTGACAGATGATCATTAGTACAAGGTGATCTTGGGCTTGCATGTGTCCTTGCGTCCTCGTTTCCATGTGCCTCTTCACCTCTATGATGAGTGGAACCATCTGGGAGGTTAAGATCAATGGTTGCGATCTCAAGGAATAATCTTCTATCCATGTGATCACATGCACCTTCTAGCATACCTAATTTGAAGACTACACATGCTTCGAATCCTTTGTTTGCCGGCTCATCCACCAACTGGTTTCCTTTACGTCGAACATGCAAGAATTGGATTACCAAGGTGGTAAGCATAAGTTGTTGAAGTTGAGATAGTTTTCATTCCCATCTCCAATTATGTGAAACTTTGGCCACGACAGACCCCTGCTAGATGCGACCAGCCATAGCGAACAGGATACTGGAGTCTCCCTCCACTATCAGAGGTAACCAATTCTGAGGAATCTCCCATCTAATTCCATTCACAAGTCCTTCTAGCTCAGCTACATTATTTGTTGATTCTCCCAGGTTGCCCCAAAATACGCTGAGCACCTTCCTAGAGTTGTTTCTGATAGCTCCCCTGAAACCTGCAGCACCTGGGTTCCCTTTAGCCACACCATCAAAATTAAGCTTGAAAGTTCCAGACGGAGGAGCTTTCTAGAAGTCGAGGCTATGGAGCTGAGCCTTCCTTCGCGTGTTTCATCAATACATTCAGGTAAGATGTAAATCGCATCAGGGGGGAAATGGTTAAGATGAAAAGTTTCCTTCAAGTGTACTTCAAGAATCAGCCAGATTGCCTCAGTACTGCACTCCTTCCCCTCGAAATTCTCTGATTTCTTTCTTTCCAGACCTCCCAAACCATGAAACCAGGGAAAAATTCCCAAATACAATTTAGGAGTTCATTTTTGTATGGCTGAGACTGCCATGTGGCTAGAGAGAGGTCAGGATGACCTCGAACCCTTGTTGTCTTTTTGAATCTTTATTCCCCCCTAACCCAGAGTGAAGAGGCCAGTGGGCATTCATCCAAAAGGTGATTGATGGATTCACTATCTTGAAGGCATGTACAGCAACGAGAAGGTCCTGAAAAGCCCCTTTTCCATAGGTTTTCCCAGGTTAGGATGCAAAGGTCAATAAGCAACTAGCCAAAGGTGGCAATTTTAGGCTAGAGATTCTTATGCCAGACCTTTTTCCATTTTTCCTCCCGTGGAATTCTATCATGCCCTTCGAGAAGACTAACCACTTCTGCAATGTTGAAGTTCCCATTGTTAGAGTAACCCCACTGGACTTTATCCGGTACCTACACCAGTGGAATTTGACTTTTAAATATCTCCTCATAGAAGTTGTCCAGGTTCTCATCTGGGGCCAAGGCTTGCCACCATTGTTTCGGTTTCCAGATCTTGGCATGATACCCCTCCAACGTGAGTTCCCAAAAGTCCTGAACCTTTTCCAAGGGGCTTCTCTGAAGGTACTGCATTAGCTCCTAGATGACGTGTCTTTCATCTAATCCAGAAGATTGTTTCCACGCATCCCTGAGAAAAGAGGCAGAGGCTCCATCTCTTATCTCCCAAAAGCTATGTCATTGAACTAATCCCTAGTTCATTTGAGCCACTTCCTATATATGCAAACCAAGTAGGTCCTCCCCGTATCTGATGAGGTCCTTCTTAGGCCAGTTGGGAGCGTATTTCCTGTGCCAAAGTAATGCCCATGGTTCCTCTGTGTGTGTAGTCCAGCTCCACCATATTTTGGCTCCCATCACCCTGTTAACACATAGTGGATCACGTAATCCAAGGCCCCCCGACTCTTTGGGTGTGCACAGAATATCCCATTTCACCAGGGCCCTTTTCCTTTGTTCCTAGGATCCCCCCACAGGAAGTTCCTCTAAATATTGTGAATTTGTTTGAGGACCTCTTTTAGGGAATCCAGCACTGAGAAGAGATATACGGGCATGGCCTAAAGTACCAACTTAACCAGAATGAGGCGACTAGGGAAATTCAATGCTATGTACGTCCACAATTCAAGTTTTCTCTTGATTTTTTCTAGGAGGTCCTTCCATGAGACTTGTTGAATTGTGGATTCGATCAGGGGTGCACCCAGATATTTAGACGGGATATGTCCTTCTAACACTTCCAAAATACGCAGAATGTTTCTGCATGTAATTCTCGTCGTGTTAAAGAAATAGACCTGGGATTTTTCCTTATTGATTTCCAACCCACTGGCGCTGAGAAAGGTATATAGGATTATTTTGATACCTTTGGTTTCCTGAACTGAAGAGGGGCCCATTAACATGGTATCGTCAAGAAATTGCTGGTGGGTTTGGGGCGCCAACCCATTGCATAGATTTAGACCTCAAAAGCCATTGCTTTGTTGAGCTACTCGTAACATTCTTCCCAGCCCTTCTGCTATAATGATGAAGAGAAACGGGGATAAGGGGTCCCCCTGATGAATTCCTCGGGAAGCCGAAAAGGGTTGAGAGGGTGTGCCACTAACCATAATTGAGAAGAAGGGGGAGGAGACTAGTCTCAATACCCAGTCAATCCAAATCTTAGTGAAGCCAAAATCCCTTAACACCTCTGCTAAGAAGGTCCAATTTAGCTTGTCATAGGCTTTGGACAAGTGTAGTTTAAGAAGCATACCTGGTATTTTATCCTTCTTCAAAGAGTGAATGGACTCATGGGCTAGAATTATACCATCAAGGATTTGATGCCCTTCCACAAATCCATCCTACTCTAGATAAATAAGCAGAGGGAGGAGCGCACGTACTCGATTTGCAATGATCTTTGTTATGATTTTATAAATGACGTTGCAAAAGGCTATGGGTCTGAACTTTCTTGGGTCTTCCATTCCCGTTTCCTTTGGGATGAGCATCAGGAAAGTGGCATTGAGAGCTTTTAGGATGCTTCTTCACCGACAGGAGTCTTCCATAATTGATAGGACTTCCGCTTTCAACCAGTCCCAGCAGGTATGGAAGAAATTGGTGGTAAATCCATCCAGACCAGGGGCTTTGTCTGCCGCCATCTACTTGATTGCTTCATCGATTTCTTCCATACTTATTATTTTCATGAGTAGCTTATTATGGTCCTACGTGACCAGCTTTGGGATGTGTTGAAGGACTTCTTCTCTCTCCACCCTTCTATTGATAATGGGTTCTTCCAACAAATCTGCAAAGAATTCACTCAGGGTCTATTCCATCTCTAGTTGCGTTTTCGTGAAAATTCCATCCCCTCTCTTAAGACGCACCACCCAGTTCCATGCCAATGTTGAATAACAACTTTATTGAAAAATTTAGTGTTTCGTTCCCCATCTTTCAACCATCGGTTCCTGGACTTTTGTTTCCATAGTAGTTCTTCTTGTTGATCCTTAAGGTTAAGTTCTTTTAGAAGGTTTTGTTCTTGTTCCTTCAGCTCTATAGAGTATCCCTAGGACATGGAGGCACCTGTACCTCCCACATTTTTAGATCTAATTGTTTTTTACTTTGGAAAATGTTCTCGAAGGTTTCCGTATTCCATTGCTTGATTTTAACTTTTAGGTACTTTAGCTTTTGCTGGAATTGGTACATCAGGGTTCTCGTAATGGGGGAACAGTTCTGCCACCAATGTCTCATTTGATCCGAGAAATCAAGATGAAGGAGCCAAAATTGTTCAAACTTGAACGGCCTTCGGAGGTTCTCCCCTATTCTTTGCCAATCAAGGCTTATCGGCTAGTGGTCGGAACCAGCCGAGGGAAGCACCACTGCTGACAGTTCACCCCCTCCCATCATGATGGATTCAGACACTAGGAACCTATCAAGCCTAGATGCTATGCTTCTGTGCCCTGCTCTTTTGTTGTTCCAAGTGAACATATTGTTAGAGGTTCTAACATCAATTAGTTCCAATGTTTCAATCACCTCCGAGAAGTACTCACTGCTTGGGTGCAGGCAGTGAATTCACCCACGTTTCTCATCCAAACTCCTGATCAAGTTGAAGTCTCTCAATATGACCCATGGGCACAGACCAGTCTCTCTCTTGAGGTTGAGCAAGGAGTCCAAGAAATAATTATTCAAATTAGTTGTTGACGATCCATACACATTGGATAAGAAACCTCTTACTCTAGTTCCTATTACATGAAAAGAAACCGATAAGATGAACTTATAAGCCATCTAATCAGTCAGACTCACCTCGGGGTTCCATAGAATGTCGATTCCCCCAGCCATTCTGATGGCATCAATAACTATAACTTCACAATGTTTCCATATTTTCTTCCCGATGGATCGTAGATCTGCTTTGGAACATTTGGTTTCTTGGAGAAAAACTATAGATGGCCTTTCTAGTTCAATCTTCCGTATCAAAAGATGGGTCTTTAGAAGGCTACTACAGCCTCTGATGTTCCAGGATGTAATCTGCATACTATAACAATTTGGGGGTGGAGGAAGCTAGGGCGACATCGGTAGTTGGATACTGGCCAAAAGCAATCAGTTTCTTCCCAACCATTTGAATTCTTTGGATATTGCTTCACCATCCCCTTTTTTCCCCCCTAATTTTATTTTTTCCTTCATTTTCCTTATGGGATTCGAAAGCTATGCCCATATATTTGAGATTTTTTGTCTTTATAATAGCTTTCTCTAGTAGGGATACCTATTGCAGAGGAATAGAGATCGGATCTTCTTCTGTACATGCCTCCTCTAGTCCATCCAAGTCTAGATCTCCTAGTTCCATCTCTTCTCCGGCTTCCTCTTGCATGGAGCAGTCTTCTCCCACTACTTCCTTCTCTAAGTCCTTGGCTATGCTATCGGAAATGAGATTGGTTTTAATATCCCCTGTCTCTTTCTGTTGTTGCTCCTCCCCTGCGGTTATCTCTTCCATTGACTGCATAAATTCATACCTATTGTGAACTTCTGGTCCCAACCCTTTCTTGGCTGACCGCTTCTTGTTTGCTACTTTGGTGAACCCTTCTAGATCTTTTCCTTATGAATTGGTATTCCTTCCTAGTTTTTTATTTAATAGGTTGTCTCTAAAAAGATGCTCATGTTCATGGCATCATCGGCACCGAAATGGAATCTGTTCATAGTCTATTTCTTAAAACCAATCTTCATTCTTCCAATTTATATCGATCCCCTCCGGAAGATCTTGGGATATATCCATATAGAGACAGATGTTGGCATACAAGGTATTTCTCATTTTCTTTGTTTGCTCAAATACCTTTACAAACACTCCAAGCGTATTGCCAATGTTAGTGAGTATTTCCTCCTTCCAATATTCGGTGGGTAAGGAATAAAGATGCAGCCAAACCGGGGCGATAGTAAAATTTTCCTTATCTAGGTTGAAGCGCTCCTTACAGGGGCCAAGGTATAGCCCCGCAGAGTTAAAGAAATACAGCCCATTGTTGAAAATGCGGGTGCGGTCAACCTCATTAAAGAAGATAACCATAAAGAACCCTTTGGCTCCAAGATCTAGGTCATAATGACCTTGAGGCTTCCTTGTTGTGTTAATCCACCAGACGAGAGCCTTCTCTGTCGGCTAGATTTCTAGAAATTTCCCAATAAGAGCATGATCTTTCATATATTGGATGTTAGTCCTAACTCTTTCCGAGTTAATATGGAGTTTAGGAACCTTTTGAGATTTTAGTAGACACTATCCTGGTTTCCTTGGTTCTCCCACTGCTTGAGCCAGGTTAACAGATCCGCTAGTCCCTTATCCTCCCGTTCCATCCAGAAGGTCATATTTTGGTCCCGCTTTAGTCCTTTTTCCTTTGTCGATAGTTAGGGGAGAGGCCATGGCATCACCTCCCGTAGCTTCGCTCATGTCACTTCATAGCCCGCAAACAGAGGAGGCCCTGACGGTCGCTGCCTTCACCTGCAACCAACCCTCGCTTAAGTCGCTAGGAAACCCTCGTGTTTTTCGTCGCACCGCCTTCCTCGCTCTCTCACCCGAGATTGAAAATTTATGAAATTTGATATTCATTCTTGTTTGTCAAACACAATTTATGATGTAAAATTTTTTTATATCTTCTAATTTAAGTTCATATAAATTTAAAAAGGAAGTGCAAGCCTTAAGAGAAAAAGAGACTAAAATGGGCAATAAGTCGCAACCCTTACTGGAGGATGCCAGCATGATCTCGCAAGAGATCGAGGAGAATTTAAAGGAGTTGCACGAAAATCAAGAATAGGTGGAAGGTCAAATCAGTGATGAGATAGCACCTGATATGTTGGAAACAGTCAAGCAAGTTGAGCAGGACACAAATGAAGCAGTCGAAAAGTTGTTCGGCACATACAATGAGTTTGCTATGAAGCTAGCTCCGTAGGTGGAGGAATAGCTTGGAGAAGTTCCAGGTGGATCAGGGATAAGCCACATATAAGTGTTAGGGGCCTGTTGAGGCTGGCCCAAGTGGAGAATTTTGAGCAAGCAGGATTTTTGGAACTACGGAGCTAAGCGCAGTTCAGTTGGAACATTTTTGTATAAGTTTTTGGGATGCTGTGAAGTTGCGCGCAGTGTAGCGTCGGAAGAGCTACAAAGATCAGTACTGCGAGGAGGCAGTGCTGCAATGTGTCCAGTATATGTGGATACAGAAAAGGAGAGTGTTGGACGGAAGGCGGCACAAGATTTTGGTTAGACCATAGGCGGTCTGGTTTTGGTAAAGATGCTCCAGGAGTGCCAGGCGACAAGTAAGGAGCAAAAGCGGAAGAACGCGACTAGTCGCACATGCGAAAGAACCACAACCTGAATCAATTGCAAAAGACTGTTAGCATGCGTACGATAGGATGGCTGATAGAGACGTGAGGCATGCGCTAAAGGCAGCCACGATGGAATATTTGCTACCATAAGCCAACAGTCTAGTTAAGGGAAAATCATGACAGTTTTGTAAACCTAAGGGTTTTAGCCTTTGAATTGTAAAGACATGACCTACGGGAATGATCTATAAATAAGGCATTTTTGTATGGGAAATGGTTAATATTCATTTTTGATATTTCAGATTACTTTTACTCTCCAGTTTTGTATTTTTCTCATTATTGATTTGATAAATCTCTGTAAGGAACATTTTGTAAAGGCTTTGCAAGCTGTGTGCGCAAAGGCCGAGTGAGAGAGAAGGGAGTCTGCAAACTGAGTGTGTAGACTAAGAACTATTGTACCCTTCCCAAAGACTAATATAACAATTGTTCTTGTGGACGTAGCCTCCATCTTGGGGGTGAACCACATTAAATATTGTGTAGTGTGATTGTTTGTGTGTTTGCATTTACCTATTTTCTTACGTTGGATGCTTGGATTCTCATTTATCAATTGGTGTGTTAATGCTTTTATATGTATTTGCCATAGGAGAAAGATGGGAATGATATGTTAAGTATTGTGGGAATGAATGAATGTTGAATGTTCAGTATTCTAAGTATGTGAAAGTATCAGTTCATCGAATAATCACATGTGTATGTAATGTTCAGATTGTATAACTCTTTGATGCCCAGCACCAGGTGTGCGCAGCATTGTATGTTTCGTCTACTTGCATTTGAAAAAGAGTTGAATAATCTAAGGCAGTAGATGAATGCCTAAGTGTTAAATTGAAGCATTCGAGTGGTTAATTTTGGAAGAGGAATCCTATAACTCTGTTGTGTTGTCCTATTATTTGTATTCCACTCGAACTGCGCAGCCCTTGGGTGCACTGGTTGCCTAAGCGGCTAGTTCTTGGAAGTGCAGACCGTGACGCAGTCTATCATCACGCAGTCCTCAGCTCACAGTGCAAGTCTGATAGTGTGTTGTGCAGTAGTCTTGTCCGAACAACTCATCACACCACTGTGGAAACCTGATTCCGCAGTGCCCCCATAGCTACACCGCCGATGAGACCTCAACCTGTTCACAAGTTGTTGCCGAAAGGGCCGGTGAGAAGGGGTTTTGTTGGTTCGTCAAAACTGTGAAGAACCTAGGTCTACATTGGAAACCTCTAGATCAATACTTAAGCCAAAAAATGGTTCTGTTGTCACGCTAAGAATCCGTCATGAGTTGAAGTCGTGATGTGCAAAGTAGAAGAAGTTCAGCTGGGCGTCGACTTTTGGTATCCAAATAAGAAAGAAATATGGTCTTGGTGTGTCAAGATAGAGAGAGACTTTGCAAGGAAATAAAATAGACAGCAACATCTCTTTGACATGGAATGGTTGAATAAATACTTATGGAAAGATGTTCAAGAATTTTTCTGGGCCTCTTTTGGGAACGAGATACATGAGTGGTTATCAAGGCTCGTAGAACATAGAAACTGTATCCTGTGAACCGCACCAACTAACTATACACTGGAGCTAATTGAAAAGCTCAAAGCACTAGATAGTCCATTCTTATGAGTAGTTGATTTCTGGGTCGACAGTACATTACAAAGTTTTGTGACGTAGTTCCCTGTGGACATGCTAAAGTCCTACAGCACAGCCGAAAGAGAATTTTTCAAGGGAATCATAGGTAAGTATCTGAACAACCTCAATATATATATTAAAATGCTTTTCGCTGAGAAAGGTGTTTTTAGAATGGAGTAAATCTTTTGGCATTTGTAATGGTCAATAGCATTTTTAGTGAGTCTGAGAAAGAGACACATAATCGAAGAAGTGGAAAAGGTATAAATATACACCTAAGAAGACTGCTCATGGACCTGGACTCCACGTTGACATTGATTCAAAAGATGAACCTAATAGCCAAGCTGCACCTCTATCTTCCACCTATAAGCCTATTACTCCGCAGAATCCACCATGTGGGAACACCACGCCTTCCATTGTACAAACTCAGCCAATCCAAAAACCACCCCATTGTAAATATCCCTAGCACTCAGACCATTCCATTTATCTTTTCTACTCAGCAAACTACGCAGAATCATCCACCACATAGAAGAAGCATGACCGAGGACATTAAGCTGCTGATATTCAAAGGAACGGGTCTAGATGGCCCTAATCAACACTAGTTTCTATGTGAAGCCGTTTAGAGTGTTAAATAAGTACATGATGATGTTGTTAAGCAAGCATAGCTCGTCACCACCTTTGGAGATAGATCCTTGCATTGGTTCATGAAATACTCACAGGGACAGCCGAGAACCCTGGTAGAAATCAAGGTTGCGCTCTTAGAAAAATTTAAGAAGCCGAAATCAGAGTCACGGTGCATCATAGAGTTGAAAGAGATCAAACAGAGACCTAATGAGACAGTCTAGGATTTTCATCAGAAATTTAAGACACTACTTGACCAAGTAAGCTTTGTTATAGCCTTGCAGTAGCATAAGGAGTGGTTTATAGCCACGTTGTTGCCCCATATCAGACAGCCGTTGATGCAACAGAAAGTGGCTTCGCAAGAAGAATCCTTAGAGATTGCGATGAAGCCGGAAGCTTCACCCATGGGAGAAACTAGCACTGGCATGTCGCAGATCTAGAACCAGTTAGCTACCCTAACACTACAGTTGCAAGATATCAAGAAAGGAAATCAAGAGAGACAGTAAGTCTGATGTATAGGCTGTAAAGGGGAAGGACACACTAAGGACCGTTGTCCTTTATTCCAAGAGTTCCTTTACATGGGTGGACCAAACCCATTAAATCCGCACCCAAGGCCATGGTGTGAAATTTGCAGAACTAGATGACATCGTCCAGAAGACTGCCACATGATACATAAATATGTAAGAACACTTAAAAACTTATACTGTAATTTCTGTAAGTCAGTGGGGCATGACGAATCCAATTGCCGTGCATATGAGCTCATGTTAGAAAGAAAGAAATATATTGAGCATATGTATGGAGGAATGTACAGAGTCTAAGGAGAGACTCCATAGAAATAAGAGAATGCACCGCAAGATCAGGGAGCATACAGAGGCCATGGAGGATACCGCAGGAGAGGAAGGAATAACGGCCTAGTGCAAGAACGAGGCCAAGGTCAAGTAATCTATTATAACTGTGTCCAAGCAGGCTATGTATCTAGAGATTGTACCAACCCATGTACTACATGCATTTATTGTCAATCATTTGATCATGTTATTGAAGACTGCCCAATGTTAGAGGTAGAGATGCAGAAAAGGAAATGGCCAGAGGCGTCGAACCCAAACATCCAGTTGATCACAGCAGAAATGAGACTTGCAGATCCAAGTATAAACATAGTGACACGAAGTGGCGCTATGACAGGGAGAGATAGAGGAGCAAAGGATTCAATTTATGGAGAGTTTAATACTAAGCAGCCTCCTCTAGAAATGATCTTTATAAGGAAAGCTGTTGGGAAAGCACCTTCTTTCGACTAGAAGAAAAACAGACAGGCTTTTGAGGGAGCTTGGGATATCTTCAAAGAATCAACACCTGAGTCACCAAGAATCCCATTGCGCAGCGAAATACCGCATACGGAAGATATGCCTACTGCTTATGATAGAACAAGCACCGCAATAGAGACATGCACCTCTGTTGCACATTTCCTCAGGAGCTGCATGAAGTTGTTAAAGAGCCCAAATGCTATAGCAGAATTGCAAAAGTTTGTAGACTAGTATGAACCACACAGCGAAAATGAAACTACTGATAGCGCAGTTCATCACATCAACAAACACAAGAGAATGGGCAGAGAAATGAGACTCAGTGCACAGATAGGAGATTACGAAATGGATGATATCATTCTTGATGTGGGATCCGAAGTAAATGTCTTAACTAAGCAGACACGAAAGCAGATGGGGAGACTAAAGTTGTCATGGTCACCTATCCAGTTGAGAATGGCCAATTAGGAGAAAGTCATACCCTTTGGATGGTTATCCAACGTGATTGTTGACATTGATGGAGTACAGAGTCATGCAGATTTTGAGGTTATTGAGATTGTTGACGATAGTCATCCTTTTCCTGTGTTGCTGGGAATTGGATGGGCTATTGATAACCTCACCATCATAAACCTAAAGACAAAGAAGATGATCTTTGAAGGAAATCATCTCAGGGTCATCGCACCATTGGACCCTGCGAATGGAGATAGATATAGTGATCTGATTCAAGAAGAATCCAGAGCTCAAGATTTGGATCGACTGTACAAGATGACTGTGAACTAGGAAGATTACATTAATCCTAATACGGATGGAACTCTCAGCTGGAGCTGCGACATCTCTTGCATTTCAGACTCTGATGCAGGACTAGAGAATTGGAAAAGTCGCATGCATGAAGTATCTACGAGGAGATGACAAAGTCATTACGCTGGATTGGAAAGGGGGTAATCCCAATCCCTACTTATGATGGTTTAGCTAATGTTTAGTCCTTCATCAAAGATTATACTGCAGCAATCATAGATGAACATCACTTACCAGCACTAGATATGGCAATGCGGGAGACACCTACCTGATGGTGGGCTGCACATAAGTAGACATTGACCACATGGGATCAATGCATAATTAAGATGTAGATCAGGTTTGATGACAAGGTTACCCTACCTTTCGAGAAGTATAATGGATAGATAGATCCAAGACAATATATTGAGTTCTGTTCACAAGCATGAGAGGAGTGACCAAAGATAGAATGGGTGCATTTGTTTGTGCACACGTTGGAGGAAGAAATTCCAAAGAAGTGGTACTTAGATATGGAGTTGCACAAGGAAACTACAGACTGGCCCACTCTTACTACAAACTTCCAAAAGAGTTTCAGTTTTGAGGACGATAATCCTACCATAAATGATGCACTACAGATTATTACGGAAATAATATTCAGACAAGAAGGTCCACATTAGAACATGACCCTAGAGGAATTCTTTAGAGGTGATAGTGTACCTGCAAGCCTACAGACAGAATCGAAGGAACAAGAAGAGCATGCCATGGAATGTTATAACCTGGCTGAAGAAACTGAAGAACAAGAAGGAAATTATGGGGAGGACCCACACAATATAAATATACCTGAGTTAGAGGGTGCGTGCGAGGTAGAAGGACTTCTGCTGGAAATCCCAGATATGAGTGGACCTGTGAAAACGAGGAAAGTGAACATTGGCACCAACGAAGAGGAAACGTTCACGTTTATTGGAGATTATTGGGATGATAAGACTGTTGCAGAGATCGCCGATATATTACATGAATACCAAGAGCTATTCCCGACAAAATTTATAGAAATGAAGGGCATTTTGGGAGACTTAGGGGTTATGAAAATACCTCTTAAACCAAGATCAAAGCCTATTAAGCAGAGACCCTTATATAGACTGAAACCACGATATAAAGAACGAGTAAGGGAAGAACTTGATAAAATGCTCGACACAGGGATCATTGATCCAGTTGAAGAGTCTGAGTGGATAAGCCCTATGGTTGTCCAGGATAAGAAGACAAAAGGTGAGATCAGGATTTGTGTGGATCTCAGAAAGTTGAACGATGCTTCAATGCACAACCCATTTCCTACTCCTTTTACTGATGAGGTACTTGATAATGTTGGGGAAATGAGGCCTATTCCTTTACTGATGGGTTTTCGGGATACCATCAAATAAGAATTGATCTCGCGGATAGACACAAGACCACTTTTGACACTGAATGGGGGTTGTTCCTATAGACAGTCATGTTGTTTGGCCTGAAGAATGCACCCACCATCTTTTCCAAAGTCGTGGTTGCAGCATTCAAAGATTTCAGGCATAGGTTTTTAGAAGCTTATTTCGATGATTGGACAGTGTTCGGGTTGCTGAATGACCATGGCAAAAATATGAGACTGCTGCTAGAAAAATGCAGACATCATCAAATGTCGCTCAACTTGAAGAAGTGTATTTTTTGTGTACCTTATGGAATTTTGTTAGTACATATTGTGTGCAAATAGGGCTTGATGGTTGATCCTGCGAAGATCGTAGTCATTGTCAACCTGCCAATGCCAAATTTAGTAAAGTAGTTGTGCATTACTTTGGGGCATATCGGTTATTATAGGAAGTTCATAAAGGGGTATGCGTAGATAAATGTAGAAATGTAGAAGCTGCTGAAGAAAGATGCACCATTCATTTGGAACGTAGAGTGTGAACAAGGTTTTGACACCTCGAAGGAGAAAATGGTCACTGCGCCGATCCTAGTTTTTCCAGACTGGGAGAAGACATTCCATGTTCATGTTGATGCATCATGTATAGCATTGGGATTTGTTTTAGCAAAACCAGGAGAGGGAGGTATTGACCATCCCATCACATTTTCGAGCAGGAATCTCTCATATACAGAGAAGAATTACACCAGCACTAAGAGAGAAGGCCTAGCTATGGTCTACGCACTGCAGAAGTTCAGGCACTACTTGCTGGGTGCACACTTCTTTATGTTCACTGACCATTCTGCTTTGAAATACCTTGTCAACAAGCCAATGTTAGGGGGGAGAATTAGCAGATGGTTGTTACTCTTCCATGAGTACGATTTTGAAATAGTAGTTAAACCTGGTAGATTGAACTTGGGACCTGAGCATCTGTCAAGGATCGAGTCAGGAGAAGAGCCTAAAAATCTTGAGGACAATATTCCTAATGCGCAGTTGTTTTCTATCCAGATAGCTGATGATTATTATAAATACATCATAGACTTCTTGACTACTGGATTATCACCCACAGAGTTCACTATGCAATGAAAGAAGCAGTTAGTAGTGCGAGCAGAAGACTTCACCATTATCGCAGGTTAGTTTTATAAATTGGGGATGGATGAAGTACTGTGCAGGTGTGTTTTGGAGCATGAGAATCCATTCATATTAGCAGATGCACACTCAGAAGCAGCAGGAGTTCACTACATAGGAAGATCCACCGCGGAGAAGATATTGCGGGGAGGGTTATGGTGGCCTACCATTCACAAGGACTCGAAAGAGCATTGCCAGTGCTGCGATGTCTGTTAGAGGATAGGAAGGCCATCGCAAAGAGATGAGATGCCATTGAATCCATAGTTGACATTACATGCATTTGAGAAATGGGAAATTGATTTTGTGGGGCCTATAAACCCATCAGGAAAGAGAACTAGTGCGAGGTACATTATTACTGCAATTGATTACTTAACCAGATGGGTAGAAGCGAAGCCAGTAAAGGACTGTAGCGTGGGTACTGACACACAGTTTGTATTTGAAAACACCCTTACAAGGTTTGGATGCCCAAATATTTTGATGAGTGATCAAGGCACTCACTTTTTAAACAGAACCATTGAGGCATTGATAGAAGAATTACGCATTCATCATCAGTGAAGTAGGCCTTATCATCCACTGGAGAATGCACTGACCAAGGTATGCAATGTGAATAGGGATGAATGGGACCTATGCATTCACGTTGTGTTATGGGAATATAGAACCACATGCAAGAAATTGATTGGCCATACACCTTTTATGTTGGCCTATGGATAGGAAGCAATAATGTCGATGTAGTACATTGTTCCCAGCTTGAGAATAGCTGTGTTTATAGGAATGGAGGATCACGATGTGCTGGAAGAAAGGATTCTACATTTGGTTGGTCTAGAAGAGGATCGCTTCATTACAGGATTTCACCAACAAGTGCAAAAGGAATGAGAAAAAGCATGGCTTGATCGCCAAATAAAGAACAAGTCCTTCGAGGTAGGTGATCTAGTACTCCTGTGTGATAGTAAATTCATGAAATTTCCTGAAAAGTTTAAAATGCATTGGCTTGGTCCATATACTGTTTTACATGTAACTAATTGTGGCACAGTCCAGTTAGCCACATTAGCAGGGGATAGATTTCCAGGTCTAGTTAATGGAAGCAGACTAAAACCTTATCGAGATAGTCATGCTTCTTAGAACCTGTGATGATTCGAAAGAAGGAAATTTCTAAGTTCCAAGTATAATTGAAATTGGGCACTAGAAAGGGGGAAGAATATGTACGCAATGTATGATAAGGAACATTTATATACCGCGTAACACTATTAAGATGTGCCGTTGCACTAAAAAAAAAAAAAAACCAGAGGAACCACACAGTTGCGAAGTCTAAAAGGCAATTGCGAAGATCAAGTGAACGTGGAAATATGTTAAGTTCAGAGGCAAGAAATAAGGCACCACGAAGTAACTACACAGGAGCAATGATGACCTATTACATAGTTCGAAGCAACACTTTAGAAAATAGTCATTACACTGTCGGTTGAAAAAATAGCCGTTATATAGTAATTTTCCAACGACCGCTTGGGCATTTAACACACAGATAGTTGTTCTAAATGAGTTTATGAAGGAAAGGACTGAAGAATCTATCGGATTTGGCCAACGAATACCGCATTTAATGCTCATGTAGTCGTTAAGGGGCATGGAGGGGGTAGCTGCACCTATAAGTAATGTTGCATTCAAACTCGCGGGCATTACCAAACACTTAGAATTTTCCTGTGCACACTACTTTTTTTAGTAAGCTGTCCGAGACCCTACGGAAGTTGTCCAATGGATGTTTGAGTGGTAAACCATTGAAGAAGAATTCACAATCCAGGAGACTGTGAAGGTATTCCAATAAGGATGGATCGAAGGGTTAATGAGAACCCCATCCAAGAAGGGCATCTTAGAACCAGGTCAAGCATCTAGAATATCACCAAGACACGGTCCAATAATGCAAGACAAAGGGAAAGATCCAGCGGGGCCGAGAAGGAAGATGTCAAAGATGGTTTTGATATTGTAGAAGCCACTGATAGATGATAAGGAGATACCCTTGACAATGACCCTGAACTATATCTCACCGCGTGCACAGGATGCACCGGTTTTTAGGTTAGCAAAGAATGCAAAATAGGACATCCTGTTATCACCCATATCAAAGCACGTCGATGTCGATAAGAATTTACTCGGTAAAATTCTAGAATGTAAGTGGGAAGATTATGACCTACTTTAGATGTAGAAGAAGGATCCCTATGGACCTAGGTTCCCACAGTTCCAACCTGACTGGTACATGTGCTGGAAGAAAGATGCAAAGGGTGAACTTAACTTGGTCGTGAAAAGCTGGTTATCAGGAGTAATCAAGTTGGGACTTCTTAATTTTCTTAGACTCCCGTATTTTGACAGATCACTGGAGCTAAATGTGGTGGTGTGAACACTGATGCCACACATTCACTAGGGATATTTGTGGCTTGACTACAATGTCGACCTGACCATTGACATTGTCCACCATGTCACTGGGTTGAGTAAAAGGGGTAATGATCCGAAGAAGTTTTTCCAAGGGAAAAGAAAGGACAAAGAAGTTGTGGCAAAGATAAAGAAAACTAAAACTGTCGTCAAAGGAAAGAGGGGATTTTAGATGGAAGAAATAGATGATAAAGCAACGAGGTTTAGCACGCAGCTATTAGCCAGCAAGATTTTGAGAAAATGCATGCCACTAGAGGTACCTGTGGGCGTAGTACTACTTGGTGCAGCGGTCGTAGAGGGAGAGCAGTTCAACTGTTGTCAATACTTGTTGAACGAGTTCCCAGAAGAACTAAATGACACACAGATCAATGGCGAAAATTTCCACTATACATGGCTAATTGTGCCGATTTCCTTCGTTGAGTGGAAGGAGCCAAAGGATTATGTTGGTGTAATCACAGATATCAATGATTGCAGAGGAGCCCACTATGCAAACCTCTGGGAAAATCTGAACTCACAGAGACAGCATGCGACAGCTGAGGTTTTCTACCAATATTATAGCCAAATGCACGATGCAATCATAGTCACCCCCTGGATAACAAAAAAGGTAATGATTAGGTATATTTGCATTGTTGATTTTTATGCTAACATACGTAGTATTCACATTTCAGCCAAAGCACAGAAGAGGAACGTGGAATGGTTTGCAAGAAACTACCATATGTATGAAGACGATATTGATAATATCATGAGGGAATGGCTTGATGAGTTTCGAGTGGAAATTGTCGATGTTGCAAGCAACTCCGGTGAGGGCGAGCCTATTCCATGCCATATCACTGAAGAGAAGGAGATGGGAAAAAGGGAGCGTGGAAGAAGCATAAAGCTGATAAAATCAAGTCATGCGCAGTACTCGATGATGAAGATTATGAAACAATCACGAAAAAGGTCACAGACCAGATGGAAGATCTCATGACCGAGAAGGATAAACATGACAAAGCTATTTAGAAAAGTCTGCAAATGAATTTGACTACACTATAGGGGATCACAGAGAAGATTGAATAAGTACACAAACAATTACCCCTAGCGTGGGACTTAGAGGCCGAAGGGAAGTCAGGAGGAACTTCACAGCAGAAGGAGCCACAGCTAACCATAACTATGCCTGTGAAGTCCTCTATTGTTCATCCTGATCTAGTAACTATAAGCCTACCACGGCCAGAACAAGTACTATTGGACACGAAGGACATCGAGCATGTGGAGCTCAACCTTGTGAAGATACAACTGCCTAGTCTACACTACTTACACCTGCAAGTTGTGGAAGAAATGCATGAGAGAACGACAGATGCGCTGAAGGGTCAGGCTGAGCTGCAAACAACTAATAAGCATTTGGAGGAAGCAAGCACGTGCAACACTATGAAACTGTAGGATGGGCATGATCGTTGAAAAAGACTAGAGTCCATGATCATGGCGGTCGCAGATGATATAGAATAATTTGAAGTGCAGGTAGACCCCGCCGACACTGTTGTTAAGATTGGTGAACTGGTTAACACCCTTAAGACAGAGATGCAAGACATGGAGATCATTTATGAGGATAAGATTGTTGTGTTGGAAGCATAGACCAACCCACAGACCCCACCAGATCAACAACAGTTAAGAGCAAAGGAGGTGAAGGCCGCAGCAGAGAGCATTGTTGCTGAAGTAGCTAAGTGCTAGAGTATGTTGGAAGTGGCATCGAAGGCATTCACCGCCCTCAAAGAGTACCCAAGATTGATGCAAGTAAAGAATGTTTTGAAAGATAAGCAAGAAGCACTAGAATAGTTGGATGCAGAAGTAAAAGCTCTGCTACCAAGAGGCATGCTTCAGAAGTACAGGGAAATCAATGCGTTGAAGAAGGAAGTGAAAGCATTAAGAGAAAAAGAGACTGAAATGCGCAATAAGTTGCAACCCTTACTAGAGGATGCCATCATGATCTCGCAGGAGATCGAGGAGAAGTTAAAGGAGTTGCACGAAAATGAAGAATAGGTGGAAGGTCATACTGGTGACGAGGTAACACCTGATATGTTGGAAACAGTCAAGCAAGTTGAGTAGGACACAAAGGAAGTAGTCAAAAATTTGATCAACACATACAATGAGTTCGTTGCGAAGCTAGCTCCGCAGGTGGAGGAACAACTTGGAGAAGTTATAGGTGGCTTAGGGATGAGCCAAATATAAGTGTTAGGGGCATGTTGGGCCCGGCCCAAGTGGGGCATTTTGAGCAAGCAGGATTTTTGGAACTGCAGAGCTGAGCGCAGTTTAGTTGGAACATTCTTGTATAAGTTTTTGGGATTCTACGAAGTTGTGCATAGCGCAGCATCAGATGAGCTGTGAAGATCAGTACTACGAGGAGGCAGTGCTGTGATGTGTCCAGTCTACGTGGATCCGACAAAGCAGAGTGCTAGATGGAAGGTGACACAAGATTCCGGTTAGACAATCGGCAGTCTATTTTTGGTAAACATGCTCCAGAAGCGCTAGGCGATGGGTAAGGAGCAGAAGCAGAAGAAAGTGACTGGTCGCACATGTGAAAGAACCACTAGCCGAACCAGTCACATGAGACCGTTAGAGGAGGAATGACTCAAATAAAGTGATGTAACATACCCTTTTTGCTGGAAAACATTTTATGTTAGAAAACATTATGATAACTTTTATTATAAAGTTTTATGTTGGACAGGTGTCCAAGGATGACTGTAATTTGCACAATATATTATTATTAAATAAATAACATAGGAGACAAACACCCAAGAGGACTGTTGAAAGAGTGGTTACTGATCCACTAGGTGGAATGGAATCTAGGGTAGAAGGCAATGGACAAGTGGCAACATCATGATGCAACTAACTAGCTGTTGGTATGGAACAACTCCCTTGAAATGTGGTCAAAATTCCCTGAAAGATGGGACTGGAGCTTGAGGTTGATTTATTCCAAACTGACCACTAAAGACCTAGGCAGTCTATATAATAGCCATCAAATTTTGAACTGAGGTTCATCACTTTTCCTGACGAGGAAATTTACTTTGTGGTTTTGCTGTGTTTGCACCCAAGAGATTTGATGAGGGGATATGCTATGTTGTTGATCATGTTGTGAGTCTACCAAACTCTTATTGAGTTCAGGAGGTTGATGCTGAATGGAGAAGGCATGTTATTTCAGGAGGTTGATGCTGAATGTAGAACGCATTTTTCAGTGCCTTGCTTCTACACAGATTCCACCCACTTATTGGTTCAGTAATCAGGCTCGGGGGTTCACAAGAAGCCAGCAGTTGAGCTGCTTCTTCTAGAATAGGTTGGGAGGAACAAGCCTCCTTGGATGTTTTCCAGTCCTATCTTCATCTACAGGTTCCACTATCTTATCTATTTTCATATATATTAAAGTTCTGTCACATATTAATTTTTACTGTTTTGTTTTTATAAGCTATTTCAGTTTCCTGAGTAAATTAATAATTCTGTATGAATTTGATTTGATTGAATGAAATAGCCTCTTCATTTTTCCCCATGCAAAAAGGAACAGCATCGTACTCTAGTACAAAGACAGATTAAGGTAGATAGATATGATAGGCAAATTTCCAAGATGATGGAAGTACCATTCTATATATTCTGCTAATTTATCTACTAATAGTAATTAGTATTATTTACTGCATTTCTTTACATTACTGTTCTTACTTCTATATTTTATTTCATCAAATAGAAGTTTATTGTCTTAAAAGATTATTACTGTGCTTTATAATTATTATTGAGATAATTGCTGATACATAATTAAAAATGATTGCATAATCTCATCATACAGAACTGATATGTCATTTTAACGTTTAAATTTAGGGTTTATAGTTTCCATTTATTTTCTTCTCAAAGTTTACTATAATCTACTCTTATTTCCATTACTGTACATACAGGATAGATAAGCAAACAGAAGTCTCATATCACAAACCTAGGGTTACATATTTCACTTTCAAAACCAAACTTCAAACTACTGAATTTATTATCGAACGATAGCAGCAAGGATATTAAAGATATCTTTTATTTAAACAGTTCTCAACTATTGTCCAAACACATGTTTCTTTAGCCATAAAACAAAAATTACACAAATGCATTCTTTTCTATAGAATCGAGATAGTTAAACAAGCTCCCTATCATTACATAGTTTCATTATTTTATTAACAATAGAATTCCTCTAAATTGCAGAAGTAAAAACAAGTATGGATTGTTGAGGGCTTGTTGATTAGTCAACTAATATCCATACATTTTAAACAAAGCCAAACCCTAACCCATGACAAGGCTTATAGATCGAAAAATGCAAACATTTCTTACAAATCGATGAAGCTGCATATAGGCTGAAGCCTATCATGTATTACAAACACATAACCATTGTTTAAAAGACAATAGCAGTATTCTCATTATTCATACATAGCACATGATTTCCTTTCCCAATGTTTAAACATTTCATAAGTTCACAGTCCATAAAGAAAACGATAGCAACAAGTGTGTTAAAACCTAGTTTCACAACTATTATCGTATTACATCAAATTCGAACTCAGAGGTTTGTTAACAAACAAATTCTTTCCATTTTATAAATTGATGAGTCATAGGTTTTATTCACGAGCCAAGCCCCAAAACAACGAACACAAAATAGTTACTGCAACATAGACTGGGAAACATACTTTTATTATCCACTCAATAGAGTTTGAAACCCTTTTTAACGGAGGAACATTGCCTAGTTCAAACTCAGAACCCAAAACACTGTACAGTAACACTGCAAAACTATTACATTGATTTTGCAAACCAAGAAGTATCCTAACATAGGCGTAACACAAAGCAACATGGGATTCAAACCACAATTTCCAGGACAAGTTGTTACAACTTCAAACGTTTTCCACAAATATGCCAGGAGAACCTACGAAGGGTTTGCCACTAGGGCTTACCATTTTATAGCGTGCTATCCATTGCCATCAAAACGTAGCACTGTAAAATCCACAATGAAGGCAGTACCTACCATATGAACTGCAATAAGTTAACAACGAGACTCGAATGAATATTATTAAAACCAAAACCGTATTACATAAACATTATTACAACATGCCTTACCTTCACTTTGACAGACGGATGGAATGCTTCCTGCTTCCAATTCCTCCAACCAACGCAACAAGGTGGCATGCATTTGAACCTTAACCAAACTCAGAGTCTAAACCTCACAAAAAACCTAACCTGTCACCTGACGAAAGCCACAAGGCTTCATTGCTTTACACTCATCAAACCCGAGAAACTTATACAGTAGGTTTCACCATAAAAACTACAGAGAATGGAGTTACAGAGCCATCAACAAACCACCCAGGGTCGAGCCCTACTAACCAGCGACCAGTTGGCCTCTTCCCCAAACAAAAACACCAAATGAATGCGTTAAGGCAAACAACAAACATTATTGCGAGACTGCCTCAGGGTTTCATATCTCAATGATCGAGTCAACATATCAACGATCAAGATTTGGCTAGACAAGCCATGATAGTACCAAGGAAGAGATACGATCAATCACCATTATTAACCTCAATAAATAACCAGCATAGTTGGAGTGCCATATCACTAGGGATGAGCTTACAGCTTGGCAAACTATCACCATTCATGCAATTATATCACGTGGAGCCAGTAACATGTAGGAGCCATCGAAGCACACCACTACCATCACACGGGGTTTATATTTAATGTCGGAAATTATGTATCACCTGCCAGGCCTTTACCTCCAACTACATTTAATTCATTTCAACATCGAGTTATGGTTACAGCATAATCTCGGGATTTTATCACTACTACATTAAGATATTATCATACCATAAGATATTATCATACTACGATATTACATCCACGACTAAATCTTTAAACCATGTTTTAATTTGTATAACATGTGTGCAATGCACATTCGAACCATAAGAGATTTGCATATAGTGTTTCCAATGCTTTAGATATCAAAGCTAAGTAAACCCAAGGGCACCGTATAGGAACCCCTTCTGAAATATGCAAACAATTCATCAGTATTGTTAGCAGATCATTACACATAACGAAATAAACATTGTTCTATCGAATCTTATTTATAACCAAGTAGCTTTTTATGTTCAAGAATAAATACGCTAATTTTATGACGCTGTTATTATCTATTATTTGAATAACTTTCATTCCGTAGATAGCATTTCTCTTATGAATTAGGCTATATCAAAAAATTTTAACTTTTTTGCGATTTTTGGGATGTTACAAGCGACCTGTTAGCATGTGTGCGATAAGAAGGCTGATAGTGATGTGAGGCATGCGCTAAAGGTGGCCATGATGTAATATTCGCTACCAGAAGCCAGTAGTCTAGTTAAGGCAAAACCGTGAAAGTTTTGTAAACCTAAGGGTTTTAGCCTTCGAATTGTAAAGACACGACTTATGGGCATGATCTATAAATAAAGCATTTTTGTATGGGAAAGGGTTAATATTCATTGTTGATCTTTCAAATTACTATTACTCTTCATTTTTGTATTTTTATCATCATTGATTTGATAAATATCTGTAAGGAACATTTTGTAAAGGCTTTGCAAGCTGTGTGCGTAGAGGCCGAGTGAGAGAGAAGAGAGTCTGCAAGCTGAGTATGCAAACTAAGAACTGTTGTACCCTTCCCAAAGACTAATATAACAACAGTTCTTGTGGACATATCCTCCATCCTGGGGGTGAACCACATTAGATACTGTGTAGTGTGATTGTTTGTGTGTTTGCATTTACCTATTTTCTTACGTTGGATGCTTGGATTCTCATTTATCAGTTGGTGTATTAATGCTTTTATATGTATTCGCCATAGGAGAAATATGGGAATGATATGTTAAGTATTGCGGGAATGAATGAATGTTGAATGCTCAGTATTCAAAGTCTGTGAAAGTATCAGTTCATCGAATAATCACATGTGTATGTAAAGTTCAGATTGTATAACTCTTTGATGCACAACACCAGGTGTGCACAGCATTGTATGTTTCGTCTACTTGCATTTGTTATAGAGCTGAATAATCTAAGGCAGTAGATGAATGCCTAAGTGTTAAAGTGAAGCCTTCGAGTGGTTAAGTTTGGAAGAGGTAGCGTACAACTCTATTGCATTGTCCTATTATTTGTATTCTTCCTGAACCGCGCAGCCCTTGGGTGCGCTGGTTGCACAAGCGACTAGTTCTTAGAAGTGTGGATTGAGACGCAGTCTATCGTTGTGCAGTCGTCGGCTCGCAATGCAGGTCTGATAGTGCGCTGTGAAGTAGTCTTGTCCGAACAACTCATCACACCACTATGGAAACCTAATTCTGTAGTGTCCCCATAGCTACACCTCGGGTGAGACCTCAACCTGTTCGCAGGTTGTTGCTGAAAGGGCCAGTGAGAAGGGGGTTTGTTGGTTCCTTGAAACCGCGAAGAAGTTGGGTCTACATTGGAAAACTCTAGATCAGTACTTAAGCCAACAAGAACACTGCCCCAATAGGAACTTTTCCCAATAGGAACTCTACCCGAAGGGAAATCTACTCAGTAAAAAAATTTGTTCGATTGGAACTTTTCCTTGTTATGGACTCTAGAGGAACTCTTCCCAATAGAAACTATGCCCTGATAGGAACTCTGCTCAACGAGAACTTTGCTCTGCAGGAACTCAACCCCAATATAGTTTTTGATAGTAACTCTACCTTAATGGGAACTCTACCCCAGCGAGAAATCTACCCGATAGGAACTCTTCCCATAGGGAACTCTGCTCGGCACTCTTCCCGAAATCTTCTCAGAACTCGGCTCGGTAACTCTGTTCAAAACTCTGCCCGATAGGAAATCTGCCCGGTGGGAACTCTGCCCGATAGGAACTCTACTCGACGAGAACTTTGCTCCACATGAACTCACCCCTGATATATAGAATTTGATAGGAACTCTACCTTAATGGAACTCAACCTAATATAGAATTTGATAGGAACTCCGCACCGACAAGAATTCCAACCCAACAAGAACTTTGCCCCTACTAGAACTCTGTCCAGCAAAAACTCTATTCAATAGGAACTTTGCCTCGATATGGACTCTACAGGAATTCTTCTCATCAAGAACTCTATTCTATAGGAAATTTTCCTTGATATGGACTCTACCTCGATATGAACTACGCCCCCAATAGGAACTCTACCCAGTGGGAACTTTGCTTCGCAGGAACATAGCCTTGATATATAGACTTTGATAGGAACTCTATCTTAATGGGAACTCTGCCCCAACATGAACTTTTCCCGATGGGAACTCTTCTCGACGAGAACTCTGCTCGACAAAAACTATGTTCAATAGGAACTTTTCCTCATTATGGACTCTACAGGAAATCTTCCAGGAGGAACTCTTCCCCAGCAAGGACTCTGCATGACGAGAACTTTACTCCGCAGGAACTCATCACCAATATAGACTTTGACAGGAACTCTACCTCAATGGGAACTCTTCCCGATAGGAACTATGGCCATTTCATAGCAATTTCTTGGTCACCTACATCATTTATTCTTTCATTTCATGGTAGGTTTTCATTTTGCATGCTAGTTGCACCTTCTAGGGCATGCATCTTTTCATATTAGTTCCCTTGGATTACTACATGTTGTTCCAATAAGAATTGACATATGGTGGGTAATGGATATTCATTCTACATAACATGAATTTAGATATTTCCTTAAAAATTGGGCTAAGGAATTGTGTTAATGATGTCACACATTAGGAGTTTGCATATTACTTCAATGCATGTGTTGGTATGTTAATAGAAATGGTGTTTCCTTTGTTGGATTATTGGTCAATACTGAGAGTAGTGGGGTGAATCAGTATTGTTATCTTTTTAACAATTTAAAACACTTTTTAACATTGTTGAATGTGGTTTTCATTGATGTCAAAGGAGTTCAGTAATGGCAAAGGAATAACCAAGGACATGGTAGGGAAAAATCAGTGGAAGACAAAGGAATAACAAAGGAAGTGATGACATGACATGTATGGTGATGTAGCATAATTGATGAGATGAAAATCCACCTAATGATGTTTTAGTACCTTCATGATGTCATTATTACAATTTGACCTAATCATATAGAGATTTGTCAATTTTGAGAAATTCTAGAAAATGGTTGTGTTGGAAAATTGGTCCAAGTGGCCTTGGGAAAATGCCCGTCGTACCTCATAGAAGAATGATAAAAATTATCTAAAACTATCAAGTTATAAATTTTTAAAGAGGATATCTTACCATGGTATCATTTATCAAATAGGGTGTTTGATGACAAAGTTAACAGCCTTCCAAAACAGGGTTTCAGGTTGTTTTTGCACTAGGGTAGTAAAACTGCCTAAGTGGCCTCAGGCAAATGCCCACCATAATTCATAGGTTAAAGTAAATGCCCGCACTAGATGGTCAGGATGTATCTTGTTGAGTTGTATACCTTACTATGGTCTCATATTGTCTTGAGAGTGTTCAAGGGGGAAATTATGGGTCTGCCAAAACAGTGTTTCAGACAGATTGCTCCAGTCTAGCAAAATGGAAAAATTGTTCAAGTATAAAATTACTGGTAAAACTTCCTAAATGACTTCAGTAAAATGCCCGCCATTTCCTGTGGTTGATGTATTAAAATATTTTGAGGGTATGGGTCTCTATACTGTTGATTGGTGCATCCAATCATATCATTTTCTTGTCCAAATAGTCTTTGTAGGTGAATATATTGATATGCCAAAAGTGCCTCCCAACTTGATTTGCACCGCTCCAGAAAAATGCCTGCCGAGGAGAGTTAAAGAAGCTTCAAAGGATTAAATTGGTCTGGATGGAATCACCTTGTTGGCATCTATCCATTGGGTGTCTCACACTTCTAGTTTGATGAAAAAAAAATTTCATGTTACCCTAGGGTTTGACAATTTTTTGTCAAGTGTCAAATCAACAGTTTAAAAGGCTATTTTCAAATGCATGCCAGATGATGTGTGTGTATCAACAGATTTAAAAGGTGACATGGATCTGTTCCTTGTTGAAGTGGTTATCCATCCATGCTTTCATTTTTACTTATGATGGTCACATGTGCAAGAAATCAATCTTCCAAAATAGGAAAAATATTGTTTTGCATATTAAAACAGAAGAAATTTGGTTGTGTTAAACTCACAAGGCTAAGGGGCCATTTAGAAATGCCCACAAGGAGGTATCCTTATGCTGATAAAATTCATCAGTTGCCATAGGCTTGTTCTCTGATGAATTGGTAATCTAGCCATGGGATTATATTTTTCTCTGGAATTCACACGTGGGAAATACAAGCCTGCCAAATTGAGAAAAAGTTTGTTTTGCTATCCAACTGAAGGTTGAGAGGCATTTGGAAATGCCCACCATAAATTGTCCTTATGATTATACATTCACCAGTTGACATGGGCGTGTTCCTTTATGATTTGGACATTTATTCATTATTTTATATTTCTCTCTGGAGGTCACACATGTGAGATACAAGCCTTCCAAAATGAGAAAAAGTGTGTATTTATGTCTATTTAGACATAAATACAATATTTTTCTTATTTTGGCAGGCTTGTATATCGCACGTGTAAACTCTAGAGGAAACTCTGAGCCCATGAATAGATGACCAGTTCATCAAATAACAATACCATGCCAACTGATGAATTTTATTATCAAAAGAACACCTCCTTGTGGGAATTTCCAAATGGCCCCTTAGCCTTGTTATTTTAACACTTGGCCAAATTTCTTTTGTTCTTAATATGCAAAACAATCGTTTTCTTATTTTGGTAGATTGATTTCTTGGACATGTGACCATCATAAGGAAAATGGAAAGCATGGATGGATAACTGCTTCAACAAGGTACATATCTATGTCACCTTTTAAATTTTTTGATACACTCACATCATTTGACAGGCATTTGAAAATAGCATTTTAAACTGTTGATTTGACACTTAGAAAAAATTGTCAAACCCTAAGTCAACATTGGATGATTTTTATTTTCGCCAACTTGGAAAAATAAGACATACAAAGCATAGGGAACAACATGTTGATTCCATCCAAACAACGTTGATCCTCTGAAACCTCTTTCTCTCTCCTCGGTGGCCATTTTGCTGGAGCTATGCAAATCAAGCTAAGAGGCACTTTTGGCAGATCAATATCTTCTCCGACAGACACTTTTTGGACAAACCAATGATATGATTGGATGAACCAATCAACATTCTAGAGTTACATAACCTAAAAATACTTTAATAAATTAACCACAAGAAATGGAGGCCATTTTACTGAGGTCACTTAGGCATGTTTACCAGCATTTTTATACTTGGACAAATTGTGCAATTTCTAAGGTGGGTTTTTTATTTCACCAAAATACTAAAGCAATGCCACTAGATGATTTAGTACACCTTACTGAGCACACCCAAGCTGATTTCACTCTCAGACTCATCTTAATTTTCTCTACGTGGGCATTTTTCTGAACTTGGTGCAAAACTAACTAAAACCCTGTTTTGGCCTACCCATAACTTCCTCTCAAACACTCTCAAGACAAGATGAGACCATTTTCAAGTAGAAAAATCGACAAGCTACAGCTTGACCATATGGTGTAGGAATTTACTTTAACCTATGAATTATGGCAGGCATTTTACTGAGACCTCTTAGGCCATTTTACTACACTTGGTGCAAAAACAGCCTAAAACCCTATTTTGGCAGGCCTTTAACTTTGTCATCAAAAAACATCTTTGAGAAATGAGACCATGGTAAGATGTCCTCTTCAACAAGATATAGCATGATAGTTTTATATCATTTTTATCGTTCTCCTATGAGGTACGGTGGGCATTTTACCAAGGCCACTTGGACCAATTTTCCAACACTTAGCCATTTTTTAAAATTTTTCTAGAATTTTTCAAAACTGACAAATCTCTATATAACTAGGTCAAATTGTAATAATGAAATCATGAAGGTAATAGAGCACCATTAGGTGGATTTTTATCTTCATCAACCATGCCACATCATCATACATGCCATGTCATCACTTCCTTTGTTATTCCTTTGTCTTCCACTAAGTTTGTCCTGCCATCATGTCCTTGGTTATTCCTTTGTCATTACTTAACTCCTTTGAAATCAATGACAACCACATTAAACATCCTTATAAAGTAATGAATTTCTATCTAAATGTGCAAGCGGGTTAGTATGTTGGGTTGTAAGTGTATTTGTGAAAGGAGTTGTTACACAATTTCACCAGGTGGTAATACCCATATGATAATGAGTAGTTAATTGGTTCCCTACGTTGGTTTAGAATTATTAATTGCAAGAAATTCTACATTATGGTGCCAATGGATCTAATGTAGAAGAAATTGAGGGGTCAATAATATTGATCAGGTTCATTATACTGTAGATTAAAAGGTTTCAACATATTGTAATGATATTGTCAAATGGGATTATGAATATAGATGTAGACCCTCAAAGTTTGAAAGGATAGTATACCTATGTGGTCTCATTGGTTATCTATGAGGGGGTTAGTTAAATCTAATTAGATAGTGTTGAAATCTACGATGATGGTCCTATTGATTACAATGACGATGATTTCATTATCAACATCATCATCATCATCATCATGATCGTCATTGATGATTATGATGATTATGATGATTATAACGACGATGTTGGTGTTGTTTTTGATGATGATGATGACGATGACGATGATGATGGTGTTGTTTTTTATGATGATGATGATGATGACGACGATGTTGATGTTGTTTTTTTATGATGATGATGACGAATATGCTTATGATGATGATGATGTTCTAGATGATGATGTGAGAATGATGAAAATGATTATCATGATGATGATAAGGATGGTGTTGATGGTGATGATGTTGAGTGTAATTGTCATTGATGACAGACGTATTCATTGATGATAAAAGATATGATGAAATGGCATGTATATTGATGATGTGGAATGGTTGATGAGGATGAAATTTCACCCAATGGTGATCTAGTACCTTCATGGTGTCATTATTACAATTTGACCTAGCTATATAGAGATTTTTCAGTTTGGAGAAAATAGGTCCAAGTGGCCTTGGGAAAATCCTCGTTGTACCTCATAGGAGAATGATAGAAATTATATGAAACTACCATGTTATCGCTTGTTGAAGAGGGCATATTACCATGGTATTAGTTATCAAATAGGTTTTTTATGACAAAGTTAAAGGCCTACCAAAACACGGTTTCAAGCTGTTTTTGCACCAAGTGATCCAGGTGGATATCGGTGGCAGCCCACCTCTTCCAACTGGCTCAAAACAGTCTTCTGGCAATTTTGGTAAATTACTATTTTTAGCAGTTTTTCGGGGTCCTGAACTTCCGGAGCCATTTTGAGGCCCTAAACGTCATTTTTTGGCAATTTGGGGGACCAAATGGTTGCCAACGGCATACATTTGGGCCCAGTCGAAAGTTGTACATCTCGGTTATACCTTTCCAACGAGCTATCGAGCGCCCTAAACGGAGATCGTATGCAAAAGTTATGACCCCGGGAAGTTGACTGTTCAACTAACCACCTTGGGGCCGCAAACTTTATGACGGTTCATCTTCTAGGGTTAGGTTTTTGGATGTTTGGGATTCTTTCCCTCATGCTTATGATAAATAGGCCCTTTCGTCCTCTCTTTGTATTCATCTTGGCACGAATGAGCATAGCGGCCACATCTCTTCTCAGAGATAGCTACCACCATTCTAGCTATTGTATTTTACAGTCTGTTCTATTTCCGCTATTTAATAGAATATGTGTTTACTGTATCACTGTCTTATTTGCAATATATCTCTGTATATGATTCTGTATATGCTATCTTTTGTTTCGTTCCCACATAAATCCGGATCACCAAGTGTAGTAAAACTGCCTAAGTGGCCTCAAGAAAATGTCCGCCATAATTCATAGGTTAAAGTAAATTCCTACACCATATGGTCAGGATGTATCTGGTTTATTTTGAACCTAACCATGGTCTCATATTCCCTTGAGAGTATCTGAGGGGGAAGTTATGGGTCTACCAAAACAATGTTTTAGGCAGATTGCTCCAATCTAGGAAAACGCAAAAATTGTCTGTATAAAATTACTGGTAAAACTGCCTGAGTGACCTTAGTAAAATGCCCGCCATTTCTTGTGGTTGATGTATTAAAATATTTTGAGGGTATGGGTCTTTAGACTATTGATTGGTGCATCCAACTATATCATAGGATTGTCCAAAGAGTCCCTGTAGGTGAAGATATTGATCTGCTAGAAGTGCCTCCCAACTTGATTTGCATTGCTCCAGAAAAATGCCCGCTGAGGAGAGAGAAAGATGATTCAAAGGATGAAATTGGTCTCTCCCAAACACACTTTCCAAAATTTACAACATTCAATTTTGCTGTTTGGTTTGGTTATTATGCCCAAGGATGAATTTTCCATCTCTCCTTGAGACACTTGACCTAGATGATGTTGAGTATAATTGTCATTGATGACAAAAGTATTCGTTAATGAAAAAATTTATGATGACATGGAATGTACGATGATGTGGCATGGTTGATGAGGATGAAAATCCACCCAATGTTGCTCTATTACCTTTATGATGTCATTATTACAATTTTAACTAGCTTTATAGAGATTTGTCATTTTGGAGAAATTCTGAAAAATGGCTAAGTGTTGGAAAATTGGTCTAAGTGGCCTTGGGAAAATGCCCACCATATAGGAGAATGCTAAAAATTATCTTAAACTACCATGCTATATATTGTTGAAGAGGACATCTTAACATGGTCTCCGTTCTCAAAGAGGTTGTTTGATGACAAAGTTAAAGGCCTGCCAAAACAGGGTTTCGAGCTGTTTTTGCACCAAGTGTAGTAAAACTGCCTAAGTGGCCTCAAGAAAATGCCCGCCATAATTCATAGGTTAAAGTAAATTCCCAGACCATATGGTCAGGCTGTATCTTGTTTATTTTTCTACCTAACCATGATCTCATCTTGTATTGAGAGTGTCTGAGGAGGAAGTTATGGGTTTGCCAAAATAGTGTTCCAGACAGATTGCTCCAGTCTAGGAAAATGCAAAAAATGTCCAAGTATAAAATTACTGATAAAACTGCCTGAGTGACCTTAGTAAAATGTCTACCATTTCTTATGGTTGATGTATTAAAATATTTTGAGGGTATGGGTCTCTATACCATTTATTATTTCATCCAAGCATATCATTGGATTGGCCAAAGAGTCTGTGTAGGTGAAGATATTGATCTGCCAAAAGTGCCTCCCAGCTTGATTTGCACTGCTCCAAAAAAATGACTGCCGAGGAGAAAGAAAGAAGCTTCAAAGGATGACTTTGGTTTGGATGGAATCACCTTATTGGTATCTATCCATTTGGTGTCTCAGACTTCCAATTTGATGAAAATAAAAATTTCATGTTACCCTAGGGTTTGACAATTTCTTTGTCCAAGTCTTGAATTAGTAGTTTAAAAAGCTAGTTTCAAATGCCAGCGAGATGATGTGTGTGTATCAACAAATTTAAAGGGTGACATGGATATGTTCCTTGTTGAAGTGGATATCCAGCCATGCTTTCATTTTTCCTTATGAAGGTCACACGTGCAAGAAATCAATCTGCCAAAGTAGGAAAAATATTGTTTTGCATATTAAGAACAAAACAAATTTGGCTGTGTTAAAATCACAAGGCTAAGGGGTCATTTGGAAATGCCTGCAAGGAGGTGTCCTTGTGCTGATAAAATTGAACAGTTGACATGAACTTGTTCCTTGTTGAAGTAGCTATCTAGTCATGGTTTTATCTTACTCGCTAATGGTCACATGTGCAATAAATCAATCTGCCAAAGAAGGACAAATATTGTTTTGCATATTAAGAACAAAAGAAAAGAAATTTGGTTAAGTGTTAAAATCACAAGTCTAAGGGTCCATTTGGAAATGCCCGCAAGGAGGAGATCTTCTCTCATTCAATATCAGAGATGGTTATTGGGTACTTTCCCATTGGCAGAGCGGGTCGACAGTCACTGGATGATTTCGTCATCCAGGTGAAATCATCACACAAATAGAAGAAATAAGAAATAAGAAATAATTATAATAATTAAATTCTATATAAAATTGAAAAGATTTATAAATAATCTTGAACTTGTAAATTTTATGAAAGTTTTTAATAAATTTTAAACAACTTGTTTTAAAAAATATTATAAATCTAATGTCACGCTTCGTAAGTACATATTTATTAAAAAAAAAGCAAATATAATACCAATTTCTTCCAAAACAATGAAACAATGTTGAATGATAACAACACTCATTGTTCCAAAAATCATACTTTCCCTACACACTCAAATCACAATAATAAACATAAAGTGGCAAAATAATAGTCTAAAAATTTGATCATATTATTTATCATTTTGTACAAGTGACTTAGATTATATAAGTTCAAACATTATTTAAAAAAAAATTTCAAAAGGTGTACATGATTTGGTCTAAATGGTTATATCTGGTAACTATATATACTATATAATTATTTTAATTAAAATAAAAGTAGGAAATATTAAAATTTACAACTTAATATGAAAGCATTTTTTTTTTAGGATTAGGAATCACCAAGTCTTAGGTATAGGTTTATAACTTCTTCCCACGTCAGCTTTAGTTTAGATGGAAGAAGGATTTGTGTATTAGAAAAATACTCAAACTAGGATAATGTAAAAACTAAGTCATACTTAAACACCTCATAATTCAACCCTCTTTAAAATTGCTCCCATTCTCAATATCTTAACCAAAAAAACATATTCCTCTTCAAAATTGCTTCCATTCTCAATATCTTAACTAAAAAACATATTTATCTCATTATGCTTGAACTCAAAGAAGCAAAATAAAAGTAGAGAATCAAGACTAAGCATGGATGTTCAGATACATAGGGTAACGCCGATGGCATTGTTGCTCCATGAACAAAAAAAAAAAATATGTAAACATTATTGTCCCTGGAGTGAAATAAATCTTTTACTCGTATGAATCTTTGAATTTAGCATAAATTCAAAGCTAAATTTATAATCTTAATTATTAGATACGTAACTCATATATCCCTTAAGTTGGCATCTAATTCATGGATTGATTGAAAAACTTACCAAAATATGAAATAACATTTATGCGTTCTATACTATAGTAGCAAAATACCGTTGTATTGGTAGTTGTTGTAGGGAAATTTGAACCAAGTTAAAATATGACGAACATTCGAGATGATCTGGGTTCGGTACAGTGAATCATTTATTTATGGAATTTCATATAGAATTCATATTGGTACAATAAAATATAAAACTCCAAAGCATGGCCCACTAATAAAAAAATATTTAAGGAAAAATTTAAAATGCTTTTTCCAATTCTTATAAATTTACCATCCCTCCAACAAAAAATAATTGTGAATCAAAGAAAATAAGAATTTACCATCAATCGAACAAAAAATAATGTGCCTTATTACTATTGCATTATTACTATTACATGCATTTTTTTATTTAAGTTTTATTTTATATGTAATTATTATTTTAATTTTATGTTTTAATATTTATTATTTATGAAAAAGTAAATTTATGTAGTTTCTTTATTCTCATTTTTTAAGTCATTTTATATAAAAATAGATTTGTGTACTTTTAATTTTTATTTTTAAAGTTTTCAATGAATAATGAATGAGATGTTCAAATTTGGAATGATTATATATAGTCTTATTTTTTCAAAATTAAAATTGATGTTTTTTTATGTCTACTCCCTTATTTTAGTCGTACTTGATTTTTTTTGTTACATATTCGTATTCGAATCTGTACTCTAATCTTGCTACTATGCTCTATACAAGATATTTTTTTTTCAAAAGAGAAAGAATCTCCTGTTATTCTTTTTTGAATCAAAGAAAAAGAATCTCTTGTTATTCATTTTTGAATTAAAAAAACTACATCACAAAACCAACCCAAAAACTAATTAAGACCATAGTCTATTTCAGAAACATGGCATCCATAAGCTAGAGTAGTATGCCATATAGCCATTAGGATCATTAAGTCCAAAAACCATTACAGCGAACCATTAAGGAAACATAAACTTAAGAAACTAAAATATTTAACTACATAATTACAAAAGGTATAAAAAATATGAACTACTCTATCTCCTCTACCAACTGATTCTTCATAAAATGGCAGATCATAACCCTTCCTTCACTGAGCTGAAGGCCCTTCTGTTATAGTGTATTTGCTTTTTTGTTGAAGGTCTTACTCACATGGCTAAACATCAGTGTAGAAAAAGAGTTTTGGAGTGCCACAATCTTTCTTTTCCAATATGTTAAGGCATGAACTTGTAGCCAATGTTTACAAGCGACCCAATTAATAATTGCAGTAGAAATCACTTATAGCAAAGCAACAAGTCACTCAATGGTCAATAATGATTTCCTTATATAACATAAGAAGTCAAGTCACTTAATGATCAATAATGATTTCCTTATATAACATAAGAAGTCAATGATAAAATATGACTGCATTGTACAAAAAGGTAGGAATCTTATCACAAAGATCATGGTGTACTCCACTTTCTTGCTTTGGCCAAGCATTGCAAGGTGGCCACACAATAGAGGAGAAATTCGGATGATAGAAAGAATATTCCAATCCTTGCCATACTTTCAACCCAAGGTGACGGAACATATCAACCAGGAAAATTAAAACAGCATTGTCTTCTTGTGTTTGTAGCTAGTTATTCTCGATTGTTCTCTACAGATATATAGTCTTATTTTTTCAAAATTAAAATTGATGTTTTTTTTGTATTTATAAGATGTCTACTCCCTTATTTTAGTCGTACTTGATTTTTTTGTTACATATTCGTATTCGAATCTGTACTCTAATCTTGCTACTATGCTCTATATAAGATATATTTTTTTTCAAAAGAAAAAGAATCTCCTATTATTCTTTTTTGAATCAAAGAAAAAGAATCTCTTGTTATTCATTTTTGAATAAAAAAAACTACATCACAAAACCAACCCAAAAACTAATTAAGACCATAGTCTATTTCAGAAACATGGCATCCATAAGCCAGAGTAGTAAGCCATATCGCCATTAGGATCATTAAGTCCAAAAACCATTACAGCGAACCATTAAGAAAACATAAACTTAAGAAACTAAAATATTTAACTACATAATTACAAAAGGTATAAAAAATATGAAGGACTCTATCTCCTCTACCAACTGATTCTTCATAAAATGGCAGATGATAACCCTTCCTTCACTCAGCTGAAGGCCCTTCTATTATAGTGAATTCGCTTTTTTGTTGAAGGTCTTACTCACATGGCTAAACTTCAGTGCAGAAAAAGAGTTTTGGAGTGCCACAATCTTTCTTTTCCAATATGTTAAGGCATGAACTTGTAGCCAGTGTTTAGAAGAGACCCAATTAATAATTGCAGTAGAAGTCACTTATCACTTATAGCAAAGCAACAAGTCACTCAATGATCAATATGATTTCCTTATATAACATAAGAAGTCAAGTCACTTAATGATCAATAATGATTTCCTTATATAACATAAGAAGTCAATGATAAAATAGGACTGCATTGTACAAAAAGGTAGGAATCTTATCACAAAGATCATGGTGTACTCCACTTTCCTGCTTTGGCCAAGCATTGCAAGGTGACCACACAATAGAGGAGAAATTCGGATGATAGAAAGAATATTCCAATCCTTGCCATACTTTCAACCCAAGATGACGGAACACATCAACCAGGAAAATTAAAACAGTATTGTCTTCTTGTGTTTGCAGCCAGTTATTCTCGATTGTTCTCTACAGATATTTACTTTCCACTGAATATTAACAAACATGAATCATAATACACTTTTCTTTTTTTCTTAAACAAGAAGGCCACCGCTACAACATTTTGAATTTATAATCAATCAAACAAACAAAAATCCAGCTTTTGGCGTCTGTCTCTTCACACTTAACACTGCCACCAACGCGATGAAGAACTTCCACAACTTTGTGTAGATTGCTTTGAACTGCAACAAAATTATTTATCAGGATTGGCGTTGTTATAAATCAAGACAATTAATAAGTGAACAATCATACCTATCAATGCCGGGAAAAAAAGCTATGGCGAATTATCATATGCCCTCTTGCATATCCTACTCATCGGCGAACCTGCTAATCAACTTAACACTGCCACAAGCACGATGAAGAACTTCAAGCTCAGACTCTGGCGAGGTGATAGTTGTGTCGAGGGCACAATGTGTTGTGCAGAGAGAGGCCTTTCTTGAAACAGGGTGGGAGGGAAATGAAAGAAGTTCAAAATTTGAATTTGAAATTGAAAAGCAAGCAGCGTTTGAAACAACCGTATGCAGGACTGGCAGCTCACTGATCAAGGTCCACGATGCACATCAAGCTAACCCTGTGTACGTAGTGTCGACTACAATCTCCGAGAGAAATAGCGGCGAACGGAGAAGGAAATGGACTCAAATGGCGGAGGCAAACGCCGTGAGGGGGCTCGACTCTAGTTATCCTTATCCTTCCCCTCAAGAAAGGAGGTTATCCATGAAAATGATATTTGTGTTGTGGTTTTCAAGAGTTTATTTTTTATTTTTTAAACCATGGGAATAGCAACCTCTCAAGGGTATATTCAACAGTTTGCGAGTTAGATATATTAGAAACTTGTGACTAAGCAGGAATTGAGACGTCCCGAAACCCTTTATCCCAGGGAAGAGCCTCTATCTCAAAGGTGACCTACCCTTCAAACCTTGTTTCAATGGGCAACCAATAAATGACCTTATTTTTTGTGTTCGGCTAAATTATAAAATTAAAAGATATTTCAATAAGTTTAACCATTTCCTAAATAGCTACGAAAGGGCAAGTGTCCCAAAATAAATTGTTACATTAAGAGGCAAGCAACGTGTATTTTGAAGCAGCATGGAAGAGGAAGGATTTTTCAGTAATGAAATTAAATTACAGTTCCAAATTTTGTTACATTTAGATGCAAGCAGGTTGTATTTTGAAGCTGCTCCCCTGATGGGTTTCATGAATGAGGAAGGGTTTTTCAGTAATGAAATTTAATTATAGTTCATGGCATTGGATACCCTGCCAAATTAAAAAGCGGTTTGAATGTGAATTATCAGACGTTGATGGCATTGGATACCCCACAAAAATAAGTTGCGAAAATAAAAAGCGGTTTGAATGCGCATTATCAGACGTTGATAAATAACATGTAACATTATAAAAATAGCACAATTTCTCACTTCCAACCCCCTAATGACAGATCTTTCTCCGTTTGCAATAGTTAAATCAAATGTCAGGTCCAGTAGCCTGTGAAAGATTCTTAAAATGAAAGGGTTGTATAGACTATATAGTACTTTAATGTTGTATGTACCTGTACCGTAGGCTCTGAGGACTCTTCCAAATAAACCCAACTCACCCAAGTTTAATATTTTACCAGTATTTCTTCCCTCAGTGTGGAATAATCAGTTTATTAAAAATTCTATCCTTAATCAAAGTTACTAATAAAATACGGTTCGATTATAATCCCTGTATATTCCATCGATTTCACTCCAATCAAAATTACTTGTTCGGCATTCAACACTTACAGTTCTTCATAGAGAAAGTCACTTATAGTATCCTTAAATATTAGCAGAATTTTACCGTACCTCCAGGCCAATTGAGTATCCACGCTGATAAAAGAAGCGAGTGCAAGTTGGGTTAATATATTGCATTTCGACTTGGATGTTTAGACAGTGCTCGAGGCCTTCTAGATTCAGTGGATAATTAGAAATTATCTATGGAGTGGAACCTGATCCACTCATTCAATAGTGTTTTTCTAATTGTCTACTTGAAGCCTTCTAGATTCAATCTGTATATAATTAAAATTATCTACCTCTTTAGAGTGGAACCTCCACTCAGGATATAACTGAAGCTATATCGAAAAGCTGATTATGAAAATTAATAAATGACATCCTTTCCATCTATTATAAATGTGCAACAATTTTGGGTTCCACTCATGGCTACCCGATTCTGCGATGAATCTGAATCTGTGGGCAATGTCAATATACACCAAGAAAACCAACTTGCCACGCTTTAACGAGTTTTACTATCCAAGAATTCAAATTCCCTCTACAGGGAGCACTAATCTACCAAACGAGTTTTAGTATCCAGGAATAAACGGTAAATTAGGTAATCTCAAGATAAGGAAACCTGGCCATCAAAACCAAACGATGTTCGCTCAAACCGATGTGTTTTCGACAGTTTACAGCATTTTTAAAGTTGCATGTGAACGTAAAGAGATGAAGATGCAGAGCTAGTCAGTGGACAGTGGGCACAGTTCTTTTATATCCAGAAAACAAGGGCTGCCAACAACGCAATGCAGTGCAGTGGCGAGGAAAATACAAATATGGCAAAGCACAGGAGAGAAAAAGACATTTGTAGCAGTTTGGGATTAACGGGACATTTTTTTAAGGCTAGCATCCACAAAGTTTCAATGACCTTATTCACAATAAGTGTGTTAACTATACACCCAATTACCATTTATTTTAGGTCTCTTATTCTTTAAGCGGTAGCTTAAAGAATGTTTAGTCTCCTTTATTTAAAGGAGTTGCGTTGTTGAGGGGAAAGGGTCTTGATGTATGCCTGAAGAGATTATTCCTAATTATATTCATGTATATTAGATTGAAAATCTCATTCATGTTATTAGCACATCCATTTAACTTGTGGTCGGTGAATACATATAGATCACAAGTTAAGTGCCATGGACAAGTTATTTGTTACTTGTTCTCTATGCTTAGTTGTAATCACTTGCTGTCTCCGCATGCATGAGTTAGAGTTATCCATGCATCAACTACCAGTTATTTTTCTTTTTTTATACCTTTTTTTAATTGTTTATTTCTAATATTGATGACGACCATAAAATCAATCTACACGTGTCTCATCATCTTTCAATCTAAGAAAAACATAGATGATAGTCACCCCAAATTCTAAGATATATACACCTATCAGTGTAACTATTGGTGTAATTAAACTAGCAACAACCACTTTAATAATTAATAAATTATTATTGATTAAAAATAATATAATTTAATTAAATATTTAAAAAGTATTAATAAAAAACATATTGTTAAATTTATTATAAAATAATAATTAATTAAAAAGAATCTCATTAAAATTCAATATTCGATATTGTAATTTAATTAAAATAACAACCACAATTTGGCATAATTGATTAAATTTTTGGCTTATCATAAGTCAGCCCTAGAATTAAGTAAGGCTTATGATGAGGCCATCATCCTAGGCAATTAGGGTTTTTAGTTTTGTGAGAATGTTCTGCTAAGCTGACTTATGAACCCTATTCAATCGTATGTCCACGCTATGTTCTTTAATCCTTGTAAGGATAGATCGTCCAAACACACCTTTGTGCAACCTAGGATCAATGGGATCTTTAACTGATTTTGATTTTATAAGTTTAATGAGGTTGTGTGGAGGTGTAAACACGAATGTTATGTTCTTTTTCTGTAGGTGTTTACTTATTTTGTTAGTTACCCCATACAAGGTAGAAAGGTCTTACTTTCACCTAACTTCTTGTCCTCTTTCATTTGTTTTCAATTCTTTGTTTTGTTGAGGACCTTATTAATTTGTGAAGATGTGTAACCATTGTTTAGGAAAACACTTTGTAGGTGTTCCATTTCTGCTTCCAAATGGTCAAAGTCTGAGATTCTCAAGCCTCTCGTGAATAGTGTGTATAACACTCCTATCTTTTGGCTTAGATGGTGATGAGAAGATGCATGGAGGTATTGGTTCATGTGTGTTTTCTTCCTATAAACTTGAGGAGTAATCCTGCTATCTTGTTTTTTCGTGACCAACACATCCAAAAAGGATAGGTATTTGTTTTCTTGAAGTTTTATAATGAATTTAATGGAATGGCATTGATTGTTTAGATGGTCAACAAATTTGTCAAGACTTTCCCTATCATGAGATCAAAATCATGAGCCCAAATGACAAAGGTATCATCAACATATCTCAATCACCAATCTAGTTTTGATTCAACTGAGTCTATAGCTTCTTGTTAAAAATTCTCCATAAACAGGTTGGTAACCATTGGGAAAAGTGGTGAGCCCATAGCCACCCCCACAAGTTTGTTTATAGAGTTCTCCTTGGAAGCTGAAAAAGGTGGATCTAAGGCATAATTCTACCAGTCTTGTTGTTTCCTTGTCCGTTAGATCTTTAATTACCTTAATCTCTTCATCTGTTGGAATCATTGTGTAGAGAGAGACTATGTTTAGACTTAAAAGTAGCTCTTTTTCTTCCATCTTCCTGCTTTTAATTTTCTCCACGAAGAAGGTTGAGTCAGCTTTTATGTAGGAGTGTGTATTGCCTACTAGTAGTTTAAGCTTATTTGCTAAGTATTTTGCAAGCCTATAGGTTGGTGAGCTTATCGTGTCCACAATTGGTATGAGGGGAACACCTGTTTTGTGAATCTTGCGAAATCCATATATTCAGGGAACTAGTTGATCTGTAGTTATGAGCTTCTTTTTTATATCTTCATCCAGAGTTGATTATTTGATGGTTTATGAAACCTTCTTTGCAATCTATTTCCAAGGGTTCTTATCCAGTTTTTTGTAGCAACCATTCTGATTTAAGTGTTCTTTCATCTTTCTCAAATAATCTATTTTTTCCATGATGACTGTTGCTCCACCTTTGTCAGCTCTTAAGATGCCTATTTTCATCATTGGTGTTGAGATCTTTGAGGGCTATCATTTCATCTTTGGAAATGTTGGGTCTCAGTGGTTTCACCCTTCTAATTGTTCTTGCACATTCTTGGTGTATCTCTTAGGTGTCTCTCTTTAGTAGATGTTTAATGCCTTCCTCAATTCCACAGATAATGTCATCCACATGGATTTTCTTTGGTGCTACGATGAAGTTCAGTCCTTTTTCAAGCAGGTTTCTAATGGCTTGGTTTAACTGTACGTTTTGTTACACAACACATTATGAAATATATATGAAAAAGAGAAGCAGAGACATGAAGGAGAATATGGAAGAAAAAGAAATATATTAATGAGCTGTTAAGCTATCTAGCATATACACAAAGATGTACATATATATTACAAATACACCATAACTATCATGTAACGATATAAAAGTTAGGTTAGGCTAACTAATTATGATTAATCTTTAACATCCCCTCTTAATCATAAGTTGGTTAGCACCTGAAAAATTGCTTCTACTTGACAATCTACAATGTGTCAAGCAAATTCAAGAGTAATAGCTGAAAATCTCTCTGACATAAAAAACTAGCAGAACCTCAATTTTATGCTAAATGGGTGGTTTTAGAATGAGCACAAACCAACATGGCTCTGACTCTAGCTCTGGCTACTGCTATGACTTTGGCTAGGAGGCTCTGGCTCAAGGCTCTGGCTACTGGCACAAGTTCTAGCTCTGGCTTAGGTTCTGGCTTCATTCTCGATTGATAGGGCTTCAACACTAAACTATCAATCAATCTGCAATCCATCAAAATTCGAAACTTGAAGTCTGACAATCACCATTGTTTCAATCTGCAATCCATCAAACTTCAAAACATCAAGTCTGATAATCATCATTGTGTTCCCCCCTATCAACTGAAATGGGAGAAGTTCTCTGAAAATGTAAACAAGTAGATGTTTTCTACTTAATTTGTGGTTTTAGGATGACCACTAACCAAGAGGTAGTTTTTGGATTACTACTAACCATGTCAACAACAAAGTGGTGGTTTAGGATTACCACTAACCATATCAATCAACAATGAGGTGGTTTTAGGATGACCACTAACCATATCAATCAATTTGTATGTTCAGGAACAAGCCTCAATACTTGTTTCCTATTTGATGATCTGTTCACAGGTTTTAAAACAAACTTGGAACATGATTTTGGCATTGATATCCCTCCTGTCAGTGACAAGTTATCAACTGCAAAAACTTCATTTGACCCTTGAAATCTCTAAACATAAACAGGTTTAGAGTAGTTGATCCTTCATTCACAATCTTTTGAAAATTCTAAACATAAACGGGTTCAGAAATTTAAACTCAAAAGGGTGTTGAGTTCAACCAATAATGCACTCAATTACAATCATACTTCAATTCAACAATATTTGATACTTACAAACACAATAATAAGTATCAGAAGGCTTTCAAAAACACAGAATGCAAGTCATAAAAATCTGGACATGCACAAATTCAGAAAAATGTGTTGAATTGTTCTTTTAAATCTAGATGCTGGAAATTTTGTTTTGATATCTCTGGCAATGGCTGCAATCTTCAATCTGGATTCAATAAGATTTTAAATTTGGCGGTAACCATAACAAACTAAAATTTGATATTACAATTCTTGTTTTCAAATTCTACACACAGTTCTCGGCTCTTCATTCAAGAATGAGAAAAACAGCTTCTCACACAATTTTCTTCTCTGTCTTGGAAATGCCGACACACCTTTCACTTGGTGGCTTCTTCGCTCTCGGCAATCTCTCTATGCGACTCATGGATTTAAATGTAATAGATCTTTCAATCATAGTTTCAATGCTTTCTCTTGGATTTCGTCTTCACACCATGTCTGTTTCAATTTCTTTAACAAATCTTCACAATTTATGCAACAACGGCAACAATGTTCTCACTTTGACAAGCATCTAGAATCCAACGGTGCTTCGATGACTCAATTCTCCAAATCAACACAGACCTACAAACCTTGCATGCAAATTCTCCATGCATATATATATTTTAAATTTCATAGAGTTCTTTGTGTGCAGCGGGCCTTTCTACCTCCACGTGATGGATTCTCCTCACGCCTTATACATGCAGATTGATATGTTCATCAATTTTTTTTTTTAAAACAAACTTCACCTATGTTCGATTTAATCTCCTTCGATTCTCTTCGTCACCATTACGGTTTTTCTTTATGCAAGTAGAGTTTTGACTTGGTCTTTTCTGGACTTCTCGGATCAATTCTCCTTGTGAATTATTTCTTGACTGCATACGTAGAGCACAAAACACAATCTTTTCTGAACATGAACTTGCAATCTTGTCCGCCTTAAGTTTCTTTAACGTTAAGGCGAAGACTTCACTTCTTTCAACATTGTCTGCACAGGCGACGACGACTTCTCGATGACTCCTGCCATGAGTCCTCTACCTTGCAGACATCATCCTTGGTAGATAACGTAACTCAACAACATATTTCAATCTTTGATATGACAGCTAGATACAGTGGCTTTCATTCTTCTCACAAACCTTTTACTATCTCAATATTGGTAGCAGTAACTCCAACAATAATAAACCAAAGTGTGACCAAAACCGGTTCTTCAACGCAGACTTTCAGAGGTTTACATTAGACATGGTTTGATTTCAACTATCGGATGTTACATTTATTAAATGCAACAAATTACGTTATATGCATATCACCTTCTCTTGATCTGTGCTACCCTATAACTTGGGATGATTTATTTTTACATGTACATGAATCTTGCAGCAAGAGAGCCCAAACAGCGCGATCAATGGATTCAACAATCAATAAATAGAATCTACAAACAACCTTCCAGAAAATCTTCAACAAACAACAATTGCATTTGTGCATAGCAGAAAACTTCGATCTAACCCTTCAATCAATCCGCATCCGTTCAGTTTTGCAATGTTTGAGAAATTGAGCATAATTATAAAAAATAGAGGCATACCATCTTTGGTGTACTACTACTAAGTGGTCGAGCTGTCTACAAAGAAAACATTTTCTTCTGCACACAGGATCATCGATCTGCACCAAAGGAGGCTGTGTATCACCCACTCCGAGTCACTCTCCTCAATGAAATAATAACAGGTCTTAGATATCATATCACGGGGGCTTCACTCAGTAAACAACTATCATAGGAAGTTTGTTCGTGGCATATAAAACAATATCCCTAATTTCACTAAATATTGGAAAATACCTTCCAAAATCATTTTTTTTAACCGCCTCCCAATATGCCTTCCCAATTTAAAAAAACCTCTATTTTTACTATATATTGTATGTATCAATTTTTTCATTAACATTTTTTATACCCCTTTATATTTCTACCTAGCATATTGATATGATACCCATCTTATGACCCCACATACATTCTACAATGCACCTTGCTTCTTTCGATGTATATTGTGGATGCACATTACTTCACCCACAATGCAATTACTCAAGCACATATCATTATGATTTGCACCATCTAATGGTCTAAAGAAGAGATAGGAGATCACTTCTTGTATGTCACTAGAGCCAATGCACATAGTACAACATTTAGATTGCATGTTGTAGTTTCTCAATCGCTGACTAAGACTGTTGTGGGCTAGGTATCCAATCCCCCAGGGCCTGAAACAAGCTCTAGGAAGCTGACTAAACCTTCCAAGGCCTATAATAGGCACGAGTGGTTGGGTATTCAAGCCCCCAAGGCCTATCGAGGGCCTATAACACGCCCTTCAGGCTTAGAGCCTCCTAGGGCTATTGATAACAACTAGCTGAGTGTTATTGGTAACAATTGGTTGTCAATGACCACTGTCTCTTGACTATAATCGACTCGCAACCCACTTCACCACGAAACCCCTGTCGTCAAGCATGCCTCAAGATGCGATTTCCCTGTGTACTGGTAAGCCTAAGCCTTGCCTCAACCTGATTTCTCAACCATTCGTGATCCCGCTATCTCCATTTGGCGGATATTTGTCAGCCCACCCATATAAAAAAGACCCCAAAGTATTTTTGTATTGTTACATTAAATAAAAAAACCATTTTCTCCTTAATATATAAGCAATATAATTTTTAGGTTTTCATGAATATTTAATACCGCAATATGAATGAACTTGATATTATATTTCCTTCTAGTGAATCCCTCGTGTATCATATGAAGCTCTGATATTTGTAATGATATGTTTTTCTCTGCAATCTCCTCACGAGTCTTCATGCCGCTCTATTCTTCTACTCTCGTGGCCTCATTGATTTTCATGTAATAGTATAACAGTTAGGTTAGAGTTAGGTTAGGCTAACTAATTATGATTAATCTTTAACACTTTTGACAGATTTACCACTAAGCGGTTCAGTTTTTTTGTTGGGGCAGTTCCTTGTTTATTTGTTCATTTGTTATTCCTCTTATGGCTGAATTCATGATCTAGTTGTGCGTGATACATTTATGTTCGGGCTCTTTGTGCCATTGTTGTCAATTGTTTTTAGAAACCTTTGGACACAATATAGCTATCTCCCTTTCAGCCAAAATTGTTGTCAATCGTTTTTGGGAAATCTTGATGACTTGATATCATGGAGTGTGCTCTTGTTATCGTCCCTTTGCTTATGGTTCTCACTCTCCATCATATTTCTAATCAACCTATCTTTACGCCGATAGGCGTATTCTTTCAACTTTTGGGGGTGAGTTGGGGGTGGGTGATTTATTGTATTTTTAATATTCAACGGTTAGATTTTAATAATAGAAGAATATGCTTCGTCTGGTGCATAGATGAAGCACTCAGATTTGATGTGTGCGCATACTGTTTGAAATAATTTATTAAAATATATACAAATGCCAAGTGCCGCCAAGTGCCGCTGGAATTAGATCGTCCCTCACCTGCACTCCCCCACGACCGTTACCCATAGCCGTCCACTGCTCCACACTGATTCGATGCTCCGTCCGCTCAGCTCCACTCCCCCATACTCGGTTACCTATAGCGCTCCACTCCCCCACACTGATCCGCCGCCTTGGACGACCGCTCGACACCCCAATCTGTAACGCTGGACAACCCAATCTGTACCACTATCCTAATATATCCTACCCTCCATTATGAGTTCCTACAACAAGCACACGACCAGCAGCAGAAGACTCAGACGCAGACCAGCAGAAGACGCAGACACCAGAAGACTCAGATGCAGACCAGCAGCAGCAGAAGACGCAGACAGCAGAAGACTCAGACGCAGACCAGCAGTAGCAGAAGATGCAGACGCAGCTTCAACAACACCCACCAAGAAAGAAACAAAAAGAGGTACCAACGCTACTTTACGATTTCTTTACTATTAAATCTCGACTGTGTAGTACAGCTGCGCACAGATTTCTTGAAAGCTTAAACCGCACAAACCACACTTTGAATCTGGAAATTTCTTAGTATGTAAATTTCTGTGTAAATAGGTGCGTAGAATTTAAGGTAACACTGGGTAACCGATCCCCTTCTCCAGAAAGTTTGGTCGTACGAACCACTACCTGAATCTAGAAAAGTGTGATCAAGAATTTCTTTATCAGGCTATGGCTACCACAGTTTTGATGGACATTAAAATTTATTTTAGATCCAACCGGAACTCTGTTGGATTGTCGTCGTCTTCAGCAATTCCGATCGAAAACAATGAAAGTTTGCCTGCGTTTTGGGTTTAGATTATCCCCTTTGTGGAGTATTTGTTTTTCAGGGCCTAGGGATCACTGTATTTGGCATGGACGGCTTCTCAGTGCCGTGTGAAGTGGTGCTCTTCGAGCATTTACTATGGATGTTGGAGAACGGAGTTGGATGTTGAATAAAATCCCCTCTTGATCCTCTGCAAAATTTTATATTATGAGTATTCACAACTGTGTAATTGGAGTGATTAAAATATTGTGGATTTATTATGTATTTATGTATGAACTGGAAAGTGATCTTGGGGATATCAAACTACAGTGTTAGGTTTATACTTTATGTACTTTATTCGAAATAATGTATAAATCTGCATCAAATGGTTTGTATCGACTGATATTCTTTATCGATGTAATGCATGTATTGATGGGTAATCTTAGATTCGATGGCCAACGATTTACAAATCTCAGATAAATCTATGTACTACCTTTAGATCGGATCTGCCGATCGAATCCTCGACCTATTTTGGATCTGTCGATCTGTCGTATGTGTTAAATTGAATATATTTCGATTATGTTGATACATGAAGAATTAAATCCTGGACCAATTTTGGATTGAGATTATCATGTTTTTTTTTTTATATTAATAAAGGTATCGATCAATAGATTAAAATCTATTCGATGACCAACAGATGCATAATTAGTAGAATGAAATCGATTATCAACTGATACTCATTTACCATGTTGTTTAAATGTTGTACATAATTTATTTCAAATTGTAAATTTTTAATCACTTAAGAATTACTTTCCAAATGTAAACATAGGGAGTTCGTTTTGAATGTGTAAGGCGGGTAATATTGTAGATTAACCTCCTCAATACAATCGCAGCGCTAGATCCATTTATTTTTTGCAGATACTATGGTCGGGTTCTACGAATTCAATCTCAGAATCCATTTCAATTTAAACTTACTCAAGATCTCAACTTTTTCTGATAGGCATACGGTGTCGGGATAGCTATGCAAGATCTCAGCTTTTTCTGAATGGTTTGCAAGACCTAAAGCTTCCAGAAATCCAAGATGAAGCTTTCCGAATTGGCTGAGTTGATACCACGAGAAATCGAAATCTGTTTCCCAATCATCTGCATCAAATGGTTCTGTACCTCTGAAGGCTAGGCTATCACTATCAGCTGGGCGTCTACTTTCTTATCACAGAATATAAATGCTTTGGATTTCTTTTGTAATATATCTGATTGTGTACAAGTCAATATTGATACATTGGTCTTATCTTTTACATGGTGCTTAATATTAAGACTCAATTCAATTGTAAAAATGTTTCAACATTTTTGAAACCTTCAACATGCTCATTTAATTAGACAATTAGCAGACTCTGTGCAAAAATGAATTGAGTCTCATCTCTTAAAAATTTATTTCTTTAGAAAATTTATTTCTTAAAAAAATTAAAAATGATATATATATATATATATATATATATATATATATATATATAAAACCTCCCCTACAAATAACTATATCAATTTCCTTACTCGTAGATAAGACGCGTAAGTGTGTGCACTAAAGTTCTCCGGGTCCACACATGTCTTCCATTTGAATTTAATCCACTTTGTTCTAAGAAAATATATTCCAGAATCTGCAATTTTTCGTACAATCAAGGTTTTTGACATTTTGACATGTTTTAATATAAGTTCTTGTTCTTATTTGTGATGTTTCAACATTTTTTAAATCTTCAACATGCTCATTTAGACAACTAGCGGACTCTGTAAAAATGAATGGAGTCTTATCTCTTAAAATTTTATATCTTTAAAAAATTTATCTCTTAAAAAATTAAAAATGATATGTTTTTTTTGTTTGTTTTTGACAAACCTTCCCTGGAAATAACTATATCAATTTCCTTACTCGTAGAAAAGACGGGTAACTGTGTGCACTGAAGTTCTGCGGGTCTACACATGTTTTGCATTTGAATTTCGTCCACTTTGTTCTAAGAAAATATATTCCAGAATCTGCAATTTTTCGTAAAATCAAGGTTTTTGACAATTTTACATGTTTTAATATAAGTTCTTGTTCTTATTTGTGGTGTTTCAATATTTTTTAAACCTTCAACATGTTCATTTAGACAATTAGCAGACTCTATGCAAAAATGAATTGAGTTAAATAGAATGCAGAAAAAAAAACATAATAATCAAGAAAAACAATAACAAAGCACCATCACCAATTTATTAAATATAAGACTTGTTTGGTTTAGTCATTAGAAAACAAATACTAAACAACAATATAAATTTTTATTACAATATAAAGAACAATAACTTTCCTTTACAAGAGGAAATGTTCATTTTTTCTACTTTTATATCAATTAAAATTTAAATATAATTAACACATTTTAATTCAAAATCATGTAAAAAACCACTTTAAAATAATATTAAACATGTAAAAAAACACTTTGAACTAATATTCATCCACCATTATTCAGTAACCATTTTGAGGCGGGGAGAAGTACATTGGGAAGGGAAAGCTCAGTACCAAATGAGAAGAAAGATGCTTTCAAAGTTTAGGTTGACAGAAATTTAAAATAAATATTATAATTTTCTTTTAAGAAATAAATAATTTTGACTTCTACTTTAATTCCCTCATTTCAATTTCGAAATCGACGTTCAACTTCGAATTTGATTTCGACTATGATACAGCACACTGTATTTCTTGTGTTCACCAAATAATTAAATGGAGGATTAGTTTAATTAACAAATAGCAAGAAAAAAAACAAAAGCAATGGAAAAATCTATTCAACGTATTTATGTCCTCCAATCCATTCAACATATTTATTTCCTCCATTACAAACGCATGCGACAGAGAGAGAAAAACAATAGAATAATTCGTAACGTCTTTTTAATTGTTGTCGTTTATATTTTAATATATTAAAAATATCTGACGTGATAATTTGGCAATAAATGTTGTAATTTGACATTCAAAGTTAGTTCCATATAATACACACAGAGTGATGAATGCTATTCTATTAAATCATATGTTTTATGTATAACATAAATAACTCACCATAATATATAAGATATGAACAGATAAATAACTCACCATAATATATAAGATATGAACAGATAAATAACTCACCATAATATTTTATGTATAGCATAAAAATGGACATGGATATCTTAGCATTTAAGTAATTTTTCAACCAATTTGAATCAACCGGAATCCATACAAAAATTAAGGTGGGCCATCACTTAAATTGCATCAAGGCATGGTGATATGAGTTTTTGTTTTGACAATGTACATGGTTTAGGTGAAGGTGAGGAGAGTTTCATTTCTTAATTGACAATGTACATGGTTTAGGTGAAGGTGAAGAGAGTTTGATTTTTTACATATCACATAGTTGGCTTCATAATTAAGTTTTTATATAGCATTATGATTATGACTTTGGTTTTCACTTTTCTTTTTTTAATTAATTTTAGCTATATATTAAGTTAATTAAATCAAGATCATTGATTATAAAAATATATGTGAACATAATTTTTTTTTATAAATATGTGTGTGTTTTTAAGTCTTATTAATTTAAATTATATTAAGAGTAATTCATATTTACGTTGAAACATGCAATGTGACATTTAAAATTATAGTAAACTATAATTGTCACATTTCAATAAGCCTATATGTGTTTAAACTAAGAATATTTTAATTTGATGGTACTAAAAGAGATTTCAATTTTCAATTCAAAGCTAATATCCTAACGTAGTTTAGAAAAAATATAGTATATATATTTGTATAAAAAATTATCTAAAAATCATAATAAATGTGTATGTTATTTTAAATCATATATATAAGTAACATAAGTAAATATAAAGAATTCAATATTTTGAACCTAAACATAAGTTTAGATGACCATGCAAATGTGATATACCATCGATATATATAACAATTCAACCATACTCAAACATAGTAAACTCTTAACAACCATGCTGATTCATGAAAAAATGTAATGAACCATATTCGGCCATGGAAAACAATGGTCAACCATAGTTGATCATTCTCAACCATCATTGACTATAGTCATACATAGTCAATAATCAACCATGATCAACCATGAATAACCATGGTCAAGCATACTAAACCATGGTGAACCAAAGTCAACCACGACCAACCAAAAGTCTATCAAAGTCAACCATGGAAATCCAAAGTCAACCATGGTTAGCCAAAGTTAAACATAGTCAACCATGGTCAAGCAAAGTCCAATGTCAACGATGAACAACCGAAGTCAACCATGGTGAACCAAAGTTAGCCAAAGTAAACCAAAGTCATCCATAGTCATTCATGCTCAACCAAAGTTAACCATTGTAAATGAAAGTCAACCATGGTCAACCAAAAGTCAACCATGGTCAACCAAAAGTCAACCAAAGTTAACCATGGTAAACCAAAGTCAACCATGGTCAACCAAAATTCAACCAATGTTAACTATTGTAAAGCAAAGTCGACCATGGTTGACTTTGGTCAACCATGGTCAACCACAGTTCACCTTGGTAAACCAAAGTGAACCATTGTCAACTAAAGCCACCCATGGTCATCTGTAGCTATAGTTGACTTTCGTAGGCTATAGTTGACCATGGCTGTCTTTGGTTGACCATTTGACTTTCGCTGACCATGGTTGAATTTGGTTGACTATGGTTGACCATGGGTGATTTTGGTTAACCATGGTTGACTTTGGTTGACCATGGTTTACTATGGTTCACTATGGTTGACATTGGTTAAACATGGTTGAATTTTATTGAACATGGTTGACTATGGTTGACCATTGTTCACTATGGTATTTCATGGTCAACCATGTTTAGCCAATGTCAACCAAATTCAACCATGGTTAGCCAAAGTCAATTGACTTTAGTTGACCATGGGTGATTTTGGTTAACCGTGGTTGACTTTGGTTGACCATGGTTTACTATGGTTCACTATGTTCACAATGGTTGACATTGGCTAAACATGGTTGAATTTTATTGAACATGGTTGACCATTGTTTACTATGGTTTTTCATGGTTGACCACAACCAAAGTCAACCATGGTTAGCCAAAGTCAATGATAATCAACTTTTGTCGACCAAAGTCAACCATGACCAACCAAAATTCAACCATGGTTCACCAAAGTCAACCATGGTCAACCAAATTCAACAAAGGTCAACCATGGTCATCTAAAGTCAAAAATTGCCAACCATGCTCCACCATAGTTATCCATGGTCAACCATAGTTAACCATGGTCAACCATAGTCAACCAAAAGTCACCCATGATCAACTAAAGTCAACCATGGATTACCATGGTCAACCATAGCCAAACAAAGTTAACTAAAGGTCAACTAATGTCAACCATGGTAAACTAAAGGATAAACAAAGTCAACTAATGTCAACCATGGTAAGCCAAATTCAACCAAAGTCATCCATTGTCAGACAAATTCAACCATGGTCAACTAATGTCAACCATGGTAAAAAAAAGTGAACCATATTCAACCATGCTCAACCATATTCTACTAAAGTAAACCATAGTTAACCAGAGTCAACCATTTTCATCTAAAGTCAACCATGATCAACTAAAGTCAACCATGGTTAACGAAAGTCAACAAAAAATAAACGAAATTCAACCATGGTCAACCAAAGTCATCCATAGTAAACCAGAGTCAACCAATGTCAACCAAAGTCAACCATGATTAGTCATAGTCAAACATGGTCAGCCATGGCCAACCAAAGTCGACCATGGTCAATAAGAAGTCAACTATAATCAAACAAAAAGTCGACCATGGTCAACCAAAGTAAACCATGGTTGACCAAAGTAAACCATGGTCAACTAAAATCAACCATGGTCAACCAAATTTAGCCATGGTCAACCAAAGTAAACCATGGTCACCCATAGTGAACAAAAATCAACCATAAATCAACCAAAGTCAACCATGGTTATCCATGATCAGCCATGACCATAATCAACAAAAATCAACCAAAGTCATCCATCGTTATCCATGGTTAGCCATGGTAGACCATGGTCAACCAAAGTAAACTATGGTCAACCGAAGTAAACCATGGTCAACCAGAAGTCAACCAGGGTCAAACAAATTCAAGCTTGGTCAACCTTTGTCAACCAAAGTAAACCAAATTCAACCATGGTCAACCATGGTTAGCTAATGTCAACCATGGTTAAGCAAAAGCCAATAAAAAAGTCAACCATGGTCAACCAAAGTGAGCCATAGTAAACCAAAGTTGACCACGGTTAACCAAAGTCAACCAATGTCAACTATGCTCAACCAAATTCAACCATGTTTAGTCATAGTCAAACATGGTCAGACATGGTTAACCAAAGTCAACCATATTCAACCATTGTCAACTATGTTCAAGTAAAGTCAACCATTGTTAAATAAAGTCAATGATAGCCAACCATATTCAATCAAATTCAACAACTGTGATACAATAGTGGAATTATTATCAACCATATGATTTTAAAGTCAACCCTTAGTGTCACCCATGATGAAACGAATAAGTCAACCATATGATATTAAAATCAATCGAAGTCAACCATCACCAAAATCAAACCATCACCAAAGTAAACCATGGTAAACCAAAATCAACCATTGTGAAGCAAAAGTTAACCATTGTTAACCATAGTCAAGCAAAATCAACCAAAGTCAACCATTGTCAACCATGGTCATCCAAAGTCAACCGTGATTAACCATGGTCATCCATGGTCAACCATACTTAACCATGGTCAACCAAAAATCAACGATGGTCAATCCTGACCAACCATAGTCAACCATTATTAATAATATAGTATTGCTGAAATATAATAATTTTTAATTATTAATGTGATTAATAATTAAAAATTATTATTATAAGCCATAGACAAGTCAACCAAATCCAAGCATGGCTAAGAAAAGTCAACCATGGTCAACAAAGCACAACAATAGTCAACCATAGTTAACCAAAGGTCTACCAAAGTCAACCATGGTAAACTATAAACAACCATAGTCAACCATGGTCAACCATAGTGAGATCCAAAGAGACATTAGTCAACCATAGTCAACCATGGTTGACCATGGTGAACCATATAAATAATCTTAATTCCTTTCTAATTTATTCATGGTTGGCGATGGTCAACCATGGTCAGCCATGGTCGAGCATGGTCAACCATGGTGGACCATAGTCAACCATGCTCAAATAAAGAGATGATATTATTATTATAATTAAATAGTTATTATTATATATTATTATAATTATTATTAAAATTAAATTATAATTATTATATATTATCATTAAATATTTATTAATAATAAAAATATTTATAAATAAAAAAATATTTCTAATAATTATAAATGAAAAAAAAAAAATTAATTAAAATACAAATAATAAAAATAATTATTAATTACTTATTACTTTTTAATTATTTATTAATTATTAATTAAAATAATTGTAAATGAAAACAAGAAATATAATTATAACAATACCAAATGAAAATAATTTATAATGAGAATTTGCAACTTTAATAATAATAATATTAACATTAATATTAATATTAACATTAACATTAATGATTAACATAATGTTAATGCTAGAAAACATTAATACTAATGTTAACATTTTTACTTTTATAATGAGAATTCGCAATTTTAATAATAATAATAATAAAAATATATTAATATTATTATTATTATTATAAAAACATATGACATATTGTGATGTATTCTTTACAAGAACAGTATATGTGTATACACTATTTTTTTAAATTATTATTATTATTATAAAATAACAAATATCGAAATAATAATAATAGATATTATTATTATAATTAATTAATATTATTAACAAAACCTTACGAGCAGGTCGGCCGTCAACTAGCAAGCCATATTAATAATTAATATGGCTTATATACGCCGATCGGCGTATATCAACCATGGGCACACATTTAAATACGGTTGATATACGCCGATCGGCGTATATAAGCCATATTAATTATTAATATGGCTTGCTAGTCCATGTTATCCTTCTTCTTTGGGTTTCCCATGATATCGTTTTTACCCAACCTGTCTGCCAAGTTATCGTTCTTCTTAGGGTTTCTCATGATGTCCTTTTTAATGCGGATTCCATGGCTCATGATATGGTCTGTGCCTATGTTCTCAAGCCCATCGTTTTCTATGTTAATTCCTGTGCAGGTTAGCCTCGTTTCATCGTCGGTGTTCACATTTTGTATTGATTCTGTGTGGCTAGCGGGGTTGCTTGGCGCGTTCAGTGGGTACTCTGTCTGAGTACTTCGTGTTGGAATGCATTCTCGTGAAATTCTGTTAAATCCTTCGCTTGTTAGCTTCGTTTCATCATCGGTGTTCACAGTTTGTATTGATTTCGTATGGTTGGCGGGGTTTCTTGGTGCGTTCAGTAAGTAGACTGTCTCAGTGCTTCGTGTTGGATTGCATTATCTTGAAAGTCTGTTAAACCTGGATTTTAGTTTACGGACCGTGTCTTCCTGTACCCATTTTCCTCTTGTCATCGATTTTTTATCCCAGTGATCCCAAGTGGCTACGTCAATGGTGTTTGATATATACAAGTGTAAGTTCAAGAGGTCGTGATCTAGCTTGGCTACGGTAGCACGTGTTCAAAATATGGGAAGAGATATAAACAAAAGAGTTTCAAGCACAAATGGCTGTACTGCTTATTTAATCTACTACTTATTTAATATTACATAGTTGTATATATATGTTACATGCTTTGACGATTTAAGGAAACACCGACTAACCGATCTTAGAACGGAATAACTGAATGTAACTAACACACATAACTAATGAGCTTATTATTTCTAACACTCCTTCTTAATCTCAAAGGTTACATTCTTACTAAACACAACACTCCCTCGTAATTGTGACACTCTAAAAAACCTAAAATGCAAATATCACAAATGCAAATGCTTGTTGGTCTATGTCTCAGCCAAGCTTACAAACACTTAACAAAAATTTCATAAAAGTAAATTAGCTTCAGATTAGGCTACTTAGGCCTAGTTCTTTCATCTTCATCTTCAAATATAGAGTGTTTGCCTGGATCCCAAATCTGATGTTGTTGTCATCCTCTTTCCTTGCTATCAATTGTATCTTCAAACCACTGATCTTTGTGGTTGACTATATTCTTTGTCTCATTGTTTCTCCACCCAAAACTCTTCCGCAAACACTTCCATAATTCTTCTATCTCAATGTTCAACTCTATTCCTTGCATGTGTATGTTACTTAACTTTATTTTCTGGGGCATTTATGCAATGCTAATTTCTAATTCTTGACTTGTATTTTTGTTGTCATATTCTTCACCTGCTACAATCTTCTTGTTCATGTCTTCACAAATCCTTGGATTTTCTATCCATTCTTCTAGCATTCTCAACTCTTCATCATAATCTAACACTACATCAAAGTGTTTTTGTTCTCTCATAAGACCTGCATAATCTGCAAACACATACCAATTTTCAGTTCCAAAAACATGAGAATCTTTGGTCTCGGTTGATGCTTCAAGCATATTTTTTTTGTGTAGGAATGGACTCTCCAAACACACTATAAAATTTTTATCTTGTTCCTCATCATACAGTGCTACATTGGCAGTTTTATCTTCAATCAAATTGTCATCAACAAACTTTGTTAATAAGTTAATGTCATCAACAATATCTACTGTTGGATTCACCAAAGTTTCTTCAACATCAAAGGCTTCTATAATGGAAGCTTTATCATCCACTTCATCCTCACAGGCTATTACAATGGCAGCTTTATCATCCATTGGTGCATCTATGCAGTGGGATTCACCTTCCTCTTTGTGCTCTGTGGCACACAGAAGGTCTTCAATATTGTTCTCCTGTACTTTATCAAGGACTTCTTCGACTTTCTTGTCTTTGTTTTCTTTCTCTGATTCTTCTTTCTCTACTTTAGACTCAAAAGCTTATTCTAATGTACCAATATGCTGCAAAGTATTTATGTTTCTTCTCTTTTTACTGTATCTCATCTCTAAAACATCCCAAAAAGCTTTTGTACTAACTACTTGATGAAGTTTATAGAAAACACAATAAAAAACGTTTTCATCCACTGCTGACAAAATAAGAAATCTTGCTATTGCATTTTTTCTATTATGAGGATCTTCAAAATCTTTTTGAACAAAACACCACAAATTTACTGAACAAAGCAAATCTTCCATTTTATTTACCCAAATTTCATAATCCATACCTTCGAAAAATGGTAAAATCCGCATAGATCTATTGAATATTTCATTGATCTCTTCATCTTCATTAGGTTTATTCTGCTCTAGATCTTCATTGATCTACTCCATAACTAGAAATACTCTATATTTCTCTTCAAATTTTTCTCCAATATTTTTTCAGAAATAATAGCAATTCTTCACACCAAAAGGAATTATTTTCTTTCTCAAAATCAATTGATATTCATCAATATAAGACTGCTCGTTTTTTTATATAAGGCTGCTCTCACCACACTTCATAAAACTTTCTTACAAATCAATTCCAGCTTTTTATCTTCACAAAACAAACTTTTTATAATTTTCTCTAACCAAAATATTAACTCTTTTGTAATTATCTTTCACTAGAATATATAAATATATCAAGAAAACTTTCCAAAACTTCTTTTCAGATCATGAAATTAACTTTTCTTCAACCATATTCAAACTTAACAAAAATCGATCTTCTTTTTGGAAATAACCAACATCAAAACCTTTTCAAAAACTAAACGTGTTCCTTTTCTTATTTTGGTTGAATGGTTAAAAATAAGTCTTCACATGTCTCCATTGCATAAACCTTCCTTAAATCTGTTTTTAAAAATGCTCCTTTTAAAAATTAACATTTCCTTTTCATACGACTTATCACACCATTATTTAAATATTTCAAAAATAAGATTTTCAGTCATTTGACTTACAGACTTTTTCTCTTGTGCAGCAATTCTTTAAAATAGAAGGATTGACAAATGTTCTGTGTACTTTCAGGATCTGTATTTATCTTCTTTACGGCAACGATTCTTCCTCATTTGGTAGATTTCATCAACTACTGCAAACTCTCAAGCAAACTCTCAACACTGCATGTCCTCACATCGACTTTCTCAAGTGAATACCTAAATGGTAATCCTTGTACATAGGGATTGCAAAATTCCTCAGCAAGAATTATTGCAAAATTCTTCAGCAAGAATTCTTCAACGGCTTCAACAAATTCTCCTTACGCTGGACTTCATACCAATGGGATGCAAAATTTTAATGCAGCGATTTCTGTTTCTAACAGAAAAACAACCAGCTTCTTTTCTTCACACCAAACTTAGAAATGGCAAAGCTCATATTATGTATTCAATAGGCTGTTTCCATCAACAACTGATCCAACCAATAACTAGTGGAGTCTCAATGTTGTCCAACATCATCCAAACAAATTACTCAGAACTTCTACTCAAGAACACCTCACTAGAGAGCAGATTTCTCTTTACGTGTTCAACAAAAATCTCAACAAAACTGTAATAATTTTAACAAAACCTCCAAGGGCTCAACAAAACCTTCAATGGTTCAACAAAACCTCAAATCAAGAAGAGGCTTCTAAATCCATCTTGAATTGACCAATGGATTAACCAAACACTTTGATACAATGTTCAAAATATGGGCAGAGATATAAACAAAAGAGTTTCAAGCACAAATGGATGAACTACTTATTTAATATTACATAGTTGTATATATATGTTACATGCTTTGACGGTTTAAGGAAGCACCGACTAACCGATCTTAGAATGGAATAACTGAATGTAACTAACACACTTAACTAATGAGATTATTATTTCTAACAGCACGTACTTTTTTCATCTTATCGCTCATTTTCGGGAAGACGTGATCATTCTGATGGTTTTTCAATGTGTGCCTGATCACAACGAATTTTGGAGTAGTCTGGTTGTTTCTGCATCTTCTTAGAAATGAGAGATGGGTAGATTCTTGCTTTTAGCAATCTGTAGCTTCTGAAGACATCTTAGTTTTCTCAGGATATGATCAAAATGGTTGAGATTCCTCAGGATTTTGGCTCGCCTTCATGTGAGGAGGAAAATGATATCAAATATAGGGTATTAACAAAGGATGGTGGCTCTCGATCACTAAACAACCTGGATGTTCAAGTTCCCACAGCAGAACTTGGTGCAACAGTGCTCAGTGACCAAAATGTCGAAGAAGGGAACACAAAACAAGGTATGGAAAATGATTCTTCTCCCACTCCATATGAAGGTGCTACTAAAGATGAATTAAACTTTTATTTGAGTGTTGAAAAATATCTTGATATTGAAGAAACTACAAATTTATTATCTCTAGACCAAGATATTTCAGAACCTACTGAAAAATGTTTTTCCTCGGAAGGTGATTACCCTAGGATGGATTGGGGGCTAGGAATTGTTAAAATATGAATACAGATAGAAGATGGAACATAAGTGAGCCTATTAATTACCTTCTCATTATTAACTTCAAGCTTATATAGGATTACATCACGTCAATACTACATCCAATACTATGAGACAACCAACTGTTCTAGTCAACTAACAAACACAACTAATTAACGAACTCATAACCGTTGAGATTACAATTCTTAACACACCTGCTTAATGTAAAATGGGATGGTATTCTCACACTATCAATGCCTAAGTGCTTCCTTTGAAATTCAAATGAAAATGTTCCCAAAGGTTTGGTAAACATATCAGCCAATTGCTCCTTAGAGCCACAACACATTAAAGTAATCTCTCCATTATTGACTAACTCACATATAAAGTGATAGCGAATGTCAATGTGTTTTACTCTTTCTATGAAACACATTATTTTTGGACAATTGTATAACATAACTATTGTCACAATAAATAGCTCTTGGTTCTTTTTATGTGTGTCCCATATCCTTCAAAATTCTTCTTAACCAAATTGCGTGGCATGTTGTTGTAGTTGCTACAACATATTCTGCTTCTGCAGAAGACATACCAACAATGGGTTGTTTCTAAGAGGCCCATGAAATCAAACTAGTACCAAAATGGAAAGCATAGTGAGATGTGCTTTTCCTATCATCAATACTTCTTGCAAAATCACTGTCAGTGTACCCTGTAAGAGTATTGTCTAGTGAATGGGTGTACCAAAGTCCATAACCAATTGTGCCTGCAACATATCTCAAAATTATTTTACCAACTTTACAGTGAGAGTCTTTGGGAGACTCCATAAATCTAGAGATCAAACTTATAGCATACATCAAACCAGGTATAGTTGCAGTTAAATACATTAAACCGCCTACCAATCTTTTGAAAATTGTAGAATTTACTTCTGGTCCTTACCAATCTTTTGTAAATTGTAGAATTTACTTTTGGTCCTTTATCATTCTTGCTTAACTTGGTTCATGTAGCAATGGGGGTTTCTGTTGGTTTGCATTTATCCATTCCCAATCTCTGTAGAATGTATGTAGCATACTTATGATGATAGATGAAGATGCCATTTTCACTTTGGTCAACTTCCAGACCAAGGAAATACTTCATGAGACCAAGATCAGTCATTTCAAAATCATTTTTCATGACTGTTCTAAAATCTTCTATCATAAGATTTCCAGTATAGATCATATTATCAATATAAAGACATACAAGTAGAATGTTACCTTGCTAATTTGTTTTGACATATAGAGTGAGCTCATTGCTTCTCCTATTGAACCCATTATTGATGAGGTAAGAATCAATTCTGTTGTACCAAGCTTGTGGAGCTTGTTTTAGCCCATACTAGACCTTTTTTAGCTTACATACCTTGTGTTCTTGTCCTTTGACAGCATAACCACGTGGCTAGTCTACATAGACTTCTTCTTCAAGTATGCCATTGAGAAAGAAATATTTCACATCCATTTGATAAACAAGCCACTGGTTTTGAGCTTCTATTGCAAGTATGGCTCTGACAGTGCCCATCCTTGCAACTGGAGCAAAGGTTTCATCATAGTCTACACCATATTGTTGAGTAAATACTTTTGCAACCAATCTTTCTTTGTGCTTCTCTAGCTTTGTTTCTTCATACAATTTGGTCTTATAGACCCATTTTACTCCAATATTGTTTTTGTCTGATGGGAGATCAACAAGATCCCAAGTCTTATTCATTTCAATAGAATCAATTTATTCATTCATTGCTTGTACCCACCGTGCATCTTTTATTGATTCATCAAATGATGTTGGTTGATAGGAAAATAGAGCATACTGTAGTTGCTCATCAATAACAGGAGTCTACTCATATAACTCCCTTAAGATTTTGATTTTGTGGTGGACTGTCTGCTGGTGTTCCTTCTTGTTGTTGCTGCTATACCTCCATTCTAAGCATTCTGAGTGGTTCTGGTGGTATTGGACTGTCATTCTGTTGAATATCGGTTGTGTCATTCTAGCATTTGTCTTCAAGGAATTTAACATCTCTGCTCACCACAACCTTTTTGGTGACATGATTATACAGTTTGTAGGCTTTCTGATGTTCACTATAACTAGTGAATATACATCTTTCACTCTTTTTGTCTAGTGATCTCCTTATTTCATCAGGTATGTGTGCAAATGATACACATCCAAATACTCTGAGATGTGAAAAACTAATCTTAGTGCCACTCCATGCTTCTTCAAGTGTCTTATCTTTAACACTTATTGTGGGAGATCTGTTCAGTAAGTAAACTGGACATTCAACAACTTTAGCCCAATAATCGTCTGGAAACTTCTTGTATGACAACATACTTCGGGCCATGTTCATGATGGTCTGATTTTTCCTTTCAGCAACCCCATTCTGTTGTGGAGTGTATCTAGTAGTGAATTGGTGCTGGATGCCATGCTGCTTACAGAACTCTAAAAAATCATGTGAATCGTATTCACCTCCACCATCTGATCTGAGTATTTTGATGGGTTTACCTGATTGCTTTTCAGTCAATTCCTTGAACTCTTTGAACTTGGAGAAGGCATCATATTTATGTCTGATAAAATAGATCCATACTTTCCTGTTGTAATCATCAATAAAGGGAAGAAAATACAGAATACCTCCTATGGACTAGTTTTGCACAGGTCCACATAGGTCTGTGTGAACTAACTCAAGGTGTTATTTTGCTTGAGATGTAGAAGTGGGGAAATTGTCCCTTTGATGTTGCCCTAAGATACAGTCTTCACGGGAACTAGACTGTTCATTTATAAGTGGTAACCCCTTGACCATGGACTATTTTTGTAGATGACTAAGACTCTAAAATGGTAGATGACCATACCTATAGTGCCACAAGTAGGTTTCATCTAGATTGGAAACAGTATGTGCATATGACTGTGACAACATAGCACTTCTCAGATTGAGTGGGAATATTCTATTCTTGGCCATTTCTATTTTGGATAAGAGTCTTCTACTGGGGGGTTTATCAAAGACAACTCAATAAGAATCAACAAACCTAACATCATACTTATTATGTATCATTTGACCCACATTGATCAGATTGAATTTCATATTAGGAACATAGAATACATCATGTATTAGTTTCTTTTCATTTTGTTTGGTAAGAACAAGTACAATACCTTTGCCTTGAGAAGGAACAAGATAATGATCACCAAGCTTGATTTTTGAATTAATAGATGAATCTAGATCAAAAAATAATGAGTTGTTACCTATCATATGATTGTTGTAGCCACTATCTAGCAAACATACATTTGGATGATATTCTTCTTCAGTCACTTGGCATAAGAGAAACATGACTTATGATGAGCTTTCATCAACATTGGAGACATGGGCTCTGCCACTGTTATGATATGCTTGCTTCTTTCTGTAGTCTCGCTCATAATGGACATACTTCTTGCAGTAGTGGCACTAAATGTTGGACCTATTGGTCCATCTCTTGCCTCTCCCTCTCTGATATTTGTGAGAGTGATCACAGTGATCTAAGTGTTCAAGAGCAGTTCTATCCTCTGTAGAATGAGAACATATTCTTCTTCTTCCTTGTCCTCTATTTACTCTGCCTCGACCTTTGTTGAATGAGGCCTGAGTACTGAATGCATTTTACAAAGACTCTTCTTCTTGACTGAGTCAAGCTTTATGGGACAGAAGGGACCCTGTTAACTCTTCTAGGGTAAACTTGGAGAGATCTTTAGATTCTTCTATTGTAGTAACAACCATAGCAAGTTTCTTAGTAAGATAGCTAAGAATCTTTTGAACAACAACCTTTTGTTCTAAGAATTCGCCATAGGTTGGAATTGAGTCACAATACCCGAAACCCTAGTCATGAACTAATCTACAGTTTCACTTTCCTTCATTTTAAGAATTTCAAACTGAAGTCTAAGGGTTTGTAGTCTTACCATTTTAACTCTGTCGGTACCTTTGTATGTAGTTGCAAGGAGATTCCATGCTTGATATGCAGTGGTATCTCCTGAGATACATAGGAAAATCGATTCTTCAATGCATCTTTGGATCAACCAAATTGCAGTGAGATTTCACTCTCGGATTTCTTCAAGGGATTTATTGAGAGCATTAGTCATAGCATCCATGATAGTTTCTGTCGGTTCTATGAACTCGTTTTCAACCATATCCCAACATTTGTTGAGTTGGAGAAACGTCTTCATCTTGATTGACAAAAACTCATAGTTTTTGCTAGTCAACATTGATCCAGAGATCTTCTTCATGATGGTACTTGACATTTTGTATGACTGTCATTTAAACAGAGTGTCATTACTTCTTTAGCTAACATAATGCGTTGGAGGGTTCATTAGACAAAATATGTTCAAGTGAATAGTGTTCAACGCATTTTTCCTTAACAACAAGTGAGTCGATGACGCGATTAGTCTATGCATAGAGTGCATTGGTGGCACGTCTTCTCTATGCAACAGGTGAGTTGCGTCGCAGTTTCCAAAAGGGACAGGTGTGTCGGCGTTTCCAAAGGAAAAATAAAAGATATATTTAATGCAGCACCAAAGCTGTGAAGCTACTCCTCCACTCCAATGTGTTCCATCTTGATATACATGTGTGTGCTTTCCACTATGTGAAAAGGCTCATCCAACAACAATAGGTATGGATCAAGCCATACGCTCTGATACCATGTTAAAATATGAAGACAGAGAATATGGAACACAAGTGGGCATATTAATAACCTTCTGATTATTAACTTCAAGCTTATATAGGATTACATCACATCAATACTACTTTCCAATACTATGGGACAGAAAATACTATGGGACAACCAAGTGTGCTAGTCAACTAATTAACCAACTCATAACCATTGAGATTACAATTCTTAATAGGAATCGGTCCAGAATCAAAAATAAAACTGATAGAATACCCTCTGTTACAACCGATGATTCCTCAGAATTAACTCATAGTGGTTACAATGATGGGATTGTAGATTCTCTTTCTAATGAAATGCTCTTGGTTTGGGTTTTTGAATGTCTATGTTATAGGTTTATTCAAAAAATCCTTCCATAAACCCTAAAGTTGCTCCAGTTTCTTCCCTTAGGAACCAAAATGTAACAATTCAAGAGAAAAACTAGGGATTTCTCAAGACAAAATTCCAAAACAAAATGATTTGGGGGATCCTGAGAATACTTTCATTCCTCTTTCCATTAGGTTAAATGAAGCCTATAAATTTGTCCTTATCCTCCTCGGCCCTTAGAGCAAGTTTTCCCATACAAGTGGGTGATTAATGTCTATTTTATCTTTTAACATTCATGGTTTAGGGGGAGCTGGGAAGGCTAGGGATATCTCTAGAGGTTTTAAAGATACTAACCTCAATATAATTATACTTCAGGAAACTATGTGTGATGCCTCTCTAGAAACCGATACATTGTCTAGACTTTTACCCACCTTGGAACTATGTGTGCTGGATTCTTGTGTACTTTCTGGAGGTATTGTATATTGCTAGAACCGTAGGGTGTTTTCTCTAAAACCCTACAGGACTATTGGAGGTATCCTCTTGGAGGGTTGTCTCACTAAAGATGATCTACATTTCTCTTAATTGAATTGTTATGGTCCATGTAAGAACATAGAATATTTTTGGACTACCTTGAACGAATGTGGTCTCCTTAAGATCCAAAACTTAATCATTGTTGGAGATCTACAATTTACTCTTTCAACGTCAAAGGCTGGGGTGTAAATGCAAGACTAGATCCATTAGTTGACTTCTTCAAAAATATTCTACACAATTTTTGTCTCATTGATGTTGGTCCCACTATTTTGTGTCCAAGTCGGTGCAATGGAATATGTGGTGAGGATTCCATCAGTAAAAGGTTGGATGGGTTCATTATAAGAGAGAATTTAGTTGAGTCACTTCAAAATTTTCAAACACGGGAAATCAAATCGACCATTTATGATAATTTCCCTATTATCCTACAAATTGATGGGGTAAATTCATGGCGATATTATCCCTTCAAATCTAATAACAATTGGTTACATGAACCATATTTTTGTAAATTGGTTAAGGATTGTTGGATGACAACATGTTTCCCTAATTGAACAAGTCCAATCGACTGTTTGGTATTTAAGCTTGGATGTCTTAGGAAACAATTTTCAAAATGGGAGAAAATTAAAAAACATGATTAGGACAAGGAACTAAAACATGTTGAAGGCCTTTCAAATAATATTTATGATAACAACCCTAGATGTATTTTCCTGGAAGAAGAGAAATTGGAAATTCTAGAACTCGATAGAAGAAGGAATTTTTTACTTCAACAAGAAGAGATGGCATGGCACCTGGAAGGCAGAGCTGTTTGGATAGCTATGGGGGATAATAATACACGATTATTCCATAATTATGCTACTCACAATAGAAATATTAATACTCTTTGTGACATAAAAAATGGGGATGGGAGGATTATAAATAAAGATGATGAGTTGAAAAGGTTTGTTGTGCAATACTTCTATAAACTTTTTAAAGAACCTAAACTAAATGAAATTGGGGCACAACTTAAGGTCATTAAATAGTTCCCCACTTTCTTCTCTACATAAGAGGGTTTGAAAATTGGAGAACCAATCACTTTAAAGGATATTGAAGGACTCTTAAATACTTTTTCACGTGAGAAGAGTCCGGGTCCAGATGGTTCGACTATAGAATTTTTTCTTTCTTTCTTTGATATTATGGGGGAAGAACTTATTCAGATGGTTGAATAGTCAAGGTGGGAGGGATATGTCTCTAGGGCTCTAAATCAAACTTATATTGCCCTTATCCTTAAGAATAAAAAAACAAAAAGTTATAATGACTATAGACCTGTTGCATTATGTAATTTGGTCTATAATATCATTACCAAAATTATAGATAACATGATTAGACCAAAACTTGCTAAAATGATGACAAAAGAACAATTTGGCTTTCTTGCAAATAAACAAATTTTGGATGTGGTGGGGGTTACTCATCCGTTCGATAAAATTGAAAGATGTTGATGTTGTTATCCTTAATATGGATTTGGTAAAATGATATGATAGGGTTAATTGGGTATACTTTTGATTATTATTACTACAGATTGGTTTGCCTCTCGAGGTGACAATCTGGATAATGGCATGTGTTACATCTACAAATTTCTATGTTATTGTCAATGACACCCCCACCAATTTTTTTCATTGCTCCAGGGGCATAAAGCAAGGATGTCCTTTGTCTCCTTTACTTTTCCTACTTGTGATTGAAGGGATGAGTAACATAATACAATGTGCTAGAAAGAAAAGGAAACTTAAAGGTGTTAAAATTACAACTTTTGTTTTTATACCTCATATTCTGTTTGTTGATGATGTTGCACTGTTTGGAAGGGAAACAATTGAGGAATGAAAATAGTTTGCTAGGATTATTAATTTATTCTGTGTTGCCTAAGGTATGGAGTTTAGCTACACAAAGTCTGCTTTGCAATATCAAAAGGTGGACACTCCTGTTATGGAGATGATACATACTTTCCTTCCATACCTGTATTTTGTTCTAGAAGAAGGATATAAATATTTGGGATACTATTTAAAACCTAACTGTTATAGGATAAAATATCGATTGTGGCTGGTTGAAAAATTTGGAAAAAGGATAAGTAATTGGACTTACAGATTGCTTTCTATTGGTGGAAGGCTAACTTTATTAAAGTTAGTTTTGGTGGGCATTCAATTTTCTCTGGTTTGGCATAGTGGGAAAGAATAGTTTCATCTTGCAAATTAGGATAAATTATCCATGCCAATACAAAAAGGTGGATGGGATATAAAGAACCTGGAGTGGTTCAGTACTGCACTTAGTATGAAATGCATGTGGAGAAGTCTTTGGGGTGGAGGATTACACAATAAGATTATTCATGGGAAATAAATCAAAGATGACTGTTTCCATTGGATCGAGAATCCTATAAAATCAAACAAACACTCTTCAAATTTCTAGAGTGGTTTCTTAAAATATTTCCATTGGATCAGTAGGAACCTTGGTTGGAGGGTTGGTACAAGTGAAAAAATTATTGTTGGTATTGATTTTTCATTTGAGACAATTGACAGAAGTGCATGCATGTCTTCTGTTGGAATAAGACCTAACAGATCAATTACCACAGTTAGGGAAGGGATGAGTTAGGTTGCACGCTTGGGCATTTGGGTGTAACGCCCCACTCATGGTGATCTCCATCACCGGTGGAACCCGAGTGTGAAGTAATGTCATCTAGGGAGATAGTGTAGGTTTCGATGGGAAATCCATCAAACCTAGATGCTTCATGTCAATTGTTAATGTAGAGTTCTAATCAACTCCTCCATGTGGAGCAGCTTCCCTCCTCACACTTGTTCACTACCACCAATTAGGAATTAGTTGAACACGAGTGCCAAGGAATTGACACACAAGTTCTTGGAGTGAAGTGAACGATGATCCTCTGGTGACACCCATGTAACCATGTGCTAGTACAATCAATAAGATTATTTCTCTTATCAATGTTTGCCTCCATAATTGGCCAAACATTCCTAGCGTTTTAGACCTACATATCATAATCCATATTCAAGCATTTATCCCTAAACTTCTTACTTGTGAGTGTACCAGTGGATGACCACGAGTCAAAATGCATATATTGGAGTGCATATACTTGGTAATATGATGTGCATCATTGTCTTACATTCCCTATTATATATCATGGCATATGTCTCCCTTCATTTGGAAATTTGTTTTGTATATGAGAAATACTCCACGGGCGTTCGCTCTTAGTGTGGTATATTCCCCCATTCGATGGTTTGGGTTAATTTGTGCACCGACGTACATTTAATTTCATGCATTTATATTGGCTTCATAAATGGGAAGATGAGTGTGCAACTTTTTTTTTTATTCTATATTTTCTCATTGATCGCTATTGTACAACCAGAGGGTTACGGTTTTGTGGAATTTGATTCTCGTGCAACTGCAGAGAGAATTTTGCAGGATTTCCATGGTACACTGGTGCAAGCGATATCTATTCCACATTGAAAATATATCTGCTAATTCTATTGATACTTTAAATCTATAGGTAAGGATAAATATTTTCCAAAACTAGCCCGCTCTCCAAGCTGTTTTCCAACGGATTCAACACCATATTTAATCTCGTTCATCCATCAAACTAAAAATCTAGGCAACAAATCAGGGTTCTTTCATCGTTTTAAACAACTCACAATAGAGGCTAAACACAAAAACCATTTCTCAACTCACAGAGATCTTTAATGTCATCTATTCAAACCAGAGCTAAAACAATTTGTTCCACTATAGATCAAACACAGTTTACATTGACCTGCATGGTATTGTACTCCACTTCAACGCATTCAACATAAACAACTAAACGGTAAATCGGTAACCAACAGGGAACAACGAATTTAACACAACAACTAACCTTCCACGATTTGGGATTGGTGAATACTCTTTTCTACTATATTCAGCTACACGTACAGTTTGAATCATAACCAAATCGACTTTGAAATGCAGAACTGGAGTAAACTCGTTCCTCATGTAATGCAAAGATCCCTTTATAAATTTTTTTGTTTGATAGATATCAATACACATCTAGTATGGCTTATTGTAACATATAAGCTTATTTGTTATTGCTATGAGAATATTCAATACAGAATACCATTCATATCCTTTCAAAATATGGCTAAATCCAACCACAACTTCTTCATTGATTTACACAAACATATAGAAGACTACAAATTATACAATATATCCACCAATAAGATCTAATAACTAAAGATGGAAAAGATCCCTCTATCCTTATTTTTCTAACTATCTATCTAAGAATACAAAAACTAGCTCTTTATCAGTCCGATGATCTCCTTTCTACTTGGTAGCTAATGCCATTTATTATCATCAGAACTAATTGCTAAATTTAGGGAACTAATTTCCTTTATAAACAAACTTTGACTTCTACAAATCATCACCATTTGATTTTGAATTCAAATGATGCCCTTGTATCATACACCCATGCCGAGTGCTTAACAATATTTTAGATTAAAATGGGATACATCTTTTGTAGCAGGTGACAGACGGACATAATCAGGCACTAAGTATTCGATATTTGTTGGAAACTGGATGCCTTCCATATTTGTTGGAGACTTGGATCGTGAGGTGACTGATATTATCTTGCAAGAGACTTTTCAAAGCCGATATCCATTTGTTAAAGGTGCAAAGCCGATATCCATCAATCATCAATCATGTAATGAATAAAAAAAATGACCACGGTGATTTTGGTTTTAGAATGGAGGGCATTTCAAAAATATTTGTTGAATTAAAAGAAAAAAACATTAAATTCAATAAATTTAATAAAATCAATTATGTACTCATTAAATTAGTAAAATAACAAATTTAAGGTTTTTAAAACTAGGAGCCAAAGGCATAGCTATCTTACATCTTAACTTATCTTAACTCTAAATTTAAAATGTTACTCTAACCATGTACATTATATTAAACCATTTAACCTTAATTTTAAACCCTTATACCTATAACCTATTTTTTTTATTGAATATAAACCTTTATTACTCAATTTATTTGGAAAAAATAAACTAAAACGGAACCAAATCTACAATTGGAAATTTAAAAATACTGCCAAAAATCTCAATGCCATTATGTGACTCAACTTTAAGTTTAAAAATACTGCCAAAAATCTCAATGCCATTATGTGACTCAACTTTAGTGAAATATCTGTTAAAGCCAATATCCATCTATTTTTGGTATGCACAATCGAAAGAACATTGAGGTATGAGCATTTTTTTTTGGTTATTGATTGTACTTAAGTGTATCATTATTTCTTTGAGCATAATGTAATTATGTATTCTAATCACAGGTATTTTGTTAGCTTTGAGCCACAATGATGGCAGTGAGTGGAGATTGGGTATACATGCAGAGGTAGAACACTTCTTGATGTTTATGTTCTTTAATCTGATGTGACTGCATGGATGATATCCGAGGTTCATATTCAAGTTCTTGTCAATTTGAATGGGTATACCAAGGTATGCATCTGTAAAAATAATATGAAATTTATTTTGTTGATATTGAGACTTATGTCAAGTTCCAATGCTTTTGTTGTTTCTGGGACTGTACAATACTCGCATACCATCCATAATGTTATTATACTCCAAGCAAGTGTGTAGGGTGCTTGGAACGAAATTTTTGCAATGAAACTAGTCCCTATTCAAGTTTCATATATGGGATCAACTATTTAGTAACAGACGAGGTAAAATTCAAACGATACTAGTTATATTAGTGGTTTCATATTTATTTTGTGAATGATTACAGGCAGGTAAGTAATATTTAATTTTTTGTTGATCTTGAATGCAAATGTGGCATAAGTCATCAATCTAATTTCTGTTGAAGATTTGTTTAGAAAAATATTCGGATTACTGTTTTACTCTATATTATTCAAATCATTCTCAGATTTATTTCATTTTAATTAAGCAGTTATTATATTGCTTTAAGTTAAGGTTTATGATATTTATGTTACTTTCCTTCTTAGTTGGTATCAAAAGGGAATGTTGAATAGAAAGGGTTATATTTGTTTATGGTTATATTTTCAAAACATAAGTGACGGGACAAGCTTGTATTACAAAGAAATGCTGAATATAAAGAGTGCTGCTTTTATTGGATATTGCATGTCAATATTTTAATAATCATATATCATAATGATAAGAATAGGGATATATGTGTTATTTTGATGGAGCTGCTGCTCAGGATCATTATGCAGCTGGTGGAGTTCTATTTCTTAATCAAGATCATTATTATATTTGCAAATTGAAATGTGGCAAAGGAACTAACATGAAAGCTGAAATTGTGGCACTTTGGATGATTGTAAAGGTGGCAAATCTTTTTGGTCTGACAGATGTTAAAATCTATGGTGACTCTAGGGTCACTATAAAGTGGGCATGTGGTGAATATAAGCTTCAGGTTGCTGTTTTGAATCCATGGTGTGATCACATCAGACTGGAACTTTCTAGATTCCATACATATTCTCTACAACATATTTATAGAGAAAACAATACTATAGCAGATAAGTTATCAAAGGAGGCTCTGGAGAAGAAGGAATCATATTCTGGGAGGAATTCATAGAATCAAGTTTTCTATTGGTTCATTTTCTATTTTTGAGATTTAAGCTTAGATATATGTGTGACAATCTAGTTTTTTGTAGTTATTTGTATATTTTTTGGACATATATCTTCCCGATCTTGATGATCTAGATTGATTATTTTGTTACTCTGGACAAATCAGTGCTGAAATATGCCCATCGTTGTACTACTTGATTTATTTCTATAAATAGCAATAGTACACTTTTTTTCGCTGAAAAAAAAAAAATAAGGATATATGTGTATTCAAAAGAATTATTGAATATAGAAATATATTTCAGTATTTTTAAGATGGCAGGGATATATTGTATTCAAGTAATCACGTGACACGGGCAGGAGACAAAAGAGAAGCTGGACGTGATTAACCTGTCAAAATGCGAACACGAAGAACTTATTTGCTCTTTGGGGAACGGGGTGGCCTCCCTCCCAACGACGTAGTTGAGGAAGTTAGACAGGATTGCGCGGTTATCTTGAGACAAGCCAAACCTCTGAAACTGAACATAACCAAATAGGAAGCGAGGCAGCTAAGGGATCTCAAGAAGAACAAATATATTATGATTCTGAAAGATGATAAGGGGAATGCCACGGTCATCTTAGATTTTGACGAATATGACAAGAAGATGCTAGAGCATCTCACAGTGGGTTTTATAAAAAAAATGAAGAAAGACCCAGTAATAAGATCATTAAGGAGATCTCTGAGGTAATAAAACAGCCTACACTAGATGATAACATATAGAAAAAAAACCACCCCAAAGAACCCTATAATTCCTCTTATCTATGGACTGCCCAAGATATACAAACATGATGTCCTCTCAGACCCATTGTAAACACAATAGGGGTGCCTTCTTATGGATTAGCCAAAATACTAGTGGAGAGGCTCAAACCTTTTATTGGACACTCACAATCCTTCGTTAAAGATTCCTTTAGCTTCGTGGAGGGCATTAAAACCATAAGATTGGAGGAGGATCACTTATTAGTTAGTTTTGACATAGTCTCTTTATACACTAACATTCCCGTTGATGAAGTCATTGATGTCATTAGAAATCTCACAGACAAAGAAACTTCCCACTTAGTTAAAATGTGCCTAAAATCTACATAGTTTAGCTTGAGAGGAGACATTTATGAACAAACCAATGGTGTGGCAATGGGATCGCCACTCTCTCCAGTGGTATCTAATATCTATATGGAATTATTTGAAGAGAAAGCCATCAATGCTTCCTTATTGAAACAAAAGCATTGGAAAATGTATGTAGACGACACTCAATTCATATGGCAGCATGGAGTTGAAAGGCTGAAAGAGTTCCTAGAACACATGAACAATCAGTCGAAGCATATTCAATTCACAATGGAAACAGAAGACGAAAAATAGCTACCCATCTTTGATATACTTATGCATAGAAAAGAAGATTGACCTTTATCTCATGGGGTATATCGCAAGAAAAATCACACAGACAAATATGTTCAGGAAGCCTCGCATCATCACCCAGCTCAGAAAGATGGCATCTTAAACACTCTAATTTTTGGGGCCAAATGTATCTCACACTTGGATCGCTTAGGTCTGGAACTGAAGCATCTAACAGAGGTTTTCAAGAGAAATGAATATGACGAGAAACTAATCAAAAGATCCATTAGAAAGAGCAACAAGAAAACGTCAAAAGCCAAGAACAACAACATCCCTTGTAAAACAATCTCTCTACCTTACATTCAAGGTACCATCGAAAGAGACTAATAAGGGTGGCTTCTCTCCTCCCAACACAATAGGTAAACTTTTAGACCATGCAAAAGACTAATCTGATCCGAAAAAGAGGAAGGGAGTCTATCTAATCCCCTGTGATTGTGGTAAAGTCTACGTCGGTGAGATGATTGCGGTAAAGTCTACCTTGGTGAGATAGGTCACTCTATTTACACCGAACTAAAAGAACATAGCACAGATATCTGTCATGGAATATTAGAAAAATATTCCCTAGTGGAGCACTGACACGACTCTAGACATCATATCTGCATAGAAGAAGCAATGTTACCATTACACCAAAAGACGTTTCCGTGAAGCTATTGAAATTGCTAAAAACCCTATCAATTTCAATCAGGATGATGGAATGGACCGTGAGCAGGTGGTGGGCTCCTGTTATTAACCAAATTAGAATTGAAACATCAAAGCTTAACATTAATAATTAAACCTAACAACTTCATAATTAAAAAATTTACAATTATTTAAATTAATAAAAAATAAATTATAATATTTCACAAATTGGTTATTTTAAAATTTTATATTAATCAATATAATCTCTTCCAATTATTTAAATTAATTAAGTTTTGTACATTTATTTAAATTAACAACTCACAATTAAGTTAATCTAACAAACTATTCATTAAAGAATTTTACATCTATATGGTTAAAAAAATTAATTACATATAATATACAAATTACATCTATCTAATTAATAAAAAAAAAATTACATGTAATTTCAAAATTACATACATCTAATTAATGTAGCCAATAATAATATATATATTGGTTAACATGTTTATAAATCATTAAAAATAACATATATTTATTAACCATAATTTTTTTATAAAATATTAATACATATTTATAACCAATAGTATATATTTATAATCATCTCTCTTGCCGACTTGTGAGCACTTAAATTTCTTCAAGATTTCTATCTTCCTGAGGATGGCCTACACTATTTAGCCCGAAACGTCAAATTTCCAGTCTCTTACACAGGTTTCCAAATTGTTTTCATTATATCATATTGTTAGAATTTTGATACTTCTAGTATGGTTATGTTATATATTCAAAGAATTTATATTATTATCACAAAACCATATACAATAAGATCATTGAAAGACACACAAGCACAACATAACAAGAGAACACAAAGATTTACCATGGGAAAACTCTCTCACAAGAAAAACACAGCAAAACTTCTTCAGTATAGATTCGTCAAAATGTACAATGTCAATCTCGTACAATAACTCAAGAACAAGATAAAATAGAATCGCCTAGAAAATATGTCTTTAATGCATATACTCTTTCTCCCAAGCGAACTTTCCTTTCTCCTACTACTCATGCGAACTTGCTTGAGTGAGATGATACATAAATGAGCTAGGCGCCACCCTATTTATATTGGTCACAAAACTGACCTTTTTACATAACTAGGATGAACTAACTTTCCCTAATTGGGCCGACATGACTCGGGAATTTCCACCCATTGTTTTGGGCAGTTTACCCACTTATCTGACTTCACTATTTTACATTATTTCTTTTAGGGCTTTTACATAATCAAATACAATATGAACCCGAAGGAAATACAATAAAAATACAATAAGAATATATTCTGAAGTTACATTCTTCAACACTCCCTCTTAACAAGGAAGGTATTCTTCCAATGCTATCATCCTCATTTCTATCACTGCCGTTGCAAATATGTACTCTGACCATTGAATTCTAACATATCTTGAATCTATACATCACTAGAAGTTGTTATACAGATCTAACCATTTTTCATGCTGTATGTAACCGTCTTTGCAATGCTATCCCTTTTTCATGATGGATGCAAACCTCTATATAGTGCCGTCCCTTTTTCATGTTGGCTGTAAACCTCTATAGTGCCAGTCCTTTTTCATACTGGATGTAGCCATCTCTATAGTGCCAGTTATTTTTCATACTAGATGCATCTCCACAATGCAAGTCCTTTTTTCTTACTGGATGTGGCCATCTCTACACTGCCAGTCCTTTTTCATACTGGATGCAACTATCTCTGCAATGCTAGTCCTTTTTCATATTGGATGCAACTCTATAGTGCCCATCCTTTTTCATACTAGAGGTAACTATATCTGCAGTGCCAGTCCCTTTTCATACTGGATGCAACTCTATAGTTCCAGTCATTTTTCATACTCGATGTAGTCATTTTCCCTTTTTCATGAACCGAGCAAGCCATCCAGTGGCTCCATTCTAGGATCATACATTACATGGCATACTACAACCACCTTCGTTACCTCACAAGGTGTCAAGATGATCTTGTAGTCTAGTAGACCTAACTACGTCACATAAACCATGACTACCTGATACCATGCCACATATCAACATCGATACAACACACCTTATGAGTGTAGCCTAGGAGACTCAATTACGCCACATAACTAGTGACTACTCGCTACAACTTACATATCAAGTGGATATGCCAAGAGAATCAATTATGTCACATGAACTGTGACTAATTGTGTCTCACACATGCTATGTTACTCATCACTCCCTCATGATTTGAAACACCCCAAGCTTGTCCCTGAAGTACTCTAACTTCATCCTTGATAGAGCCTTGGTCAACAAATCAACTATCTGCTCCTCTGAACTGCTATATACTGGAGCCTCACTGCTCCTCTCTACACCATATCCCTGATATAGTGATACCTGATCTCGATGTGCTTCGACTTGTCATGAAACACCGAGTTCTCATACAACTTCACACATCTCTAGTTTCCACAAGATGCCTCTAAATCGATATCGAACAAACCTACAAGCAACATCCAAAGCCACACTACCTCACAGCTTTCCGAACAAGCTTCCATATACTCTGCTTCGGATGTACTGAGTGCCACACTCATTTGCTTCCTACTGAACCATGAAATGATACCAGATCCCAAACTAAAGAAACACATTGATGTTCTCTTTCTATCAATGACACTATCGGCCGAAACTGCGTCAACATAACCCTAAAGTTTAATCCTCTGATCTGATGCATATCTGAGGACATAATCAACCGTACGCCTCAGGTACCTCAACACATGCTTTAACACAACTAGGTGAACTCATTTAGGTTGTACCATATATTGACTTAGAGTGTTCACTGCAAAGCATAAATATGGCCTCGTGTTTTCTAATTACATCAATAAATCAATCATCTGCCTGTATACCTTGGAATCCAGTAATTCTAAATAAGTATCACACATCAACTTCGGATTCGATGCCATAGGTGTTTACATGGCCTTGCAATCCATCATACTGAATTTTTTCGATATCTCTACCACATATTTTCTGTGACTTAGAAAAATTTTCTCTGGATTTTTCCACAACTCAAGACCCAAAAAGTAGTGCATCATATCCAGGTCTTTCATCTCAAACTTTGTGGCAGGATTCCTCTTAATTTATACTATGACATTCTCGTCACCTATGAGAAACAAATCATCTACATAAAATAGTAGAATCACAAGTTTATCATCTGAAACCTTGTAGTAAAGGTTGGAATCCACTTTACTCTTGGAAAATCCCAAGCTCATAAAAAATCCATCAATCCTTCCATGCCACGTCCTGGTTACATGTTTCAAACCATACAAGGCCTTCTTCAATAAAAACTTCACTTCACTTCTCATCCAAAAACCCTAACAGAAGCTAGGTCAAAATCGAACTTTGTCAAATGTGAAAACCGAATCTAGGGTAGATACACCCTCCTAGGATGAGCTCCAAAATGCGATCCAACCCACTGTGTGGTCAGAAAGGTTAAGCCCTAATTTCTTGATTCCACTCAAATTATGTCAAAATTGGATTTTCATAAAAATGGTGTTTTGCTTCTGTAGATAAGTTCCCCCTCCTAGGGAAATTTCCACAATTCTCTTTTCAAGTACAAACTATCAAGGTAAGTGTTGAAACGTGGAAGCCTTAGTTTCTAGATTAGGGCATAAACAATCTCTAACAATGGCTTCTATTCAATACTACTCTGATACCATGTTGAATTTTAACTTAGGAGTATAAATTTCATATCTCTCAACTTTAATTTCATAATTCATTTCATTCCACAATTATAACATCATCCATTTTAAATAAAAAATAAAAACAAGGATGACTGAAAGATAACCATGCACAAGAGGCACACAGATTTATCCCAGGAAACCCAAAACGGGAGAAAACCAAACAATCTTTTCTCAAAAGAAATTAATCAATATAAGAACAATACCAATCATGGATATTAATCTCCAGGACAAGAGTGTTCCCTTCTTCCATGAGAGACCATAGAGAACCATTTGAGAGAGAAAGGAAACTTGTAGAGATAATAAGATAACCCAAAAAATTACTTCTAGTGATCTTCACTTGTCCTCCTTGAGAAGTGTGCACCAATTTAGAGATATGAGCCTATTGAATGTGACAAATGAAGTGTGAGAACACTTCTATTTATATTCTTCAGTTGACTAGAAAAATCCTCAATGGGATTGACTTGTCTTTTATCCACTGGGTTCGACTTGCTAGTTTAATATTCATTTTTTATTTTATTTTCTTCTAGGGTGAATTTACCCATTTTGCTTGGGTAGTTGTTCTCTTTCTTTTCTTCCACTTTCTCTGATACTTCTTCAATTGATTGTCTTGACTCCTTGGTTATGTATTCATCATAGAAAGGTTCTCCTTGTTGATATCTCCTCACATGAAGATAAAATTATTCCATAGAGCTCTAATGTTGATTTGACCATACCCTACGATGTCCCAGACAATTATTAGATCCAATGTCAAGTTCAACATTAGATTAGAATTTGTATAATATACAAGGAGATGAGATCTCCTTGTGACATAGATGAGTCATATCACTTTATAAGAATAGGTCATTCCCTCTACATAGCACTCCCACATAGAGTATGCTATGTGACCTATATCCTTCTAACACTCCAGTCAATCTACATGGCTAGAGAAAGGATAAGCATCCAAGCCTCAAGACACATAATCAATAGTGTTACGACATGGCCATCCCCTACCTCGGTTGCGAACCCATTTGGAAGAATGATATGTAAAATGTTTTCCTGATCCTAGAACCATGGAGAACATCAACAAAACTAAGTTACAATGTTTTTATTGTAAAACTATTGGCCGCTATGCAAGAGAATGTAGGAAGAATCATGCAGATGTTAGTAAGTAGTCTGCAAACATAACTGACAATTATGAAAATAAATTAAATTATGTATTTATTACTTGTAATTTTTCTCAAGAAAGTAAAAAACATGTTTGGTTTTTTGAAAATTGATTTAGTAAGAGGAAATGAAAGAAAGGTGTACATGCTAAGAAGCCCTTGTATGTGTTGAAGCAAGCACTAAAGTTTCCTATAATAGAATTGATGGTTACCTGACAAGTAATGGTTCAACATAAACGCTAGTGAACCTATTTTGTATACAAAGGGAAATCATGGAGAATAAATTTCAATAGTTTGTTTATATGTTAATGATCTAATTTTTACAAGAAAAATTTCAACCCACAAAGATCCATCTTAAACCCATATAAATCAAGCATCAAGATGTATCCAATTTTCCTCGAAGTGTGAATTCTTTTATCTGAAATTTTTTACACATTAAGAAAAAATCTACACCTGAATATATTTGATCCCTCATATGTATAGGCTTAAGATCAAATAAATATAATTTATTTATTTTGTTTAAGCCAACATCATTTTCATTATTATTTCTTTTTTATGGGAACGACATGCTACTTAATGTTATGCATTACAACATCCCCCACATACTGGGTTGTAAGCACCTCGCTAAAGTCAATGCAATAAATGAATTCAAAACAACAACGGAAACATAATTCAAAATGACAAACTGGGGGTTAATGAAGTATTTTCTTGGGATAGAAGTTACAAAATCAGAAATGGAATTTATATTTGTCAATCTAAGCACACCAATGACATGTTGAGAAGGTTCACAATGATAGATTGTGAACCACCAACAATCCCAATTGCAACAAGAACAAAACTCAATAAAAATGATAAAGGTACAAATGTTGATTCAAATTTGTATAGGAGACTAGTTTGAAGTTTAATGTAGTTTACATCTACTAGACCAGATATTATGTATGCAATGAGTTTGATCTGAATATTTATGGAGTCTATAAGAAGTAGTCATTGGCAAGTTAGTAAAACGATCTTAAATAATATTCCATGGGCAACAAACTTTGTAATTGTATATTCAACAAAATCATATTTCAAATTGCATGGGTACAAAAACAATGATTTTGCAGGTAGTTCAAATGATAAAATGAGTACATCACAGTATGCATTCAGTTCTGGTTTAGGTATTGTAGCATGGGCATGAAAGAAGCAACCAATAGTGATGATATATTCATCTACGAAAAATGGGTTGCATCATCTTCCAAGGTGTGAAAGTGTTTAGATGAGGCAAGTAGTATTAGCTCTACAACATGAGCAAAAAGATCCAACTTAGATTTTATGCGACAACAAATCGGCCATAGCTCTCTCAAATAATCATGTATTCTAAAATAGGAGTAAGCACATAGATTCAAGGTTTCACTTAGAGAACTTGTAAATAATAATGAAATATGCCTAGAATTTTGTCACCAAGCCACTAAGAATCTTTTGAGTCTCAAAGAAAATGTTCAAGAATTTGTAATGAATAGTTTTTTGATATATGTTAGAAATTGAGGGAAAGGTTAGAAATTAATTTCTAATACAATTCACCCCTGATAATAAATTTTCAACTACGTGTGTATAAATTTTTTGTTTCTAGTTAATAATTGTTATTATTAGGTCTTTGGTTTTTCGTTTTTATGGTGTTATGTACATTGATTTTTTTCAAATTATTGGTTGAAAAATAAACCAGCATAGATCCATATTAAATCTTAAAGGGGATCTACCCAACCCCGAGAGGGATCAAATCTCTCCAACTGCAAATCCCTTTTTAGAGTGAAAATGTTGAGGGAGCATTTTAATTTATTTAATTTGCATAGTTATATATATATATATGCCATTGTAAATGTTTTAAATAGCTGACATGCTATTTTTTAAAATATTTTATTATTTTTTTAAATGGACACATGCCAACTCTAGGATGAGAAAGGAAGGAGTTACACATCCCCTCCTTCTATGTTGTAGAATGAGTTACACATCTCCTCCTGACTCAGAAAAAGTTCCTTTGGATTTTGCCATAGCTCAAGACCCAAAAAGTAGTGCACCATACCTAAGTCTTTCATCTCAAACTTTGCAGTAGGATTCCTCTTTGTTTCTACTATGAGATTCTCATCACCTATCATAAACAAATCATCTACATACAATAGTAGAATCATAGGTTTCTCGTCGTACACCTTGTAGTAAAGGTTGGAATCCACTTTACTCTTGGAAAATACCAAGCTCGTCAGAAATCCTTCAATCCTTCCATGCCACAATTATCTTTTCAAGTACAAACTATCGAGGTAAGTGTTGAAACGTGGAAGCCTTAGTTTCCAAATTAGGGCATAAACAATCTCTAACAATGGCTTCTATTGAATAGTACTCTGATACCATGTTGTATTTTAACTTAGTAGTATAATTTTCATTTCTCTCAACTTTAATTTCATAATTCATTTCATTCCACAATTATAACATCATCCATTTTCAATAAAAAAATAAAAACAAGGATGACTGAAAGATAACCATGCACAAGAGGCACACAGATTTATCCCAGGAAACCCAAAACGGGAGAAAACCCAACAATATTTTCTCAAAAGAAATTAATTAATATAAGAACAATACGAATCATGGAGATTAATCCCCAGGACAATATTGTTCCCTTCTTCCATGAGAGACCGTAGAGAACCATTTGAGAGAGATAGGAAACTTGTAATATCCCGAATTTTGGACTAACTATTTCTAATATTATATTGGGCCATGGCCCCAGCACATATGATGTATTTTGAGTATTAGGAATGAGCCCTAGCACACATGATTTATTCTTCTATATATTGACATATTGGGCATGGACCCTGACTGACTTCTTTATTGAGTATATACTGGGTGAGGAGGTCCTAATGTTGTGATTATGTTCTTTAGCATATAATGTGGGTACAAGCCCTAATATACTGAAATGATTTTTTGTTACCTACTATGCAGAGCTATGATTTTATATGATTGACTTATGTGGTGTGTTGAGTGTGGACTCAAAAACACACAAATGACCTACATACTGGGCATAAGCCCTGATGTACCTAGAAGAATGTTTATGTACTGGGAGTAAGCCCTGATGTACATTGAGTGTTGGGCATAAGCCCCGGAGCACTCCAATCTTGATAAATGAATACCAGATCTAAGGCCACTTAAATATTCTAGATGTTCCTCACAACCACATTCTAGCACTAGTGTTGAGCACGAGGCTCTAGAATTGCACTAGCATAACGCCCATGTGAGAGTGTTTATTTAAAAGCTTTGAAGAGAACTCGAGGTTACTAGATCTCAAAAGTGTTTAGTCGAGAAGAATCTGAATAGCACTTCTATGTTTTATCACATTTATTCAAATTGGTTAAATGAATCTTTTTCTATCTATCATCAAGTACTGCGGGAACTACCATGTTAACCGAGGGAATCCAACATGCAAGAGAGAGACTAGAGGTGCCTATCCAAGCTTACCAAAAAGATCATCCAAAGAATTGGACCTTGTCCTTAATGATTAATGAAAGTATCATTAGAGATACATAATTAAATAAAAGGAAATTACCCTAACTTAAGAGTATGGGTTGACTAAGAATAGTCTTATATAAATAACATGCATAAAGGTCTCAAGGCTAAATATTATTATTAAAATCTTTAATAATAATGATGTTATTATTTATTTATTAAATATATTTATTGCATATAGTTTATGCATAGTGGGATGCCACATTATTAACTATTATTAATATTAAGGTTGAAATATAATTATTGTTATTATTATTATTCTTATGAAAAGATTAAGTTGAAATCACTTCTAGTGAAAACAATTGAAAAATCCTAGCTCAACAAGGACTAGATATTTAGTAATAATATCTTTTAATAATATTATTTATTTAATTTAAAGAAACTAAATAATTATTCAAACATATATAATTCAAGAGTCCCCTACTTAAAGAGGGCAAATCCCAAGAGTGGGGGATAATCTTTTTCATTATCATTCTCTTATGGTAATTAGAGATAATTTTCTGCTCCAAGAACCAAGCAGTCCCACATAAATTTCCAGATCTGAACCAGCAATGAACCTAGGGCCTCTATCTCTTATTGCATGTTGGAGCCAGCTCAGAGGGATCCGGTTAGAACCAGGAATGGTCTAAGGGTCATGGTTGGGAAGAACATGGTAGCCCCAAAGTTATCCAACTAAGGAATCATTCTAATAGGTCAGCTAAGCTCAGAAGATTCTACACTAATTATTGTTTGAGTGTGCAGGATTGTACAGAAGAGGAGCAAGTCATAAGGCAACCAGGTATGAATTATTGAACTCCCGTTTCAAGTTATAATAGAAACTAGGAATTTAGCATAAATTTGATATTACAGCACTATTTTGTTTTTATCCTAACTTGTTTAAAATATTAGTTTACTTAGAGCAAGGACCTTTGGGCAAGGGCTCTCGGGTTATCATAGGAGGAGGACCCTGTAACTAGAACTTTATTAACTCATAAATTTGATTTAGAAACCAGCAGAATGTCTAGCAGATCTAGCCAAGCTAGCTTGTGCTAGACATCCAAGGATATCGAAAACCTAGAATCCCATTCTTATTAAATTAGACAACTAAGTTTTTCCTACCAGCAACACTATATATTCAAATGATGAAATCGTATATTATGTTTTAAATCTCTGTATAGCTAGGATGATAGTTCTGTTAAACATGGATGTTCTCGTATTTATTTCTAAACCCTGGAACTGTACATTAGAATTCGTTTTGAATCGTGGTCTAGCTAGGGTCATATAATTTTCTTCTTTGTTAAGCAAATACATTTCCTCTTTATCATAAATCTGACCTCTCTCTCTATTATAAACCCCAACATTTTACAAACTCTGTCTAGTTCTCAAACTACATAACATTATGTATACACGAAATCATTATAAACAATAGATTTATTCAACATTTAGGAGTAGTATTTTTTTCTTGTTATTTTGTTTTCTTCTCTCGAAACCCTCTTTAAACTGTAAACCAAAGAAATAGTAGACCCCAAGTTGAGACTGATATTTAAACCACGACTTTCACATTCTTCTCTTTCAAACCAAAAATAAATGCAAGCCACAGCCTCATCTACAACAATGTAGTATACATAAAGGCTACCACATTTAGTTACAAACCACAAAAAGATGCAGACAAGCATTTACGCAAACGTAGAAAGGGTCTTATATTTGTTTTCTTGACTCCATTATTTGGAAACCACGTTGGACATTTCTGTGGAATTCAAGGTCAAGCATTCAAAATTTATGGGTTCCAGTTCGATGGTTCCAGAAATTAAAACTTCTACCATTTTATTCCACTAAGACTTCCAGGAAACGAAAGCAACAAGTAACCAATACGAAGACTGGGTTGAACCCAAACGTTTTTCATTGAATCTAGATAACCCAGGGTCTTTTCTTTATGCTATAATTCTTAAAATCAAAATCCATATAACAAGCGAAACAATAAACAAAGATCTACATCATGCATGCATTCTAAAAAGACCAGAAACCCAAGATGTAGGTCATGGGATTGAAAGCCATCCCCACTACCAGTTTCGTAGCATGAGAAACCCGAAATAGAATTATAATCTCAGCACCTAAACTATCATCTTAAGTTTCCATCAAAGGAAATGACATTTCCAAACTAAGATTTAAAACTGAGCAAGTATAAATTAAAAACGCAGAGGTCCATTACATAGTCCAAACACCCATCCGAGTTCCAAAGATAAATGTAGCAGATGATATTCTTTTTCCAAACCCCAAAAATTATATAGTACAAGTACCCCTAAAACTACATAGGACCAAAATGATAAACCTGACTGTAAGTATGTAAACCCTTAGAATTTTCATTCACCCCATTAATAATTACAACTTTTCCTACACACCGGTCTAGCCAAAGGAGACCATATCTGGGACTTCAATAATATGTGATCTAAAGGCATCCTGAAGCTCCCCTATTACCTTTCTAAAACAGAGCTCTCACCACAACCGAGATAGGAAGGCGTGAGAGATTTGAGAAAATCCTGGACTTACCAATCCCTTTTTCAAAGCACAGATGGTCATGGCTACCATTTGTTCCATATGCAGCAAGCCACCCGTAACTCCATACTTGTCAATGGAAGCAAGCCAATACAAGTGAGAACCTGAACATTTAAATCGAATGGAAGTCAAAAACAAAACTTAGAAAAACAAAGTGTTTACATATATGACGGATTCACCTAGTAAGATTTATTCGTTACAATGCTTCATGGGACAACCAATGCTACCCTGGCCATAAGCGTAGCTCAGGCTAGGCACAGGCACTCCATACACCACCAAGGACTCTCTCGGCCAAAAGGAAAAATCCCAAATGTTAACGCTGATGAACAAACCCTTGACAAAACCCCTTTGGTCTAGCTGGCCATAGGCCATGTGATAGACACATGTGCCATTAATACTTCCACCAAACATGAAAGGACTCCAATACTTATGTATGCACTATAGTATATTCGTATAGTCTCCACACTTGGGTAATTTTCCACAAAGTTTAAACCTTATCCCACCTTGTATTATGTAGGCTAGTTGTGTGCACTTGGGGGATAATTACATAGTGAAATGGATTAGAGAGGGACCATCATATTGCACCTACAAGAACATGAAATATAACTATGCATTAGTGACATCGCTAAGTAAGTCAATAGGTCTCAATACTAACCCTTACCTCTCAGCGACTCCACTAGGGGTACATGAATCAACCCCAAGTTTTCCATGATAGTTTATTTTCCCTCATCATGTCCACCAAGCCTGAAGGTGACATTTAAACAGTTTATAAACTCAACGTGCATTTGAACGTTAAAACTGAAAGGAGATTTAAAGTCTCTTTTTATCATTGTTAAACATTCCATAAACATACTACCACAATTACTTCCGCAGAGAAAAACATGACTGGAGATAATACCTTGCTAAGAATTTCATAAACTCTTATTGATGAAATCAAAGTATCGTTACTTTTCCCAGTGCTGAAGTTAAATTATAAATACATAGTCTATGTTAGGCAATCTAGCAAGCAAGAGAAAAATTTTAAATTTTTACTATTTTTTTTGGGACATCACAAAACTTGTAGAGATAATAAGATAACCCCAAAAATTACATCTGGTGATCTTCACTTGTCCTCCTTGAGAAGTGTGCACCAATTTAGAGATAAGAACCTATTGAATGTGACAAATGAGGTGTGAGAAAACTTCTATTTATATTCTTCATTTGATTATAAAAATCCTCAATGGGGTTGAATTGTATTTTATCCGCGAGGGCCGACTTGCTAGTTTAATATTCATCTTTTATTTATATTCTTCTAGGGTCAATTTACCCATTTTTCTTGGGTAGTTGTTCTCTTTCTTTCCTTCCACTTTCTCTGGGACTTCATCAATTGGTTGTCTTGACTCCTTGGTTATTTATTCATCATAGAAAGCTTATCCTTGTTGATATCTCCTCACATGAAGATCAAATTCTTCCATAGAGCTCTAATGTTGATTTGACTATACCCTATGAAGTCCCAGACAATTCTTATATCCAATGTCAAGTTTAACATTAGATTAGAATTTGTCTAATATACAAGGTGATAAGATATCCTTGTAACATAGATGAGTCATCTCACTCTATAATAATAGATCATTCCCGCTACATAGCATTGCCACATAGAGTATGAAATGTGACCTATAGCCTACTAACACTCTATTCAATCTACATGGTTGGACAAAGGATAAGCATCCGAGCCTCAAGACACATAATCAATAGGGCTACAATGGGGCTGGCCTCTACCTGGGTTGCGAACCCATTTGGGAGAATGATCTGTAAAATGTTTTCTCGATGCTAGAACCATGGAGAACATCAACAAAACTAAGGTACAACGTTTTTATTGTAAAACTATTGGCCACTATGCAAGATAATGTAGGAAGAAGCACGCAAATGTTAGTAAGTAGTCTACAAACATAAGTGACAATTCTAAAAATAAATTAAATTATGTCGTCATTACTTGTAATTTTTCTCAAGAAAGTAAAAAACATGTTTGGTTTTTTGAAAATTGATGTAGTAAGAGGAAATGAAAGAAAGGTGTATATGTTAAAGAATGCCTTGTATGTGTTGAAGCAAGCACTAGAGTTTCTTATAATAGAATTGGTGGTTACCTGAAAAGTAATGGTTCAACAAAAACACTAGTGAACCTATTTTGTATACAAAGGGAAATCATGGAGAAGAAATTCCAATAGTTTGTTTATATGTTAATGATCTAATTTTTACAAGAAAAATGTCAACCCACAAAGATCCATCTTAAACCCGTATAAATCAAGCATCAAGATGTATCCAATTTTTCTTGAGGTGTAAATTCTTTTATCTGAAAATTTTTACACATTAAGACAAAATTTACACCTCAATATATTTGAGATCAAATCAATATAATTTATTTATTTTGTTTAAGCCACAATCATTTTCATTATTATTATTTTTTATAGGAATGACATGTTACTTAACATTACACATTACAACATCCCCCGCATACTGGGTTGTAAGCACCTTGCTAATCTCAATGCAATAAATGAATTCAAAACAACAACGAAAACATAATTCAAAATGACAAATTGAGCGTTAATGAAGTATTTTCTTGGTATAGAAGTTACAGAATCAGAAAATGCAATATATATTTGTCAATCTAAGCACGCCAATGTCATGTTGAGAAGGTTCACAATGATAGATTGTGAACCACCAACAATCCCAATTGTAACAAGAACAAAACTCAATAAAAATGATGAAGGTACAAATGTTGATTCAACTTTGTATAAGAGACTAGTTTGAATTCTAATGTACTTGACAGCTAGACCAGATATTATGTATGCAATGAGTTTGATCTCAAGATTTATGGAGTTTGTAAGAAGTAGTCATTGGCAAGTTAGTAAAAGGATCTTAAAGAATATTTTATGGACAACAAAATTTTTAATTATATATTCAACATAATCATATTTCAAATTGCATGGGTACAAAAACAATGATTTTGCATGTAGTTGAAATGATAAAATGAGTACATCACAATATGCATTCGGTTTTGGTTTAGGTATTGTAGCATGGGAATGAAAGAAGAAACCAATAGTGATGATATTTTCATCTAAGGAGAATGGGTTGCATCATCTGCAACCGTGTCAAGGTGTTTAGATAATGGCAAGTAGTATTAGTTCTACAACATGAGCAAAAAGAGCCAACTTAGATTTTGTGCGACAACAAATTGGCCATAGCGCTGTCAAATAATCATGTATTCTAAAATAGGAGTAAGCACATAGAGTCAAGGTTTCAATTAGAGAACTTGTAAATAATAATGAAATATGCTTAGAATTTTGTCACCAAACCACTAAGAATATTTTGAGTCTCAAAGAAAATGTTCAAGAAATTGTAATGAATATTTTTTTGATATATGTTAGAAATTGAGGGGAAGGTTAGAAATTAATTTCTAATACAAGTCACCCCCGATAATAAATTTTCAACTAGGCATGTATAAATATTTATTTCTGGTTAATAATTGTTATTATTAGGTCTTTGGTTTTTCGTTTTTATGGTGCTATGTACATTGACTTTTTTCAAAGTATTGGCTGAAAAATAAACCAGCATAGATCCATCTTAAATCTTAAAGGGGAACTACCCAGCCCCGAGAGGGATCAAATTTCTCCACTTGCAAATCCCTTTTTAGAGTGCAAATGTTGAGGAAGCATTTTAATTTATCTAATTTGTGTAGTTTTATATATATGCCGTTGTAAATGTTTTAAATAGACGACATGCTATTTTTTATAATATTTTATTATTTTTTAAAATGGACACATGTCAACTCTAGGATGAGCACAGAAGGAGTTACACATCTCCTCCCAATAGGCTGTAGAATGAGTTAAACATCTCCTCCTGACTCAGAAAAGGTTCCTCTATATTTTTCCACACCTCAAGACCCAAAACGTAATGCATCATACCCAGGTATTTCATCTCAAACTTTGTGGAAGGATTCATCTTTGTTTATAATATGAGATTGTCATCACCTATCATAAACAAATCATCTACATACAATAGTAGAATCATAGGTTTCTCGGCCTACACCTTGTAGTAAAGGTTGGAATCTGCTTTACTCTTTCAAAAGCACAAGCTTGTTAGAAATCCATCAATCCTTCCATGCCACCTCCTATGTACATGTTTCAAACCCTACAAGGCCTTCTTCAATAAAAATTTCACTTCACTTCTAATCCAGAAAACCTAATAGAATCTAGGTCAAAACCAAACTTTGTCAAATGTGAAAATTGAATCCACGAGTAGATACACGCTCCTAGGATGAGATTCAAATTGCGATCAAACCCAATGGGTGGTGTAACATACCCTTTTTGCTGAAAAACATTTTGTGTTAGCAAACATTATTATAAATTTTATTGTAAAGTTTTATGTTGGACAGGTGTCAAGGATGACTGTAATTTGCACAATATATTATTATTAAATAAATAAAATAGGACACAAACACCTAAGAGGATTGTTGAAAGAGTGGTTAGTGATCCACTAGGAGGAATGGAATCTGGGGTAGAAGGCAATGGACAAGTGGCAGCATCATGATGCAACTAACTAGCTGTTGGTATGGCACAACTCCCTTGAAATGTGGTCATAGTGCCCTGAAAGATGGGACTGGAGCTTGAGGCTCATTTATTCCAAACCGACCACTAAAGACCTAGGCAGTCTAAATAATAGCCATCAAATTGTGAACTAAGGTTCATAACTTTTCTTGAAAACGAAATTTACCTTGGGGTTTTGCTGTGTTTGCACCCAAGAGATTTGATGAGGGGATATGCTATGTTGTTGATCATGTTGTGAGTCTGCCAAACTCTTATTGAGTTCAGGAGGTTGATGCCGAGTGGAGAAGGCAAGTTATTTCAGGAGGTTGATGCTGACTGAAGAAGGCATTTTTGAGTGCCTTGCTTCTACATAGATTCCACCCACTTATTGGATCAGTAATCAGGCTCGGGGGTTCACAAAAAGCCAACAGTTGAACTGCTTCTTCTGGAATAGGTTGGGAGGAACAGGCCTCCTTTAGTGTTTGTCGTCCCTCTCGTCATCTTTAGGTTCCATTATCTTATCTATTTTCATACATCTTAAAGTTCTGCCACATATTAATTTTTACTGTTTTATTTTTATAAGCTATTTTAGTTCCTGAGTAAATTAATAATTCTGTATGAATTTGATTTGATTGAATGAAATATCCTCTGCATTTTTCCCCATGCAAAAAGGAACAGCATCGTACTCTAGTACATAGACAAGTTAAGATAGATAGGTATGATGGGCAAATTTGCCAAGATGATGAAAAGAATAACTCTGCATAAATTGTTAATTTTTCCCTACTATTAGTGAGTAACATTGATTTCTGTATTTTGTTTACAGTGTTGTTTTATTTCATTAAATAGAAGTATATTGTCTTAAAAGATTATTACTCTGCTTTATAATTATTATTGAGATCATTGTTGATACAGGAATAAAAATGATTGCATAACCTCATCATACAGAATCGATATGTCATTTTCAAGTTTCAATTTAGGGTTTATAGTTTCTATTTATTTTCTTCTCAAAGTTTACTTTAATCTACTGTTATTTCTATTACTGTACATACAAGATAGATAAGCAAACATAAGTCTCATATCACAAACCTAGGGTTACATATTTCACTTTCAAAAAAAAACTTCAAACTACTGAACTTTTTATCGAAAGATAGCAGCAAGGATATTAAAGATATCTTTTATTTAAACAGTTCTCAACTATTGTCCAAACACATGTTTCTTTAGCCATAAAACAAAAATTACACAAACGCATTCTTTTCTATAGAATCGAGCTAGTTAAACAAGCTTCCTATCATTACATAGTTTCATTATTTTATTAACAATAGAATGCCTCTAAATTGAATAAGTAAAACAAGTATAGATTGCCGAGGGCCTATTGACGAGTCAACTAAATATCCATACATTTCAAATAGAGCCAAACCCTAAATCATTACAAGGCTTATAGACCAAAAACACAAACATTTCTTACAAATTGACGAAGCTACATATAGGCCGAAGCCTATCATGTATTACAAACACATAACCATTATTTAAAAGACAGTAGCAGTATTTTCATTATTCATACATAGCACACGATTTCCTTTCCCAATGTTTAAATATTTCATATGTTCATAGTCCATAAGAAAACGATAGCAAGAAGAAGGGCAAGTTGGATGTCGTTATCACATCAAAGAATAGAGTAAAAAACCAAATATTTTATACCAAAATCACCCAGTAGGTCGAATAGTTAAATTATAGTATCATCTTCAGGATTCAGTCATTACAACATCTGTAGGATATTTCTAAACCATTTAACAAAACACCAGTTTGAAGATGAGACCCTATCGAAGAGAAACATCAAAAATATACATTTCCAAACGAAGACGAAACCCTAACCCTGGCAAAATTCTTAAGAGTAGAATGCAGCAACATTGTTTACAACGTAGACAATCTACACACAGGTCGAAAAACTCCATATACATTAAACATTTACCATTGTTATTTAAACACATAACTTATTACTTTATTCGAAGCCTGTGAGGAAGAACAACTTCTTACAACCGTTATCATCAAAACAGTGTAACATCTCCTCCGAGAATCCGAGTTAGTAAATTTGAAAAATTTAAAATTTTCATCCTAAACACTTTAAGAATAAAACCCCTTTGTAATGAGTACGAACGTCCGCCATCACAGCATTGTTAGAAAAACGATTCATTATAGGAATAGCCCTCGTGCATTAAATCTTCATTCATACCCTTCATGGCACATGATAAATATAAGTAAAATCACTTGTGTTTTGGGATGATTGTAACAACGTAATATTTTATACATAAAGCATTTAGTGGGTTCGAAGTTCCTAAACTCAATAATTGCATACCTTTGCATACGTACCTTCATTTCCTTTCTTTGATTTACTTCTCACTTAACATAGAATCATGAACTTGAGATAGTCATTCCAATTATTGTATTACTTTTAAGCGATTATTTTCAATAAGTATTTCTTCTACTTTACTCATTGATATAAGGAAGGCACTTACAATTTAAGGGAAACTAAAAGTGCATGCATCTAGGTACTCCATAAAATACAATTTAAATACACAAATACAATTTAATCACACATATGCTCGAGTCTAGATATAGATGGTTCACCCGACTCTCCGGGCTACGTCCACAAAGAATGTCCTCTTATTCTTTATTAATAACCTCAAGGGTTTACACCATGCAATAGTGGTTTTTCTTTAAACTCCACTTTTCATTGCTCCTCTCCTAAGAGTATATTTCCAAAAACTTAGTTACCAACAGCAATCCAACTTTCAGAGCAATATCGTCTCTGTATTTTTAAACAGATTTAGTTCATAAATATCTATACCCTTTCACTATGGGGTAGCATTGATTTCGCTACAGCATATTCATATCTTCATATGCAGAGAATCCATTTATCTTTCCTCCATGCGCAGCCAATGATGTAATCCGAGTTGTCACATATCAAAAGATGATGTTAATTGCCATAAACACACAGAGAAGTCATACGATTTCTCTTACTACAATACACACAACAGAGATTCAACTGGATCGCCTCTTTTCGTCGTGACATTACACCACATAGATCCATGCAAGATATGCAATATTTCAGTAATTACCTTTCTACAAATCACATGCAACATCCATGTAAACAGGGGTGACCCTAGATATTTACAGTAATCAATTTTCTAAAAATGGTAACCAAATAAACATAACTATTTAATGTAAATCCCAACCGAACAACAACATCAAAAATAGATGGAAAAATCACAAGGGATTCATAGAATTCATGATAATGTAAAAGCGAACGGAAAACCCAACTAAAACGCATGACAAACAATGTCATAGTTCGATATTCTAAAATCTGAGGCCGATATTAATTGACTTTCCAGGCAGAGATCGATGGCGGAATGCATCTATTAAAAAGCAGAGATGAACTCTTTCTCGACAAGAAGTTCATATGCCAGGGATCTACGATTTCAATCATAGATCGATATTCTAAAATCTGAGGCTGATATTAATTAACTTTTCAGGCAGAGATCGATGGCGGAATGCATCTATTAAAAAGCAGAGATGAATTCTTTCTCAACAGGAAATTCATATTCCAGGGATCTACGATTTCAATCATAGATCGATATTCTAAAATCTGAGGCTGGTAATTAATTAACTTTCCAGGCAGAGATCGATGGCGGAATGCATCTATTAAAAAGCAGAGATGAATTCTTTCTCAACAGGAAATTCATATTCCAGGGATCTACGATTTCAATCATAGATCGATATTCTAAAATCTGAGGCTGATAATTAATTAACTTTCCAGGCAGAGATCGATGGCGGAATGCATCTATTAAAAAGCAGAGATGAATTCTTTCTCAACAGGAAATTCATATTCCAGGGATCTACGATTTCAATCATAGATCGATATTCTAAAATCTGAGGCTGATAATTAATTAACTTTCCAGGCAGAGATCGATGGCGGAATGCATCTATTTAAAAAGCAGAGATCACTTCCACCCTACAATGATGGGATTTCTCGTATAGAGCCACACCCTATATCAGGATCTATTTATATCCAAGCTACACGCGAAATAGGAATCAAATTCATAACCTCTTTGGGATCGGGCCTGTGACAACCATCCCTTCTGGTCTTTGGTCACAACTATCAAAAATCAAATACAGAGGAAGAAGAATAATCCAGGGCCATCTCTTATTGCAGAGATCAACATTCACAATTATTGATGACATCTGGCAGTGATGAGAACACTTCCATCCTCGGAGCAAGGCATTAAGGAAAAACAACCAACTAAAATCTTATCAATGGAGTTCACTAATGCGGAGATCCACAATGGAATATTACAACTATATGAAACTTACAGGGATCTATGATGCATCCGTCTACCAAGAATGTACAGGAAAATTAAGGAAATCTGCGTGGCTTACCTCTCCATAGAGGACATGCAATAGTACATTTCAAGGAGATCGAAACCTGCTCATTGCATCTTCACCTCGGATAATCATACTCAGCAATCCGAATACACTACGAGGAGCCACCATTACGCTGAGCTATCACATCAGCAACTAGAAGACGAGGGAGGTTTTCTCTCCGAGAATCACATCGAGTCCCACGCCCCCTCCTTAAGACTGTAAACCCCCTTTCTTTATCTAACTAGAGGATTCCGAAAAAGCTTCAGGTCATTTCCCCCCCCACGCCAAGCGAAAAACCGAGTTTAAATAAACTTCGAAGCCCTCTCTACTTTGGGGAATCCGCCCTTGTCAGAGAGTATCTTCTGCCACACGTAATACAATGCAATAAATGGGATCCCAACGTGTCCTCTTCCAGCCTCCCTCTCACGGTTGTGGGGAGTCATCACCAACAAAACAACATGTTAGCCACTACGTACAATTCTACCACAAAATACCCCCTTTGCCAAGACATTTACACCTTTTGTTCCTTCGTATTTATTCGTGTGGTGCATACTTTTATATATATAAATATATATATAAATGAGACGTATTTGAACCTATATAATATGCCTAGTCTATATATATATAACTTCATATATGATACTCTTCTTTTGTATAAGTATAAAGTTTATGTACTAGATGTGACTAGTCCTTGTATAACTATATCCTTCTTAGTGTCTTTTCAATATCAAGTTATATTAAGCACCGAATAGACAAACCCTATATTGTCGAACCTTTGTCGTTAAGCTTAAGGGGATATGTAAAACTACCTATACATTTATGGCCTTCCAACCACCCTGCTACTCCCCTTAGTAGATTTGTTTGTCCATCGTTTCAGTGGTGTTATTATAAATTTACTATTTATAACATACAACCTAGAAGAAGAAAAAGTGATACACTTTTCCCACGTCCACTGGTGGCACCTCGGCATTGAGTTCCTCACCAGGGAATCAATATAGTAATCAATTTCACTTAGAAATAGTGGGGCATAAAGGAGGGATATTACATCCTCCTCCCCTTTAGAATAACACCGTCCTCGGTGTTCAAGCTTTTCCAACAGTTTGTCCCTCTTCTGAAGTCGTCATTTGCTTGCTTCGTCATCTCTATTTTGACCTTCTTGAAGTTTTCATAGATATATATATATATATATATATATTTTATTTTATTTCTTGTTAATAAGTCATCATCGATCACCTGCATTTGTAATAACTTACCACTAATTCCATAATCAACTTAGAAACACAAATCATGAGCTCTTTATTGTACTATATCATTTGCAGTACATGGAATAAATCTAGCGCTCCGTGATGGTATACTGTTGACTAATTCAACGAACATCTTTCCCTTGATCCAGGAAATTCTTGCCTAACACCTTGGTGCTCACGCAGCAATCCTTTCTCTCATGCCTTGCCTAACACCTTAGCGCTCACGCAGCAAACACTTTCTTTCGTGTTTTGCCTAACACATTAGTGCTCCCACAGCAATTCATTTGGAGATCCTTGTCTAACACCTCAGTGCTCACACAACAATTTTCTCCCATGCATACTAAGCAGCGTCCTGCCTCCCGCATATGCATTCTCTTTATAGCTTGCCTAGGTCTTACAGCCAGCCGATTCTCCGAGAATCCTAGTGGCTGTTCAATCCCTGATTTTAGGGAGTATTTCAATGCCATTATAACACTCTTTACACAATTCCCCTCAAGCCTTCTTGCTTGAGTCCCGGAATTTATTTTCCCAAGCCGCCTTGCTTGAGTCTAGGAAAATCTCATTCAAATTCATCAATTATTTCATCATATTACATTTTGTAACCTTACAATTTCTCGGACCAATTTGTTCTAGTTCTTTATTCAACAATAATTAACAATAGTAAAAGCTGCAATGTGGATCTTTCATCCTCAATATTAAGCTTTTGTCTTTCAACAAGTTCCACCGAGTTTTTGACCATCTGCCAAATTCAATTGTTAGTAACAATTTATATAACAAAATCAAATATTGTAAATAAGAAAATCATTCATTCTTCAAACTACCATATCCATACTTGATCATCTGAAGTAAACGTTTTCTCCTTCCAAAGCATAACTCACTTACTTAATAGGATTACATAATCCCTTGAAAAATAATATTATTCCTATGATGACTCATGGACATTATGATTTCTTAACCTCGAATGTTATCCTTCACCATTCAAACACACTTCCTATTTTAGTTATACAACTTCTCTTTTGTATATACTAATATCACCTAGGAATAACCCATTTTCTAAAACATACTTGCATACCTTATAATGATAACCATATACCTTTGCAAAGGCGACCGCATAGCTCACCTTCATCTGCCGAGGGTCCAGTTTACCTCAATTACTGTCTCAAAGATCACTTCCGATCTACCCTGCAAATTCCATGTCAGCAATGTTTTCCTTAACACATAATAGATAAAAACAGTCATTCCTTGTGGCAACCTAAGGACGTCGGAAGATTACCGCATCCTACTAACCTGTATATATCTCATGTTGGTTCTAGGTTTCCAATAATCTATCCCTTTTAACAAAATAATCAATTTGAGAAGACATATAACTGTACATGAATAGCAAGTCGGCATAATTATTGAGCAAAGCAAAACAAATAAAAATAAAAATAAAAGTATCACTATTACTCATTGTTTCCCACGTCTATCTTAGTAGAAATTACTGAAGTAAGAGGTATATATAAAAGGTACTCATGCATTCTTTAACAGATTTTCAAGTATCCATACACATAACACAAAGCTTTGACCATATGAAGGTATAATTCCTTCTGTCAACCACTCCCGGTATCCCAACATTCCTAGTAAGGATTCCTGAAAATAGAATATACAAAAATGAAATCATAACATTTCATCATAAGCATCTTTTAACTACTTTGAATACACATGTATACTTCTTTATAACCATCATCCTTTTGAACCTTCAAGCAAGGCTACCAGCATGTTCCCATGTCACACATTTATACTTCATTATTATATACAATCCTATGCTGCAAAGAGACAAGGGGATTCTTAATAATTATTCTCTTTTATCCCTTGAAATCTTCAGATAAGGTTATAATGACGAAGGATACTCGTTTGTGGAAGTAGAGTTAAGTCGAAGGTCACGAAACTCATTCACAAGGATGGCAATTTCCTAGTCCTAGAAAATTTCTCATAGTAGAATGTCCATTTAAACAAAATGAAGTTAATTCCTATCCTTTCAATCTTTTACCTTGAGGATGACCCTTTGTTAATCATTCATAAAAGTTTTACAATTCTTCTAACCATCTATGGTTTGGATTGTAACATTACTTACATTAACCTTGAAGATTATATATTTATAAAATCAACTAATCATTCTTTTCTACCATGTCACATAACAATTAAGGAAGAACATAAAACTAATATCCTATATCGAAACCATCATATGTAATATTCAAAACATCTTCTACACCTTCTTCTCAATAACATTTAGCCAATAAGGATAGTTTCAGAAGTTATTCCTTAGTACCATTTATGCATTTTTCTAACATGATAAGGATCCCTGTACCCTACAATCTCGTGTACATACTTAATACAATCGTCCCAACATAAATGCGTGAAATCAATAACTAGGTAATTTATGACAATTTTCCAATCCTTCTCATAATGACCTAACCATCATTCATTCAATCCTTATGATTCAATATGTTTGCTATCCTGTTTTCTTTTGTATAGTCACCTTTCCAAGCCTAGAACTTTTCTTATCCTCATAAATATGATTGAAGCAATCAAGTACCTATGATGATTGTCTATGACTTGACTTATATATGTACTAAAGCCCTACCAATGGCATCAATCGACCAGATATGAATGTACATCTTTCATTAAATACATAATCCTAATTATGTTTATGAACTTTTGAACATGCAAATGCTCCTATGATTCTCATTACTATCATTGCGATCAACGTATATGAAAATATTAACCAGATCACCAAGGTAATTATAGGAACATATTCCAACTATTTTAATCATTTTTAAAGAATACTTTCTTATCCTTTAATGAAACTAATTGTAGAGCATGAGGAGATATTCATACTCTAGTATTTATAAATAGAAGATCATTCAATCTTCGGGAGGAAACATATAAATGCTCACATAGAGACAATGCTTTTCCTTTAGAATGCTTTAACAAGTGAAGTATACTTACTTGCGATTTAAAAGACATCTTGTCGATTACCTCTTGCTGATTCTTTGGAACACTAAATCCTTTGCTTGCGTCTTATCGATGGAGTTCCCTTGACTAGCTTATATTATCTCCTCAACTGAGCCCAACTATGCCCGAGTGTTTGCAACCTGTGCTCTGATACCATATGTAACATCTCCTCCGAGAATCCGAGTTAGTAAATTTGAAAAATTTAAAATTTTCATCCTAAACACTTTAAGAATAAAACCCCTTTGTAATGAGTACGAACGTCCGCCATCACAGCATTGTTAGAAAAACGATTCATTATAGGAATAGCCCTCGTGCATTAAATCTTCATTCATACCCTTCATGGCACATGATAAAGATAAGTAAAATCACTTGTGTTTTGGGATGATTGTAACAACCTAATATTTTATACATAAAGCATTTAGTGGGTTCGAAGTTCCTAAACTCAATAATTGCATACCTTTGCATACGTACCTTCATTTCCTTTCTTTGATTTACTTCTCACTTAACATAGAATCATGAACTTGAGACAGTCATTCCAATTATTGTATTACTTTTAAGCGATTATTTTCAATAAGTATTTCTTCTACTTTACTCATTGATATAAGGAAGGCACTTACAATTTAAGGGAAACTAAAAGTGCATGCATCTAGGTACTCCATAAAATACAATTTAAATACACAAATACAATTTAATCACACATATGCTCGAGTCTAGATATAGATGGTTCACCCGACTCTCCGGGCTACGTCCACAAAGAATGTCCTCTTATTCTTTATTAATAACCTCAAGGGTTTACACCATGCAATAGTGGTTTTTCTTTAAACTCCACTTTTCGTTGCTCCTCTCCTAAGAGTATATTTCCAAAAACTTAGTTACCAACAGCAATCCAACTTTCAGAGCAATATCGTCTCTGTATTTTTAAACAGATTTAGTTCAGAAATATCTATACCCTTTCACTATGGGGTAGCATTGATTTCGCTACAGCATATTCATATCTTCATATGCAGAGAATCCATTTATCTTTCCTCCATGCGCAGCCAATGATGTAATCCGAGTTGTCACATATCAAAAGATGATGTTAATTGCCATAAACACACAGAGAAGTCATACGATTTCTCTTACTACAATACACACAACAGAGATTCAACTGGATCGCCTCTTTTCGTCGTGACATTACACCACATAGATCCATGCAAGATATGCAATATTTCAGTAATTACCTTTCTACAAATCACATGCAACATCCATGTAAACAGGGGTGACCCTAGATATTTATAGTAATCAATTTTCTAAAAATGGTAACCAAACAAACATAACTATTTAATGTAAATCCCAACCGAACAACAACATCAAAAATAGATGGAAAAATCACAAGGGATTCATAGAATTCATGATAATGTAAAAGCGAACGGAAAACCCAACTAAAACGCATGACAAACAATGTCATAGTTCGATATTCTAAAATCTGAGGCCGATATTAATTGACTTTCCAGGCAGAGATCGATGGCGGAATGCATCTATTAAAAAGCAGAGATGAACTCTTTCTCGACAAGAAGTTCATATGCCAGGGATCTACGATTTCAATCATAGATCGATATTCTAAAATCTGAGGCTGATATTAATTAACTTTTCAGGCAGAGATCGATGGCGGAATGCATCTATTAAAAAGCAGAGATGAATTCTTTCTCAACAGGAAATTCATATTCCAGGGATCTACGATTTCAATCATAGATCGATATTCTAAAATCTGAGGCTGGTAATTAATTAACTTTCCAGGCAGAGATCGATGGCGGAATGCATCTATTAAAAAGCAGAGATGAATTCTTTCTCAATAGGAAATTCATATTCCAGGGATCTACGATTTCAATCATAGATCGATATTCTAAAATCTGAGGCTGATAATTAATTAACTTTCCAGGCAGAGATCGATGGCGGAATGCATCTATTAAAAAGCAGAGATGAATTCTTTCTCAACAGGAAATTCATATTCCAGGGATCTACGATTTCAATCATAGATCGATATTCTAAAATCTGAGGCTGATAATTAATTAACTTTCCAGGCAGAGATCGATGGCGGAATGCATCTATTTAAAAAGCAGAGATCACTTCCACCCTACAATGATGGGATTTCTCGTATAGAGCCACACCCTATATCAGGATCTATTTATATCCAAGCTACACGCGAAATAGGAATCAAATTCATAACCTCTTTGGGATCGGGCCTGTGACAACCATCCCTTCTGGTCTTTGGTCACAACTATCAAAAATCAAATACAGAGGAAGAAGAATAATCCAGGGCCATCTCTTATTGCAGAGATCAACATTCACAATTATTGATGACATCTGGCAGTGATGAGAACACTTCCATCCTCGGAGCAAGGCATTAAGGAAAAACAACCAACTAAAATCTTATCAATGGAGTTCACTAATGCGGAGATCCACAATGGAATATTACAACTATATGAAACTTACAGGGATCTATGATGCATCCGTATACCAAGAATGTACAGGAAAATTAAGGAAATCTGCGTGGCTTACCTCTCCATAGAGGACATGCAATAGTACATTTCAAGGAGATCGAAACCTGCTCATTGCATCTTCACCTCGGATAATCATACTCAGCAATCCGAATACACTACGAGGAGCCACCATTACCCTGAGCTATCACATCAGCAACTAGAAGACGAGGGAGGTTTTCTCTCCGAGAATCACATCGAGTCCCACGCCCCCTCCTTAAGACTGTAAACCCCCTTTCTTTATCTAACTAGAGGATTCCGAAAAAGCTTCAGGTCATTTCCCCCCCCACGCCAAGCGAAAAACTGAGTTTAAATAAACTCCGAAGCCCTCTCTACTTTGGGGAATCCGCCCTTGTCAGAGAGTATCTTCTGCCACACGTAATACAATGCAATAAATGGGATCCCAACGTGTCCTCTTCCAGCCTCCCTCTCACGGTTGTGGGGAGTCATCACCAACAAAACAACATGTTAGCCACTACGTACAATTCTACCACAAAATACCCCCTTTGCCAAGACATTTACACCTTTTGTTCCTTCGTATTTATTCGTGTGGTGCATACTTTTATATATATAAATATATATATAAATGAGACGTATTTGAACCTATATAATATGCCTAGTCTATATATATATAACTTCATATATGATACTCTTCTTTTGTATAAGTATAAAGTTTATGTACTAGATGCGACTAGTCCTTGTATAACTATATCCTTCTTAGTGTCTTTTCAATATCAAGTTATATTAAGCACCGAATAGACAAACCCTATATTGTCGAACCTTTGTCGTTAAGCTTAAGGGGATATGTAAAACTACCTATACATTTATGGCCTTCAAACCACCCTGCTACTCCCCTTAGTAGATTTGTTTGTCCATCGTTTCAGTGGTGTTATTATAAATTTACTATTTATAACATACAACCTAGAAGAAGAAAAAGTGATACACTTTTCCCACGTCCACTGGTGGCACCTCGGCATTGAGTTCCTCACCAGGGAATCAATATAGTAATCAATTTCACTTAGAAATAGTGGGGCATAAAGGAGGGATATTACAAATAGGCTCATGCCTTTTGGGTGGAGGAAATATCCTCCCCAATCTTTTGCAAACCCTAAGGCTGATGAATTACAAAACTCTCAAAGATTAAAATGAAGGCATAGAACAAACACATGTCAGCCAACACTTCCCACATAACTAGAGTTACAAGGTACCTCCGAGGCTTACCGGTTGGTGTAGCCGCAACCCACTCTCAACGCCCAGACTGGAGGAGTTACCGAAGCATACACCTGCAAATGCATTATAGACGTGGTTAAAAAAAATGTTATTTCCTTAAAGAATGAATTCATTGTCATTTCGAACAACCAGAATTGTGTTAACACCTAGAAATGGAAAGTATAGTGAAAGCTTCGAAGTACATTACCCTTTAAACAATGGACTGTAGCAGAAGAATCCCAAACAACAACATTTGCAAACTATAACTGGAACTCACACTATCAAATGCCAAGGCAGAAGGAAACCCCACACAGAACTATCAACTTTAAAATAGTGAAACAGTGCCAAGAAATGTACCAACCCTGGCGAAGCCCTGGCCATTCATCTCAAACCCAGTTTCAAAAAGAACGAACCCTCAACTGGTATGGGTATCCAATCACATCAAGAAAACAAACCCAAGCTGCCAACCTTAACAAATATCCACTACACAAAGAACTGAGAAGTTCGGCTCATAAGTCACACAGGTCACGAGTTCAAAATGCAGGAGCTACGCCTCTATAGGCAACACAACAACCCTAAAAACCCTCATCCTGTCAGCTTGTTGCGGAGCCACCACCACCGAATGATAAGTTCACAATAAACACTATGATTGAAACAAAGGTGGGGTTTAACCCACACTCATCGAAACCCTGCCAGATCGACGGTGGAGATTCACCGGGTGGGATTTACGAAATCACAAACCATCCACCACAGCCACAAAGGAGCCAGCTCGACAACACATAAACCTTTGTCAATTTACAACTCATCACTCAGTTGTTACACCACGATGCTATCACGTGATCCAAGCTTAGTGTGCCATCCATGATGGAACTCCACTATTCTTGTTAGTTGTATGCATTCAATGCATAGGATACACTTACATCCACCAACCTGTAATGCATATTAACATTCATATCATACAACGTAGATATGGTTATGGTAAGGTCGTGATATACCACCTTGTAACATTAAGTTAAGGGTTGGATAGAATTTCACCAAGGTTGCATAAGTGTCACATAGGATCACGAAAAGTGCACACAACCCACAATAGATTTTCATCAAGGTTTATATAGTATCAATAGAGTCATGATGGTGCACACACAAAAATATTATATTTAAAGTTCATTTATATAATAGTTGGTTATTATTTCAACACATTTCAAATAAACTATAGAAATGATCCAAGGAAAAGCATACATTACATATAGCATAGAGTTATAGTTGATTAATGGGTCATTTATGTTGCAAATAGATTATAGAAATAATCTAAGAAAATTACATACATTCTAAGGATAGTGAAATAAAAGACAATGTCGATAAATCGAAAATTTATCAGCATCATCATAGGTTACAGACCCTAGGCAATTTAATAAATCATTTTTACATAGAATCTCTACACATTGCTACAGAGGAAGAGGATAGACAGTTACATACAATTCGACATGAAACTTTAATGAAAACTATATATAATTTTGAGTACAAAACCGAGACACGATCATTATAGACCTTCTCTTGAAAACAAATACAAGCATATAATTTACAAGGATTAAGATGCCCTATACGTATCAGCAGTCAATTTGAGATGTCTTTATCTTTAAATATTATAGTCTCGAACCAAGATTCTCATCGGTGGATTTGCAAAGTGTTATCTCTTCAAATGTTCACAAAGGAGATTACAAAAAAACTGTTTGAATACTTGTTGCAAGTTCAAACCCTTACCTGTAAACTATCACAAGCACGAAATCACATGCTTTAGCACGAATGCTAAGTAAGCCTCAGAGCATCCGTAGGAGCCCTTTATCAATCAACAAAAGCACATTAGTGAAAATAGTTAATTCATCACTCATAAACAACAACAATAGAAGTTTGCAACAGTGCATCTCAGAACTCTACTGCTGCAAGAAATGTACCTAATAATAATAATCACAGCAATAACAATAACAAGAAGTATGCTGAGCAGAAAGGACGCATAAAGTGCTATGAATGTGGTGGACCACATAAGAGAGCAGATTGCCCACGTAACAAGAGGATAGCCAACAATATTCATACTATGCAAGTAGAACCTACAGTTGGAGATATCGCAAAAGAAATGCCTAGGATAAATGCAGCACTAGAGAACCATCAAGCGGACCATCAAACATCCATGGTCGAAATTGAAGGTATGATAGAAAACGAATCTGTTTCTATTCTAATAGATCCAGGTGCAAATCTGAGTTATATTTCACCTACTTTAGTAAACCGTTGCAAGCTAAAAACAGAGAAATTTGATAATGCATGGTTAGTTCAGCTTGCAACAGGAACTAAAAGAAAGGTTACAGATTATGTCAAGAATTGTGAAGTATTTTTAAGTCAACTAAAAACGCAAATTAATCTAAATGTTTTACCCTTAGGGTCATATGATTTGTTGATTGGTATGGAATGGCTTGAACAACATAGATTTTTACTGAATTGTTATGATAAATCTTTTACATGTGTAAATAATGAAGGTAATTCAGAAACAGGAAAAGGAATTCATAAGCAGATTTCAATAAGGCAGATTTCTAATCTACAAGTAAAGAGAGCTGCCAGAAAAGGCTGTAAAACGTTTTTTGTTAATGTTATTAATGATGAGTGATCATCTAAAGAAGACAAGTTAAAACTAGAGGATATTCCCATACTTAGGGACTTTTCTGACGTATTCCCGGAAGAAATTCCAGGATTACCTCCGAAAAGAGAACTTGATTTCACCATCGAGTTAGTACCCAGTGGGGTACCAAACTCGAAGGCTCCCTATAGGATGAATATTCCGTAGTTAAATGAGTTAAAATCTCACCTGAAAGAATTAATAGATAAAAACTACATAAGACCCAGTGTGTCTCCTTGGGGAGCACCAGTAATAATTGTTAAAAAGAAGGACGGTACCATGCGTTTGTGCATTGATTACCGTCAGCTTAATAAAATGACAATTAATAACCGATATCCCTTACCCCGCATAGATTATCTATTTGATCAAGTACGCGGAGCATAGATATTCAATAAAATTGATCTAAGGTCGGGTTATCATCAAGTCCAGATAAAAGACGAGGACATATTCAAAACTACATTCATGGCGTGTTATGGACACTACGAGTTCATAGTTATGCCTTTTGGGCTAACCAACACACCGGCAGTGTTCATGTGTTTAATGAACAACGTTCTGCATAAATATTTGGATAAGTTCGTTGTGGTATTCATTGATGATATTCTGATTTACTCAAAAACTAAAGAAGAGCATGACGAACATTTAAAAATCATTTTACAAGTACTTAGAGAACATCAACTTTACTCTAAGTTCAGTAAGTGTGATTTCTATAAAGATAAAATTCAGTATTTGGGTCATATAATTTCTAAAGATGGTATTTCTGTTGATCTTGATAAAATAAAAGCAATTAGTGAATGGCCTATCCCAAAAGATCTAACTGATGTATGGTCATTCATGGAAATAACGGGTTATTATAGAAAGTTTATTGAAGGGTTCTCTAGAATTGCTAACCCCATCACTTCTTTATAGAAGAAAGGGAAGAAATTCGTATGGGATCAAAAGTGTTAAGACAGTTTTAATAAGCTAAAAGAGTTATTATTTACTGCACCCATTTTAAAAATTTGCGGATCCCAATAAGGATTTCGTTGTATGCACAGATGCATGCAACGATGGACTTGGAGGGGTCTTAAGTCAAGAAGGTCATGCAATTGCTTTTGAGTCAAGGAAGTTAAAAATACATGAAAAGAATTATACAACTTATGATCTTGAGTTAGTAGCCATGGTACATGCTTTAAAAATGTGGCGCCATCACTTGATCGGAAGAAAATTCATTTTAATGACTGATAATAAAGGCTTAAAGTATCCTTTGGATCAAACAAATCTTAATGCAAGGCAAGCTAGGTGGTTAGCTTTCCTTAGCGAGTACGATTTTGAGATTCATCACATTAATGGAAAGGAGAATAAGCTTGCTGATGCATTGAGCAGAAATGCTAGACTGAGTTTTATGGCAGCAATCAGTACTTTTAAAACTGATATGGAAAATTAAATCGAAGAAGGAATTAAGCAAGACGAAAATTACCAAAAATTACATGATAAAGTGGCTAAAAATTCATCTGAAAATGTTATAACCGATTACAGTATTAATGGACAGACTTCTTAACATAGAAAAATAGAATTTATGTACCTAATTTTTAGAAGGTTAAGCTACTGATTTTGGATGAAGTTCATAAGAGTCCTTATTCAGGGCATCCTAGTTATCAGAAAATGATAACTATGTTAAGAAAGGAGTACTTTTGGCCTAACATGAAGAGTGAAGTTGTTGAATATATAGCTAGAAGCTTTGAATGTCAGACTATTAAAGTTGAATATCAACATCCAGTTGGGCTATTGCATCCCTTACCAATTCTAGAATGGAAATGAGAAATTATAAGGATTGACTCTACTACAGGTTTGCCTAAAAATCCAAAGCAGAATGACTCAATCATGGGTGTTGTTGATAAACTTAGTAAAGCTACAAATTTTATTCCTGTTAAAACTACTTTCAAGGCTTCTAACATTGCAGATATTTTCATGAAGCAATTTTTTCACTTGCATGGAATTCCAAAGGTAATTATTTCAGACCGGGACTCTAAGTTCACTGGTAATTTTTGGACAACACTATTTAAAGGATTAAATACTAAATTAAATTTTAGCACTTCTTTCCACCCACAAACTGATGGTCAAACAGAGAGGGTAAATCAGATTTTAGAAAACATGTTAAGATTGTATGTTAAAGATCAGCCATCTAAGTGGGAAGATTTCTTACACTTAGCAGAATTTGCCTACAATAATAATTATCAAGCATCTGCTAAGTTGAGCCCATTTGACATTTTGTATGGAAGAAAATGTTGTACTCCAATTTCTTGGGATAATCATGTAGACAGATTGATGTTAGGACCATATTTATTGAAAGAAATAGAGCTAACCATGAAACAGGTTCAAGGTAACTTAAGGGTTGCCCAAGATCCGCAGAAAAGCTATGCAGATTTGAAACACACTGAAAGAGAATTTTAGGTAGGAGACCATATTTTTATAAAGGTAAAGCCCAAGAAAATTTCTTTGAAGCTTGGGAGCTGTGCTAAATTAGCACCAAGGTATTTTGGACCATTCGAAATCCTATCAAGGATTGGAGCTGTTGCATATCAATTGGCATTTCCATATAATTTAAAAATCCACAATGTTTTTCACGTTTCTGTTTTAAAGAAGTATGTGCACGATGCTACTCATGTGCTGAATTGAAATGACATACAAGTGGAACTTGAAGGAGATTTTCAGGTGGAACAGGACTGTATTCTTGTCAGAGGGAAATTATACTTTAGAATCGCACCATAGGGCAGGTAAAGGTGCAATGGAAGCACCTTATCCGTGATGAAGCTACTTGGGGATTGGAAATTAATATGCGGGCAGCATATCCAGTTCTGTTCCATGAGGAACTTGATGATGAATAAGCAACATCAAGGACGATGTTGAGCTTAAGTGGGGGTGTTTGTAACATACCCTTTTTGCTGAAAAACATTTTGTGTTAGCAAACATTATTATAACTTTTATTGTAAAGTTTTATGTTGGACAGGTGTCCAAGGATGACTGTAATTTGCACAATATATTATTATTAAATAAATAAAATACGAGACAAACACCTAAGAGGACTGTTGAAAGAGTGGTTACTGATCCACTAGGTGGAATGGAATCTGGGGTAGAAGGAAATGGACAAGTGGCAGCACCATGATGCAACTAACTAGCTGTTGGTATGGGACAACTCCATTGAAATGTGGTCATAGTGCCCTGAAATATGGGACTGGAGCTTGAGGCTCATTTATTCCAAACTGACCACTAAAGACCTAGGCAGTCTATATAATAGCCATCCAATTGTTAACTGAGGTTCATCACTTTTCCTGACGAGGAAATTTACCTTGGGGTTTTGATGTGTTTTCACCCAAGAGATTTGATGAGGGGATATAAAATGATGTTGATCATGTTGTGAGTCTGCCAAACTCTTATTGAGTTCAGGAGGTTGATTCCGAGTGGAGAAGGCATGTTATTTCAGGAGGTTGATGCTAAGCGGAGAAGGCATTTCTGAATGCCTTGCTTCTACATAGATTCCACCCACTTATTGGATCAGTAATCAGTCTCAGGGGTTCACAAGAAGCCAGCAGTTGAGATGCTTCTTCTGGAATAGGCTGGGAGGAATAGGCCTCATTGGGTGTTTTTATAAGCTATTTGAGTTCCTGAGAAAATTAATAATTCTGTATGAATTTGATTTGATTGAATGAAATAGGCTCTACATTTTTCCCCATGCAAAAAGGAACAGCATCGTACTCTAGTACAAAGACAAATTAAGATAGATAGGTATGATGGGAAAATTTACCAAGATGATGAAAAGAACAACTCTGCATAAATTGTTGATTTTTCCCTACTGTTAGTGAGTAACATTGATTTCTGTATTTTGTTTACAGTGCTGTTTTATTTCATTAAATAGAAGTATATTGTCTTAAAATATTTATACTGTGCTTTATAATTATTATTGAGATCATTGCTGATACAGAAATAAAAATGATTGCATAACCTCAGCATACATAACTGATATGTCATTTTCAAGTTTCAATTTAGGGTTTATAGTTTAAATTTTTTTTCTTCTCAAAGTTTACTATAATCTACTGTTGTTTCCATTACTATACATACAGGATAGATAAGAAAATAGAAGTCTTGTATCACAAACCTAGGGTTACATATTTCACTTTCAGAAAAAAAACTTCAAACTACTGAACCTTTTATCGAACGATAGCAACAAGGATATTAAAGATACCTTTTATTTAAATAGTTCTCAACTATTGTCCAAAGACATGTTTCTTTAGCCATAAAACAAAAATTACACAAACGCATTCTCTTCTATAGAATTGAGCTAGTTAAACAAGCTTCCTATCATTACATAGTTTCATTATTTTATTAACAATAGAATGCCTCTAAATTGCAGAAGTAAAACAAGTATGGATTGCCGAGGGCCTATTGATGAGTTAACTAAATATCCATACATTTCAAATAGAGCCAAACCCTAAATCATGACAAGGCTTATAGACTGAAAACACAAACATTTCTTACGAATCGACGAAGCTGCATATAGGCCGAAGCCTATCATGTATTAAAAACACATAACCATTGTTTAAAAGACAGTAGCAGTATTTTCATTATTCATACATAGCACACGATTTCCTTTCCCAATGTTTAAATATTTCATAAGTTCACAATCCATAAGAAAACGATAGCAACAAGAAGGGCAAGTTGGATGCCGTTATCACATCAAAGAACATAGTAAAAAACCAAACATTTTATACCAAAATCACCTAGTAGGTCGAATAGTTAAATTACAGTATGAGCTTCAGTCATTACAACATCTATAGGATATTTCTAAACCATTTAACAAAACACTAGTTTGAAGCCAAGACCCTATCGAAGAAAAACATCAAAAATATACATTTCCAAATGAAGACGAAACCCTAACCCTGGCAAAATTCTTAAGAGTAGAATGCAGCAAAATTGTTTACAACGTAGACGATCTACACACAGGTCGAAAACCTCCATATACATTAAACATTTACCATTGTTATTTAAACACATAACTTATTACTTTATTCCAAGCCTATGAGGAAGAACAACTTCTTACAACTGTTATCATCAAAACAGGCTCATGCCTTTTGGGTGGAGGAACTATCCTCCCCAATGTTTTACAAACCCTAAGGTTGACGAATTACAAAACTCTCCAAGATTAAAATGAAGGCATAGAACAAACACATGTCAGCCAAAACTTCCCACATAACCAGAGTTACAAGGCACCTCCGAGGCTTACCGGTTGGTGTAGCCGCGACCCACTCTGAACGCCCAGACTAGAGCAATTACCGAACCATACACCTACAAATGCATTATAGACATGGTTAAAAAAAATTATTTATTTAAAGAATGAATTCATTATCATTTCGAACAACTAGAACTGTGTTAACACTTAGAAATGGAAAGTATAGTAAAAGCTTCAAAGTACATTAGCCTTTAAATGATGGAGTGTAGTAGAAGAACGCCAAACAACGGCATCTGCAAACTATAACTGGAACTCACACTATCAAATGTCGAGGCAGAAGGAAACCCCACATAGAACTATCAACTTTAAAATACTGAAATAGTGCCGAGAAATGTATCAACCCTGGCGAAGCCCTGGCCATTCATCTCAAACCCAGTTTAAAAAAGAACGAACCCTGAACTGGTTTGCGTATCGAATCACATCAAGAAAAAAAAACCCAAGCTGCCAACCTTAACAAATATCCACTGCACAAAGAACTGGGAAGTTTGGATCATAAGTTACACAGGTCATGAGTTCAAAACGCAGGAGCTACACTTCTACAGGAAACACAACAACCCTACAAACCCTCAGCCTATCGGCCATTTGCAAAGATGCCACCACCGAATGCTAAGTTCATAATAAACACTATGATCGAAACAAAGCTGGGGTTTAACTTACACTCATCGAAACCCTTCCAGATCGATGGTGGAGATTCATCAGGTGGGATTTACGAAATCACAAACCATTACCACATTAAATGAGCCATTATTGCCACAGCCACAAAGGAGCCAGCTCGACAACACATAAACCTTTGTCAATTTACAACTCATCACTCAGTTGTTACACCAAGATGCTATCACGTGATCTAAGCTTACTGTGTCATCCACAATGGAACTCCACTATTCTTGTTAGTTGTATGCATTCAATGCATAGGATACACTTACATCCGCCAACCTGTAATGCATATTAACATTCATATCATACAACATGGATATGGTTATGGTAAGGTCGTGATATACCACCCTGTAACATTAAGTTAACGGTTAGATAGAATTTCACCAAGGTTGGATAAGTGTCACATAGGATCACGAAAAGTGCACACAACCCACAATAGATTTTCATCAAGGTTGATATAGTGTCAATAGAGTCACTATGGTGCACACACACAAATATTATATATAAAGTTCATTTATATAATAGTTGGTTATTATTTCAACACATTGCAAATAAACTATAGAAATGATCCAAGGAAAAGCATACATTACGTATAGCATAGAGTTATAGTTGATTAATGGGTCATTTATGTTGCAAATAGATTATAGCAGTAATCTAAGAAAATTACATACATTCTAAGTATAGTGAAATAGAAGACAATGTCGATAAATCGAAAAGTTATCACCATCATCGTAGGGTATAGACCCTAGGTAATTTAATAAATCATTTTTACATAGAATCTCTACACATTGCTACGGAGGAAGAGGATAGATAGTTACATACAATTCGACGTGAAACTTTAATGAAAACTATATATAATTCTAAGTACTAAACTGAGACACGATCATTACACACCTTCTCTTGAAAACAAATACAACCTTATAATTTACAAGGATTAAGATGCCCTGTACGCACCAGCAGTCAATTTTAGATGTCTTTATCTTTAAAGATTTTAGTCTCGAACCTTGATTCTCACCGGTGGATTGCCAAAGTGTTATCTCTTCAAATGTTCACAAAGGAGATTACAGAAAAACTGTTTAAATACTTGTCACAACTTCAAACCCTTACCTGTAAACTGTCATAAGTACAAAATCACATGCTTTAGCACGAATGCTAAGTAAGCCTTGGGGCGTCCGTAGGACCCCTTCATCAATCAAAAAAAGCACATCAGTCAAAACAATTAATTCATCACTCATAAACAACAACAATAGAAGCTTGCAATAGTACAGCTAAATAAGAATAACATCAAGACACAATCTGAAATCTTTTATTCTCAATTTCTTTTATTATAAACCAGCTTGGCATTTAGCAAGCTAAACTTTTATGCATTGTTCTATTTCTACATACATTAATACGCAATAAATGTCACGTAGAAAATTTTAAATTTTTGTTATTTTTCCGAGATGTTACATGTGGTCAGAAAGGTTAAGCCCTAATTTCTTTATTCCACTCAAATTATGTCAAAATTGGAGTTTCATAAAAATGGTGGTTTTCTTCCATAGATAAGTGCCCCCTCCTATGGAAAGTTCCACAATTCTCTTTTCAAGTACAAACTATCGAGGTAAGTGTTGAAACGTGGAAGCCTTAGTTTCCAAATTAGGGCATAAACAATCTCTAACAATGGCTTCTATTCAATACTACTCTGATACCATGTTGTATTTTAACTTAGTAGTATAATTTTCATTTCTCTCAACTTTAATTTCATAATTCATTTCATTCCACAATTATAAGATCATCCATTTTCAATAAAAAATAAAAACAAGGATGACTGAAAGATAACCATGCAGAAGAGGCACACAGATTTATCCGAGGAAACCCAAAACAAGAGAAAACCCAACAATCTTTTCTCAGGAGAAATTAATCAATATAAGAACAATACCAATCATAGAGATTAATCCCCAATACAAGAGTGTTCCCTTCTTCAACGAGAGACCCTAGAGAACCATTTGAGAGAGATAGGAAACTTGTAGAGATAATAAGATAACCCCAAAAATTACTTCTAATGATATTCACTTGTCCTCCTTGAGAAGTGTGCACCAATGTAGAGATATGAGTCTATTGAATGTGATGAATGAAGTGTGCGAACAATTCTTTTTATATTCTCCAGTTGACTAGAAAATTCCTCAATGGGGTTGACTTGTTTTTTATCCACTGGGGCCGGCTTGCTAGTTTAATATTCATCTTTTATTTTATCTTCTTTTAGGGCAATTTACCCATTTTGCATGGGTAGTTGTTCTCTTTCTCTCCTTCCACTTTTTCTGGGACTTCTTCAATTGATTCTCTTGACTTCTTGGTTATTTATTCATCATAGAAAGGTTCTCCTTGTTTATATCTACTCACACATAGTTCAAATTCTTCCATAGATCTCTAATGTTGGTTTGACCATACCCTACGAAGTCCCGAACAATTCTTAGATCCAATGTCAAGTTCAACATTAGATTAGAATTTGTCTAATAAACAAGGAGATAAGATCTCCTTGTAACATACATGAGTCATCTCACTCTATAAGAATAGATTATTCCCGCTACATAGCAGTCCCACATAGAGTATGCAACTATAGCCTTCTAACACTCTAGTCAATCTACATGGCTAGAGAAAGGCTAAGCAGTTGAGCCTCAAGACACATAATCAATAAGGCTACAACGGGGCCATCCTCTACCCGGGTTGCGAACCCATTCGGGATAATGATCTGTAAAATGTTTTACCGATGCTAGAACCATGGACAACATCAACAAAACTAAGGTACAATGTTTCTATTGTAAAACTATTGGCCACTATGCAACAAAATGTAGGAATAATCACGCAGATGTTAGTAAGTAGTTTACAAACATAACTGACAATTCTGAACATAAATTAAATTATGTCTTTATTACTTTTAATTTTGCTCGAGAAAGTAAAAAACATGTTTGGTTTTTTTAAAATTGATGTAGTAAGAGCAAATGAAAGAAAGGTGTACATGTTAAAGAAGGCCTTGTATGTGTTGAAGGAAGAACTAAAGTTTCTTATAATAGAATTGATGGTTACCTAACAAGTAATGGTTCAACATAAACGCTAGTGAACCTATTTTGTATACAAAGAGAAATCATGGAGAATAAATTTCAATAGTTTGTTTATATGTTAATGATCTAATTTTTACAAGAAAAATGTCAACCCACAAAGATCCATCTTAAACCCGTATAAATTAAGCATCAAGATGTATCCAATTTTTCTTGAGGTGTAAATTCTTTTATCTAAAAATTTTTACACATTAAGAAAAAATTTACACCTCAATATATTTGATCCCTCATATGTCTAGGTTTAAGATCAAATCAATATAATTTATTTATTTTGTGTAAGCCAACATCATTTTCCTTATTATTTCTTTTTTATGGGAACAACATGCTACTTAACATTATGCATTACAACATCGCCCGCATACTGGGTTGTAAGAATCTCGCTAATCTCAATGCGATAAATGAATTCAAAACAAAAATGGAAACATAATTCAAAATGACAAATTGGGGGTTAATGAAGTATTTTCTTGGGATAGAAGTTATAGAGTCATAAAATGGAATTTATATTTTTCAATCTAAGCACGTCAATGACATGTTGAGAAGGTTCACAATGATAGATTGTGAACCACCAACAATATGATAAAGCTACAAATGTTGATTCAACTTTGTATAAGAAGCTAGTTTGAAGTCTAATGTGTACTTGACATCTACTAGACCAGATATTATGCATGCAATGAGTTTGATCTCAAGATTTATGGAGTCTATAAGAAGTAGTAATTAGCAAATTAGTAAAGGATCTTAAATAATATTCCATGGGTATAGAAATAATGATTTTGCACGTAATTCAAATGCTAAAATAAGTACATCACAATATGCATTCAGTTTTGGTTTAGGTATTGTAGCATGGGCATCAAACAATCAACCAATAGTGATGATATATTCATCTAAGAAGAATGGGTTGCATCATCTACCAACGTGTGGAAGTGTTTAGAGGCAAGTAGTATTAGCTTTACAACATGAGCAAAAAGAGCCAACTTAGATTTTATGTGAAAACAATCCGCCATATCGTTGTCAAATAGTCATGTATTATAAAAGAGGAATAAGCACATAGATTCAAGGTTTCACTTAGAGAACTTGTAAATAATAATGAAATATGCTTAGAATTTTGTCACCAAGTCACTAAGAATTTTTTAAGTCTCAAATAAAATGTTAAAGAATTTGTAATGAATAGTTTTTTTTATATATGTTAGAAATGGAGGGAAAGGTTAGAAATTAATTTGTAATGTTAGTCATCCCCGATAATAAATTTTCAACTAGGCATGTATAAATATTTCTTTTTGGTCCATAAATGTTATTATTAGGTTTTGGGTTTTGGGTTTTTATTGTGTTATGTAAGTTGACTTTTTTCAAAGTATTGGTTGAAAAATAAACTAGCATAGATCCATCTTAAAGGGGATCTATCAAGCATCTAGAGAAATTCCAAGTGCAAATCCCTTTTTAGAGTGTAAATGTTGAATCTAATTTGTGTAGTTTTATATATATGTGGTTGTAAATGTTTTAAATAGTCCACATGTTATTTTTTAAAATGGACACTTGTCAACTCTACGATGAGCACAGAAGGAGTTACACATCTCCCCTAGGGGGCTGTAGAATGCACATTTTGGACTCAATAAAATAGACACGTGTCAACTATAAGATGAGCACGGAATGAGTTACACATCTCCTCCTACTGGGCTGTAAAATGCGTCTCTTCCACACAATAAAAATTTCCATTCTTAATATATCTATTATCCATTCTATAAAATCTCGAAAATCAGTCGAGATTTCTGACGTGTAGAGATAGAAACCTTGTAGAGTAGCTGGTAGATTATCTTTGAAAACAAGGTGTGCGGTAATAATATACAGAAGAATCATGTGAAGCATGCTATTCCTACTTTATGTATTAAAATGGGTTATTGCTGTCATAATTTTGCAGATCGAGGATCTGACAAACCCTAATTCCCGAATAGCTTTTGTCTATCAATCATTTTCTTCTATACGATTTATGTCGAGCTCTCATTTCGACCGCCATGTAATATGTCAAGATCCTTCAACCAAACCCACTACAGTATTCTTTCTTCGATACATGCATTTGCGCAGGTCGAACAACTCCGCTTTCATTTCTGTTGTTTGAGACCAACTTTAATACATTTTCTGTAGCAAAAATTGGCCTGATTATCTCTGCTCTTTAAAAGGCACCACTCATACCTAAGTACGTCTTTATAATAGAGGAATGCCAGCCATTTCTATCTCCAAGCGAAACAGCCAACGACACCACATGATATTCCCCGGATGAATGAAAGGGACTGGCGAGCTACCGGACGGGACGAAGGAGAGGTTAACGAAGTAGAATGCATGCACCGAATCTTTTGGTAACTTAAATAAAAACGGAAAAATCGATTGGGAAACCATTAATGGCGGACAATACCTCATCGTGGATGTCCACTGGGCTGTATTTAAAAATTGACTCGCACTTTCGCATCCTCAGTCCTCTCAACAACAAAACATCCCTTTTACAGTACAAGCGGTAGTAGCCATTCCAATCCCTCATTCACCTCACAAAAAGCTTCGTCTTCACAACACGGCAAGACTATAGATGTTTTCCAGAAAAATCCGGGTTGGCGTAGAGACTTCTGATGGCAACAAATTTTATAAATTTTCAAAAACAATTACGAAGACGGAGTTTCTAATTCCCCTCGAAAAGAAATTTGTCAAAATTTTACAGAAGACTGAAATTAGAAAGACCAACCACTCAATTACTTGTAGAACTCCATAACACGTCACACTCCATCTATATGATTTAGATAATCTAACCTGGTACTCATTTATAAACAAGCTTGTTTGTGAAGCCATTCTGAAGAGTATTTCTACGTAAGTTAAAATTAATCTCGATCTGTTATTCATTATCTTCTTCGTAGTACATTTTTACGCTGGATATCTATTTATTCCCTGCAAACCCTAACTGCTAACTTTGGAGGTCAAACCCAAAATTACTGGAAATTACTAACATAACGGTGGTGTTCATATGTTGCATACAACAGCTGGAAGTGGTTTTTGGCATGACCGAATGAGCCCTTCGCATCAATGCCAAGTAATCTTCACATGATTTACTACACAAAATAGGGGTGGGTACTAAAAAACATATTTTTGTTTCCCAAAGCTCTCGGGCCAAGCATTGATGTCACTAATGTAGAGTTGTTCTATGGATATTTTGAGATATATAAACAATGAATCTTGGTTGGACTCGTTTGATTAAAAAAACAAAATGTAGGAAATTGAATATGTTTTGTTATACATTTTATTTATTGAAAATGTTCATAAATATCTTAAGTTTGATTTGATTTTTTGTAGGAGGTACTTTTTTCAACTTACAAAAACTAGTACACATGTAGAGAACAAATAGTACTATTTTTCCAAAATAAATTTAGTAATTTATAATTTTTTAAATTAATAAGTGATCGAACGTCTAAAATAATATGTTAAGTGTGGGTGCAACTTTTGAAGATTTTAATGCAATGATCATGAAATGGTTTTCTTGTAACATGTAGAGATTGGTGTCTAAGAGTGCATCATACAATTTTTTTTTAAATGCTAGTAGTGCAACATACAATTTAATTTTTTTTCTTAAAGCTTAAGAAATGAAAAGGTTATGGAAGAAACACTAACAACGTATTTTTTGAGTTAAGGAGTAATGACACAAGTAAAATAGAAAATATATATATATATATTTTTAAATTACAAATTTGGAATAATATTTCATAAAAAATGATTTTGTGTAGCATACTATAATCAATGGTAAAACACGTGCATATTGAGAAAATGGATGAGGGACTTGAGGGGAAGGAGGGGCGAGAAAGAGAGGGACTTGAGGGGTGTTTATCGGTAGGGAGAGTATGAATGGTGTTAGGGAGAGAGAGGGGGGGTTAGGGGTAGTGAGAGTGTGTGCGAGAGGGTAGAGGTGTTAGGGGTTTGTAGAGAGAGGGAGGGAGAGAGGAGGGGGGGTTATTAAGGGTTAGTGGGAAAAGGGGAGAGATAGATTGAGGAGGAGGAAGGGGGGGGGGTGTTAAAGGTAGCGGGAGGAGTAAGCAGGAGAGAGAGTTAATAGGGGGTTAGTAAGGGTTATGGAGAGAGAGTGAGTAGGAGGTTTGTGGTAGGTGGAGGAGTAGGGTGTGTGAGTGGGAGAGATAGATATAAAGAGAGAACGTGGGGTGTTAGGTGTTGGGAGGGAGATAGGGGTGGGGATTAGGGGTGGATGGAGGAGTACATGGGTGTGTGTGCACGAGAGAGAGAGAGAGAGAGAGAGAGAGAGAGAGAGAGTTGGTGGGGAAGGGCGGGTGTGGGTGATTAGTGGGGATAAGGAAGAGAATGAGATAGATATCGTAGTGTGGGAGAGGGGTGTATGGAGAATTAGGGAAGTTAGAGAGAAGTGGGGCTCAGGGTGGAGGTAGAGAGAGAGAGAGAGAGAGATGGGAGGTGGTAAGTGGTATGGTAGGGGGATTAGGGAGAGAGAGAGAGAGAGAGAGAGAGAGAGAGAGAGAGATTCAGGGGAGAGGGGGAGGAGGGTGGTTAAGTGAGAGAAAGAGATAGAGATTAAGGTGGAGTGATATGGATTTAGAAATATTTAAGGTAGTTAGAGAGAAGGGGGGTATAGGGTGTGGGAAGAGATAAAGAGAGGGAGAGATATGGGGGGTCGTTCAGTGGTAGTGGGAGGGGTATTAGTGAGACACAAAGAGAGAGAGGGGGTTAGGTGTAAGGGGAGTAGGGGAGAGAGAGAGAGAGGGGGTGGAGGGGGTGGTTATAGGTAGGGAGTGTATGAGGGTGGTTAGGGAGAGAGGCAGGGGGATAGGGGTATTGCAAGTGAGAGAGTGGAATAGAGTTGGGGGGTGAAATTAGGGGGTTGGATGAGTGAGAGAGGGATGGGGGTTAAGTGTAGGTGGAGGATTAGGGGAGAGAGAGAGTGAGAGAGGGATGGGGGTTAAGTGTAGATGGAGGATTAGGGGAGAGAGAGAGTGAGAGGGGGGTAGTGACTGTTAGGGAGGGATATGGAAGGAGGGATAGGGAGTTAGAATTATTACTGGATAGAGAGAGGGAGGGAGGAAAGGAGAGAGGAAGAGGTGGGAAGCTATTTGGGGAGAGAGAGAGAGGGATCGAGACATTTGGAGGAAGGGATTTAAATGTAGGTGTATTTAACATGTCTTGTAAAATGCACGTGCTTTTTGTAAGTGTAAATCATGTTTGCATTTTGTAACTACAAAATGTGCATGCATTTTGTAATTACAAACACATGTGCATGTCTTTGTTTTCCTAGCCTGTGTGTCAAGTCACTTGTCAAGCTCGAGCTCCTCTAGTGCTAGCGTCAAGGAATGTGTATGGGTTTTGTTTTTGCAAAGTGGAAGCACATTTCATAGAACTAGAATTGCATCTAAAAGGTCCCTCACCTTCATGCAAGTTCCCTACCATATAGAAGACCTTGGTCGATCCACTCATATAGAAAAATGTAAATGGTTTGAATCTCCAAATCTTGCTAGACCCATGGCCATGTTGTTTTTATATATTAAAGTTCCTTTTTCATATGATTTTACATTTTCATGACGGATGAATCTTTGTGTGTCTTAGGTGGTTGATCAAATTAATTCTACAAATGGGAATCAAGTTTTGCTTCCAGGTAGGACTTTGGGTTTCAATGAAGAGGATGGGACAATACAGGAAATCTATGTTACAACTCAGAATGTCACATTTATGTGACATCCTTCAGTTCAATATTTCATCACCATGAAAATGTGGTTATTGTGCTTCCTAGAAGTGTTCTAGAGGAAAATCTAAAGCCTATTATGGTCCCTAAACATGTTGGGGAGATAAATCCATCATTAAGAGGATGAGATACACTTCAGCCAACCCTATTTTGAGCCATGTACAATATTTCCCCCCCCCCTTCCCTTTATCTAGGGAGTGACAAATCCCTTTTTTTCGCTCGATGCAGGCCTTCTTTGATGGAGTAAAAAATTTCCCAAACTACTTTTCCTTGAGTGTAGGATCAATATTTGACAGATATTTTGAGAGGTTGGGTATACCCTTCGAACCCTTCCCTCCATGTCATTATAAGCATGTATATCCTTTCTGTAAGTTTTAAACCTATGTAGATAATCAAATCATACAGATTATTTTAAGAAAACATAGATTACACCACAATATTCACACATAATACACATAGATTTACCATGGAAACCCTTAATTGGGAAAACCAACAAAACTTATAGCCGCACCTCTTATTTTCTCATTCTCATTATGAATCACTGACAATACAATATAGGTATTCCATAGAATCCGATACCCTAATCCATTAACCTAGATTAGAAAATAGACCCCAATCCCTTAACCGGGATTAAAATACATATTTTTAGAAAATTCCCCAAACATACATATGCAAAGAGTATAACACATACCCAACATTCTCCCACTTGTTGTTTTCTCTGCATAACAATGAGTCATTTACTCATAAAGTCATAGGTTTAGGGAATCAATTCCCATAGATTCTCTACACCAAGAGAACTTCTCTTTATTGATAGACTTTCTTAATGAGTGTGCAACATTCTTCAAGGTGTCAACCTTGTCCAGCAACACCTTCTTGTCTTCAACCATATCTCTCACAAAGTGATATTGCACATCAATATGCTTTGTCTTAGCATGATAAGCATGGTTCTTTGATAGGAAGATTTCACTTTAGATATCACAATCTAACCTTACAAATCTCTGTACAAACCCAACACCTGAACATAATCTATGAAACCATACAACTTCTTTGCTTGCATGAGTGGCTTCCATATATTCAACTTCTATAGTTGAGAGTGCAACTACAACCTGTCTCTTGTTCATCCAACTGATAGCTCCTCCAAATAGGTTAAAACCCATACCCACTTGTAGATCTTCTATGATCAAGATATCCAACCCAATCTACATCAACAAATCCATGTACATTTATTACTCTATCTTGTCCAATTCTTCCTTGGTAGCAAATTACATAATCTGTAGTGCCATGCAAATATCTGAAGGACTTATTTACAGTTTTCTAATGCTCCTTCCCTGGTTTTGACATATATCTGCTCAATACTCCCACTATATGAGAAATGTTCATTCTGGTACAGACCATTGGATACATCAAACTGCTAACTGCACTAGCATATGGAATTTGTGCCATATCTTCTTGCTCATCCAATGTCTTGGGACACTAATATATAGATAAATTTACACCTATAGTTATAGGGACCTTGACTAGCTTACTTTCTTGCATGTTAAATCTATGTAGTACTGTCTCAACATATTTTATTTGATTTAACTAGATCTTCTTGTTTGCATAGTCTCTTTTAATCTCCATTCCTAGTATGAAGTTTGCATCACTGATATCATTCATGTCAAATTTGGAGGATAGCTGAGACTTCACCTCCTTTATGACATCTTTGTTGTTTCCAATAAAAAATATGTCATCAACATACAATACTATGCTAATGAAGTGATCACCAACTTGTTTGGAGTATACACAGAGATCATTCTTGCTTCTCACAAACCCCAATCCAAGTATGTATGTGTCAAAATTTTGGTACCACATCCTTGGATATTGCTTTAGACCATAAAGGGACTTCTTTAGCTTACACACAATCTCTTTCTTTTCCTTTACTGCGAACCCTTCTAGTTGTTTCATGTAGATTTCTTCTTCTAGATCCCCATGTAAGAACATTGTCTTCACATCCATCTTCTCTACTTCAAGATCAAAAGCATCAGTGATAGAAAAAATAAATATAATGGAATTTAATTTTGCAACTAGAGAAAATATTTCAACAAAATCAATTCCCTCTACCTGAGAATATCCATTTGCTACCAAGCGGGATTTGTACTTCTCCACTTTACCTTTTTCATTTAACTTCCTTTTAAATGGCCATTTATTTCCAACAAATTTTCTTCCAGTGGGTAACTGAACTAGATCCCATGCTTCATTTTTTTCGAAGTATTCCATTTCTTCAAGCATGGCCTTCTTCCATAGATCACAATCCTCTAAATTAATAACTTCCTTCACATTTCTAGAATCATCACTAGTAATAGATAAAGAAAAAATAGACTAAAAATCGGGAGGGGAATACCTTTCTAGTTGCCTTCTTTCTCCAAATGATCTCCTCAAAACTAGGGTATGGGGTTCTTCTTCTTCTTATTCAGCTTCTTTCGTTGAGTCAAATTATTCATTTTCTAACCCAAACTCTATCTTCTCTGCTTCCTTTTCCATTAGAGTCACTTCCTATGTGGGAGTTTCTTTGACCTCTCTAAACACAACATATCAACTGTAAACAATCTTCTTAGTTATAGGATTCCAAAGCTTATAACCTTTCATACCATCTTTATAACCAATAAAGATACATTTTTCATCTTTATTGTCCATCTTAATCCTTTTCTCCTTTGGAATATGTACATAATCATCACAGCCAAAAAAATTTACATGTTTAATAGAGGGTTTCTTATCGGTCCATACCTCTTGTGGATTTTTGTCAACCAATGCTGATGTGGGTGATCAATTTACGAAGTAACATGTTGTCTCCACTGCATCTTCCCATAATTCGTGTCCTATCCCAACACTGCTTATCATGCACCTTTCCTTTTTAATCAACATCTTATTCATCCTTTCAGCAACTCCATTATGTTTAAGTGTGTATGGAGTAGTCTTCTGCCTTGCTATACTGCACTTCTTACATAATTCCTCAAATTCATTCCCACATAACTCTCCACCATTATTTGTCCTCAACACCTTTATTTTCTTTTCTGTTTGATTCTTTATAAGATCCTTAAATTATTTAAACTTATAAAATACTTTAGATTTCTTTTGAAGGAAGTAAATCCATGTTTTCATTGAGAAATCATCTATAAATGAAACATAATACATAGATCTACCTAGTGATGTAACAAGCACAGGTCCAAACACATCACTGTGTATTAACTCTAAAATTCCCTTTGCTCTAGTAGCACCAGATGCAAATATTACTCAATTATGTTTTACGTATATGCAATGTTCACATAAATAAAAATCTAGAGTGTAATCAATCATACCTTCAACCATACTTTTACCTTGTAATGCTCGAAGGCCCTTTTCTATGATATGCACCAATATTTGATGCCATAGCATTGTCTTTCTGCCTGATGCAGTCAGGGTTCTATCATTTGTGTCTCCCCCCTTAGGAACAATGGAGATGTTACATTCACCAATGATGTTTCTTCCCAATATTTTGTACAGAGTTCCATACCGAACTACCCTCATCAATACCATTGATCCTTGAACCAATTTGCAACCACCGTCTTCACACATAGTCTTTACACTTGCAATATCCATCTTTCCGACATATATCAAGTTTCTCTCCAGATTTGGAATGTGTAACTTACTCCAGGGAGAGTTCTAATCCTTCCATCATTGAGTTTCAACTCAACTCTATCACGCCCAATGATACTGGATGGTGAATCATATTCCAAGAACACATTTCCTCCATTGTACTTTTCATATTCAGAGAACCACTCCCTATGAGGGGTCATATGACATGATGCACCTAAGTCAATCAACCATATATCACGTTCTGAATGATTACCAGTGGAAGCTAGGTACACATCCCCTCTTTCTTCTAAGGAGCTATTCACCTCTGTGGTAGAGGTATCCTCATATCCCTTTCCTTTCTCAACAGTCTTAAATCTACAATCCTTTTTATAGTTCCCAGCTTTACCGCATTTCCAACACTTTCTTATAAATTTTCCTGGGATTTAGATTTACCCTTTGATTTATATCTCCCCCTTAGATCCCTTATTTTTGTTTCTCTCATGGGGGAATCCTCTCACAGACAAGGCATTCATGCTATGAGTATCCATGGTTTTCTGCCTCATCTCTTCTAATAGCAGAGATGATACTATTTGATCAAATTTTAAAGTCGCTTGATTAACACTCCCTATTGCTATAATTATGTTGTCCCAAGAATCTAGAAAAGAACACAATAATGTAATACATTTATCTTATTCAACCATTTTAATGCAAACAAAGTTTATTTGACTTACCAGAGTATTGTAGACATTTAGATGCTTTGTCACTGTGTCAATATCATCCATTCTGAGGTGATACAATTTATTTTGAAGAAACAACTTGTTTACAAGGGATTTTGATTGATACAAACTCCCTAGTTTCACCCAAAGCTTTACCGCAGTCTCTTCTCCAGATACGTTTAACAACATAGAGTCCGATAAGCACAACCAGATTGTACTCCTTTCTCTTCTATCTAATTTCTCCCAATATTCTTTTGACATTCTAGTGGATGGTGTACCTGGATCCACAACAATCCATTTTTCCTGATCTACAAGAAGCTCCTCCATTTTTAGCTTCAATAGCTCAAAGTTCTGGCCATTAAATGTCTCGATCTCATTTCTTGAACTGCTCATCATTCTCTTTCAATGCACAAATCCAAGCTGCAAAGCTCCCACTGAACCCAGGATTATCACAGGCGCAAGATCTATCAATCACGTCTAACCCTCAACAAGAGAGGCATCCCCCTGAAACCAAATAATCGAGCTGTGATACCAAATGTAATTTCTAAACCTGTGTATATAAGAAAAGCATACACATTATTTTAATAAAAACAGAGACTACACCAAAACATTCACACATAATACACAGAGATTTACCCTGGAAACCCTTAACCAGGAAAACTAGGAAAACTTAGAGTCCCACCTATTATTCTCTAATTCTCATTATGAATCACTCACAATACAATATAGGTATTTTGCAGTATCCAATACCCTAATCCGTTAACTTGGATTAGAAAATAGACCCCAATCCCTTAACCGGGATTAAATTACATATTTTTAGAAAATTCCCCCAAAATAGCCAAAAACATCCGGAGGGATTGTTAGGCACATCGCTGATAGGCGAAGCCCCCCCCATACATATGCAAATAATATAACACATACCCAACGCTCTCACGATCCATCATATCCTCTTGTGATCCAAACCTTTATCCATAGTGGTTTGGGCTCCCAAGTCCTATAAATGAAGCTCCTACCTTGAATCTCACACATGGAAAGTATGCTTGGAGATTCCATCCTTATGTTAGCTTGATTCTCAAGGGGTCTAGAAGGGAATCTTGGAGGAAGTGTTTCTATAAATTCATGTATACCATTGCACATGCTTCTTTATGGCTTTCCATTAATACAAATTGTCCTATTTCTCCCATATATGTTTTCATTTGCATGAATGCTTACTCTTGTTGCTTTCAAAGTAAGTAGGATTCTTTATGCTTAAAGGAAGGAAGTCTTTTGTGTTGTCTCAACAAGATCTACTCAAATGTCGAGTTCTAGAGATCAAACATAAAGGTTGGAGCAATGAGGAAAACCATTAGTAAATAGTTAAGTCATCTACTCTCCATCACTCTTCTTTCTTCGTGTATTGTTGTAAGAATAGAGCCTAGGTCTAGGAGAAAGTTAGAGTCCATTTTTTTTGCTCTTGTCTTGGATTAGGGATCTAGGGAACCTTCACATGTCGAAGAGGGTACAACAGAAACTAGCAACCATACAAGGTACCATCCTTAGTTTTTAACCCCTTTGGGTGATTGATTGGGTGATTTAGTCTCTACAAGTGTTATTTTCTTTTTGAGTTTTTGTCTTCTTTGATCATTACTGAGAATCATTTTTTTCCAAAGACCTAATCCATTCTTGGATCTAGGAAAAACCATTTTTTCTCTCAATTTTTTAGAATTGTATCCCCCCCAAAGGAGCTTATAGAATGAAAATTATTGGTTTTCACCACCTCTCATTTGTCTAAAGAGTGACAATCTCAATTTTTTCTCCCTCTATTAGTATTCTAGGGAGTGAAAATCCCACTTTTTAACTCTGTCTGTGAATGGAAATGAGTGATATTTCCCTCATTGGGCCATTTCTTGGGTTTGTTAGCTTGGTTTTGCTTAGGATTTTTCTTCAAGTTTGTTTGTGCGAGTCTTTGCTACCTAATTGAAGTGGTGTATGCTCATAATCCAAGAATTTGATTGATTTTTGAATTCTTTTGAGATCCCTCTTATTTTTGGTCAATCCTTGGAATATTGAAACCAACTTTGGTCAATTGGTCTCATGTTCAGTTCATCACTTCCCTAACGTGGTTCCTCTTGTTTAGTGTAATTTAAGCCTCTATTGAATTGAGTCTAACATCCTCAAAGCTTGTTTGGATATATTTGGGACCTATTTGAGTGGTTTGGAAAATGAAGTGTTGTTTTGTCCTTTTAGACCAAATTTTCTGAGTGCTTGTGTTTTGGGTGAAATTACCAATCCCTTACAAGCCCAAGATTTTGTATCCCTATTCTAGATCTTCCTTACCATGTGGTCTTATTTGGATTGAATATTTAGGGTTTCAAAATATCTCTTTTGTGTTATTTGGTCTAATTGGTTTATGAGTGACAAGATTGAAAGGACTTGGGTGATCCAACTCTTTTCAATTTTGCTACCTTGAGAGAGTGCTTGTATTATTCAACTTCTTTGAGCTTATTTTGATTGCAAAAGTATTTGAATTCCTTCATTTTATGTAGAACAATGAAGAAAACTTGTCTTTTGAGTCATTTGGTGCAATTTGAAAGTACTTGGAAATTGAGAGCTTTCATTGTCTTCTTTGGCCTTGGATTTTCTACATTTGTCCTTGGGTCTCTAAATTGAATAAAAAAATATTATATTTCATGTTTGTTGAGTCATTTGAAAGTACTTGAAAAAGTAGAAACTTTTCTCTCATCTTTACCTTTGAGTTCTTTTGAAGAAGCATTGAATATTCTCAAAATTGAAACAAAAAAGTTATTTTTCAAGTCTTTTTCTTGCAACTAGGGAATCCTTGAAACTACAAGAGTGTTTCATATCCTTTACTCCTTAAACTTGTGTAAAGGAACTTGAATGTTTTCAATTAAAACAAAGAAGTTAATTCAACTATTTTATGCAATTTAGGAGTTTTGAAAGAAAGAAAACAAGAAAAGTGTTTTTTTATTCTTTTGGTGTTTGCTTGAAGGATTGGCTTGTCACATTAAGGTTCATATTTTGGTGAATGTTTAGAGTTTAGTTTGGAATTGTTTTCATCCATAAAAAGGAAAATAAAAGTGCATTGGCATCGGGTGTTTGTTGCATTGAAAACATAAAATCTCTCTCTCTCTCTCTCTCTCTCTCTCTCTTGTAGATAGAGTTCATCTCTCAAGCCAAGTCTTCACATCATTTGTTTCACTTCCATTTTCCTTTTTGAGTAAAGAATATCCTTAAAACCAATCAGGCACTAATGAAATTAATGAGACCCTTTATTTTATAACGCAGTAACAATAGTATAGGGATTAGAACTTTTGTACTAGGTAAAGTGAGTAAATTGTCCAAGAGTTACTAAAATGAGACTAGGAACACTAATGAGAGAAAATACATTAGTATCATGAAGTGCTTGTTGGGAAACCTCCTCTAACACAATAGTCAAGAAGTAAGAAAAGTAAAAAAGAGTGTTCAAAATAGTCCCCGACATTCTCTCTCGGTGGGATTATGCGAGTTCGAGATTAATATTAGTAGTTGCAAGTCCTATATGTGACACCACTATCAGAGTTAATAATTTTGTCTTTTGAAAGTCTAATAATTGTGTCTTACGTTCCCTACCCATTCGCAGAATCCCTCTCCCACGAGCATTCCACCCAACCACCAAGCGTGAAGTGGTAGCCTTAGTTGCTTTTCCTAGGTTATCTCCTAGTTGACTATATCGGTGCTACTGTCGGTACCTGAGACAAATGTGCAACATACGATTTGGCTCCTTAGGAGGGTACTTGGTTACGTATGGTACTTGCACCTCTAGAAGTCCATTATGAAGTAGTTGCGGGTAAATGTCTCCTGTTTCTTTGATAATGGATTGATATCCCATCTTTGAAAGATCCCTTACTCATTAATTTCTTGGTTGATTACCTTTAGTTTTTAACTAGGGGTGTGTTATTCCCACATTCGTAGTTATCACTAGGAATCTGTTTTTTTTCAATTGGCCCAACCGAAGTCTGGAAAGATCTCGTAGAATGTAAGGGTTGGACCTTGAGGAAAAAGTGCCTTTAGTTTCACAACATTCATGTCATTCTTCAACCGAGGGAGCTATTACGAAGGAACCCACTTTGAGGTTGGAAGTATTGATCCCTTCAATAATCATATTGAAGGAGAGATTGAAACTATTATGGAAGGACTCATCCCTCCTGCAAATTCCCCTCTTAGAAGAACTACTAGTCTGGTACTTGTAGAATTACCCTCTAGTATAGATTTCAGCACTTCTTCTACTCATTAATTATGGGTCAACACATATTACAGGAAACCTTCAGATATGATTTTTACATCATCTCATTCTTCTGATCGGTTTTCCACATCACTGGTTCCCACTATGGATAATCCAACATGCACCACTATGGCTCATACGTCCATCACTTTTCCTTTATGGGAAACTTTTTTGGCCTAGAGTATCCCCTAGGTGGTCCAAGTGAACTCGGCCTTACCATTTATGCACATGCACCCTCTCGCATTTTACTTAGGTCACACCTAGACTCAGAGAGAATTGCCTAGACTTACAAAAAGTGATCTACTTGGTGTTTCCTTACAATACTACTCTAATCGAGAAGCTCATCAAGGTGTAACATTGGGTCTCATCACCAATAACTTGAACTGACCCTCTCTCCCCCAAACATGTAATATTATTTTAGTTAGACAAATTGTTCCATCAACTACTTCCACTATCCCAATGGTAAATCCATATGTATCTTACCCAGGGGGGGAAACTATGACTAGTAGCCAACTTGTGCCCAAGTTTCAACCCTTAGTTTTTTGGAAAAAATCGATTTTGGGGTAACAACCAAGATTATGAAAAAATTTCACTGGAAACCAACCATTTATAGAAGGACCAATTTCCCATCCCAGTACCTCCATGGCTACCACTACCCCACTTCATACTATTATACCATATCCAGGACCCACAAATGTTCCATGGTGTTAACCCAATCTAAAAAGTATCCCTTCGCAAGGAGGTATACCTATCAAACCTATGAACCCCATGTTTTCTACCTCCCAATTCCCCACAAATTTGTATATGGGAGGACCAACATGTTTCAATATCTCATATCAATTGACCTACGGTCCTATTGGTACTCCAATTCCTTATCAATATTACCAGTATCCATAGCCAAACTGAAAACTACCCTTTCTGGCTACTTTGGGTCTACCAAATTTTTCATGGTTGAGAAATGTTCCCATTCAGCATGCCTAGTTTTGGCATCCCATACCTGCTAAAATCCCATCCGACATTCCCAAATTTGATGGAAAACCTTGTGAGGATCTTGATAACCATGTAATAACTTCTCATTTATGGCATTCCTTGAACTCTCTAATGGATGAATCCATCCATTTGAGGCTTTTTCAAAGGACCCTTACTGGTACTGCAGCTAAGTGGTATATTGAATTACCATGACACTTCTTCTGATATTTCAACTCCCTGACTATGGCCTTTCTAATGCATTTTCAATTACCAATCTGATTCAAAACCGATACTGAGCTCTTAAATTCACTAAAACAATCCACTTCCACTCATATCTTAGATCATATACACAAGTGGATGAGGCAGTGTAGACTAATTAAAGGTACTATCGTCAACCAATTGTTAGATGATTGGTTTACAAAGTCATTGTTGCCCCATATATCCAGGGATGTTTCCATGGGAGGTGTCGTAACAGAGGAGCAGGAAATCTGTTGTAACATACCCTTTAAGCTGGAAAACATTTTGTGTTAAGAAACATTATGATAACTTTTATTGTAAATTTTATGTTGGACAGGTGTCCAAAGATGACTGTAATTTGCACAATATATTATTATTTAATAAATAAAATAGGAGACAAACACCTAAGAGGACTATTGAAAGAGTGCTTACTGATCCACTAGGCGGAATGGAATCTGGGGTAGAAGGCAATGGACAAGTGGCAGCATCATGATGCAACTAACTAGCTGTTGGTATGGGACAACTCCCTTGAAATGTGGTCATAGTTTCCGGAAAGATGGGACTAGAGCTTGAGGCTCATTTATTCCAAACTGACCACTAAAAGACCTAGGCAGTCTATATAATAGCCATCAAATATTGAACTGAGGTTCATCACTTTTCTTGACAAGGAAATTTACCTTGGGGTTTTGCTGTGTTTCCACCTAAGAGATTTGATGAGGGGATATATGCTGTTGCTGATCATGTTGTGAGTCTGCCAAACTCTTATTGAGTTCAGGAGGTTGATGTTGAGTGGAGAAGGAATTTTATTTCAGGAGGTCGATACCGAGTGGAGAATGTATTTTTGAGTGCCTTGCTTCTACACAGATTCCACCCACTTACTGGATCATTAATTAGGCTCAGGAGTTCATTAGAATTCAGCAGTTGAGCTGCTTCTTCTGAATCAGGTTGGGAGGAATAGGCCTCTTTGGGTGTTTGTTAGCCTATCGTCTTTTATAGGTTCTATTGTCTTATCTATTTTATTTTCAAGTTCTGTTATCTATTTCTGTTTATTTTAAAGTTCTGTTATCTACTAGTTTTTACTGTTTAAGTTTTATTTCAGTTTTCTGAATGATTTAATAATTATGTATGAATCGAAATGATTGAATAAAATAGTCTCTGCATTTTTTCCCATGCAAATAGGTACAACATTGTACTCTAGTACAGAGATAGATTAAATAGAATAGATCAAGATAGGCAAATAGCCATGTGAATGAGAATATTAATTTATTATCAATTTCTCAAAGTTTCTACTTTCTGTTTAATTCCTGCATATACATTACAATACCCTCATTATTATTCATTTTATTAGCTAACTGTTTTCCTAATATTTCCTTAATTATAAATATCTCTATTTTTAAAAGAATTAGAGTTTTGTTCTAATAGTAAATATTTTACCTACATTTAGTAGTTATAATGCTCATGTTTATATTAGGAAATTTATAGATTTACAGCAGAGTAATATTTCTTCTTTAGATAACAACAATTTCCAATTATTTCATGCATACTTTCATACATGGTTTTATACCATAACTACACAGTGAAAATCAAGGCATTTGTCATTCCTTGCTATAACCCTAAACAGAGTTATCATTCACTAGCCCATAGTAAACATTTCCATTTTCAACAACAAGTTTAACTTTAGTTCTCTTTACCTATAAAAGCACTACAATGTAAACAGGATCAAGATGTAATCTTAAACATTTCACAGTACGAGACCTGGTTAATATTATCGGTTTGGACAACATTCTGGTGTTCATTTCTTTTAACAATAGACAAACCATTTCAGACAGAAGTATCAAGATCAAAGACAAGAACCAAATGCTTACACCATAAACATGCATGTAGATCGATTAGTTAAGAATGAATTATCAAAACGACTATAGGATATTTCCAAACAAAAAAGTGAACACAGGCTTATGCCGAGACCTCAACTAAAAGCATTGTTAAGTTTTATATTCCAAAACAAAGTCTAAAACCTAGCACTGGAAATACTTTCCTATTCTTTTAAGACACAGCAACATTATTTTAAATAAACGATGTGCTTACAGGCTGTAAGCCTCATCAACATTTTCATCTATCCATTGTTCCTATAAAACAAACAGTCGTATCATTGTTTCACAAAACATTCACCCATCGATTTAAAATCAAAGATAAACACAGAGGTTGCAAAAACATATTACACTTTCACATTAATGATGAGTTACAGATTGTGTTTGCAGGCCAAGCCCAAAATTGGAGAAAAGACACAACTACAGCAGCATGCGTTATAAACATTCCTTTCAAATTTCCAACTTGAAAAAGCTCGAAAATTAACCTACAGGATTTACATTTCACTTTCAAACACGGCAGTTGCCTTATGGATCGAGGCATATCCTCCCCATACATTTAAAATGTTAACAAACCCTATCTCTATAAATTACAAAATTCTCTGAGTTAAAAACAAAAACACACAGACATCACACCAATCGGCCATCTTCTTCATCTACACAGGGTCTCAAGACAAATGCCGAGGCTTACCAGTTGGTATAGCTATTCCAACCTTCAACGCCAGATTTGAGGAGCCATTGCATAATACACCTGCAAGAACATATTGAACGTGGTTAAAACAAAAACCAAGAAGAAGAGATTACGGTATTGAAATTTGAATAACTATTAGTATCATCGTATGCACAATACAGGGAAGGAAATCCAAACACATTACCTTTCAAATTATAGTCGTAACAGCAATGAATGCCGAGACCTTTCAACTGCATTGAAAACCCTACTTCGTCAATTGCTGGTATAGCCAAAGCCAACACAAAACCATCCACTATTTTAACATAGTAGCACAGTGCTAGGAAGGATAGTAACGATGGCGAGGCCCTGGGCTATTCTTTTCGAACCCATCTTAAAAGAAACAAACCCTCAACAAGTCGGGGTATCGAACCATACAAATACAAAACTCTAAGACTGTCAAACGTGACTTTCACCACCATACAAGAACAAAAGAGAGCTCGGCTCTATAAACTTCAGAGGTTACAATTTCAAGACTCAGGAACAACGCCTCCATAAGCCAAAACAATAAGACTACAAACCCTTAGCCTGTCGGCCACAAAGAGCTACCACTACCAAATGACAACAAAAACAATAAACTCATCGAATACAGCAAGGTAGGGTTTAACCACAACATTGAAATCCCTGCCAAGATCAACAGTGTAGATCATTGGTGAGATTCACGAGATCACCAACCAGCTATCACATTTAATGAGCCATCACTACCATAGCCACGATGGAGCCAGATCATCAACGTTTGAATCTTCATCGAGTTACAACTCAGCACTCCATTTTTACACCAAAATGCATTCACATGAACCAAGCATAATAAGCCATCCATGAGGGAATCCCACTATTTCTCGTTGGTTGTAAGCATTCAATGCTTAAGAAACAATCACATCCGCCAACCTATCAACCATTATAACATTCACATTAAAACAATGTAGATATGGTATGGACATGTTATATCACCCTTGAAGCATGAAGTTAAGGGTTGAATAGGGTTTTCACAAGGTTGTATAAGTGTCACTTAGGGTCACGAATAAGTGCACACAACACATAATAAAATACTCCAAATTTTACATAGCAAGACATGTTTACAAAATTATTGATATAGTTTTTATAATGTTGCTTTGTTGCATGGCATCATAGGTTTGTATAGTTCACTAGGATAGTATAATATCACATGGGGCAACACTATTGCACATAACGCCCAACATATAATATGTTATATATATAGTTTATAATTGTTTAATCATGTCCCAACACCATATAAATGGGTTGTATAATAATCAAGAAGATTGTTTACACATACATGTTAATTTATAGTGAAGTAAAAGACATGATGATAAATCAAATTATCATAACCATGGTAGCAGTATAGACCCGATGCTAGTTAGAAAAACAGTTACATGAGAGATAGATAATTACATACAGTTCAACATGAATGGAAATAAAACATAAATCTGAGTATAGAGTTGAGATACAATCTTTCTAGACCTTCTTATGATTTAATTACAAGCTTACAGTTTACAAAGATACTCACCAGAAGAATGTCCACAGTTTCATCTCTTCAATTAATGACAAAAGAGATTCACAGTAAAATTGTTTATTTACTTGTCGAAACCTCAAACCCTTACCTATAAACTGTCACAAGTACAAATCACATGCTTTAGCACAAATTCTAAGTAAGCCTCGGGGCATCCGAAGGACCCCTTCATCAATCAAACAAAAGTACATTAGTCAAATAGATGTTTCAATATTCATAAACAACAACAGTAGAAATTCTATGCAGCACAACTAAAATTGGATAACATCAAGACATAAGCTGAAATTTGTTTGTTGCAAATTCTTACTTAATAAGCTAGCATGGTATTTATTACAGCAGGATAACTTTTGGTGCTTTGTTCTACTCTGCATATATTAAATAGCATTTATGGTCATGTAGAAAAATTTTAAATTTTTTTTATTTTTCCAGGATGTTACATGTGGTATCAAAGTGCAAGTTCAAACTCTAGGCCTGAATGAGGCTCATGGGCGCAAACAGAAAAATAAATCAGAAAATTTATGTTACTAACTTTTATAATTTATTTTTATTTTGCACAGAACAGATTGACCTTTAATTGCAGGTATGGAAATACCAGAGGAATCAGCAGAGGACAAATCTCCTTGTAATGAACGTATTAATCATAACAACACTGAAGGAATTTATGTTGAGTTAAACAACCAATCTTCTAAAATTTTACACACTATACAAGATTTAGAATCTGAGTTAAAAGTTGTTAAAGAAGAAAATGAACCGTTCCTAAAGGCACAGGAAGAGTTACAACAAAATTTAAAAGGAAACTGTCACAGTGATGAAAGAGGTAGAAAATTAGAATTAAAGGTTGATTCTGAAATAATGTCCCACCAACATAAGCATAAGAAAACAAGAAATGATAAAAGAAACAGTTACTCATCCTCTAAATTTGATTCAAGTAATGAAGACATAAATTATGACAGCAGTAACAGTGAATGCTACTCTAAAAAGAGAAAACATAAGCATCATGAGTAGATTACTGAGGAATTTAAAAAGATTAAGCCACCTACTTTTAATGGCGAAAGTAAGAAGGGTGAGACAACAGAAGCTTGGATGTCTGGAATGAAAAAGTAATTTAATATTTATGATTACTCTTCTCAACTCAAAACCAAGATGGATATTTACAATCTGACTGTGAAGGCAGATATCTGGTGGCAGGATCTTAAAAGAATCAAGAGCATAAAAGAAAAAGAAGTGACTTGAACTATGTTTAAAAGTTTGTTTAAAATGAAGTTCTTGTCTGAATATTATTTTGAGGATAAATCGAAGGAGTTTTACGATTTAAAGTTGGGTACAATGAACATGAAAGAACTGTGCAGCAAGTTCCTTAGCTTGCTAAGGTATGTACCCTACATGGTTGAGAAAAATCCTAAAGTGCAAAGGTTTCTCAGTTGTTTACCTTTTAATATAAAAGATCGTATTGAGTATGATAATCCTTCCACTTTGGAAGAGGCCACGAGGAAGGAAAATTTTTGTTTTGACCAAAATAGAAAAAAAAGAAGGAAGAACTGGCTGGAAGAACAGTAAGACTAATCAGTATGACTATAAAAAGAAGAATTTTAATAAGAATGCTGAAGGTTTTAAGAAAAAATTTAATTACATAAATTTTCCTAATAATTATCGGAATAATACATCTCAAAACTCTACTACTGTAAGAAATGTACCTAATAATAATAATCACAGCAATAATAATAACAATAAAAATAGGTATGTTGAACAGAAAGGACCCATAAAGTGCTATGAATGTGGCAGACCACACAAGAGAGCAGATTTCCCATGCAACAAGAGAACAGCCAACAACATACATACTATGCAAGCAGAACCTACAGTCGAGATATCGCAAGACAAATGCCCAAGACAAATGCAACATTGGAGAACTGTCAGGTAGACCATCAAACATCCATGGTCGAAATTGAAGGTATGATACAAAATGAATCTATTTCTATTTTAATAGATCCTGGTGCAAATTTAAGTTATATTTCACCTACTTTAGTAAACCATTGCAAGCTAAAAATAGAGAAATTTAATAATGCATGGTTAGTTCAGCTTGCAACAGGAACTAAAAGAAAGGTTACATGTTATGTTCAGAATTGTGAAGTATTTTTAAGTCAGTTGAAAACGCAAATTAATCTGAATGTTTTACCCTTAGGTTCATATGATCTGTTAATTGGCATGGATTGGCTTGAACAACATAGAGTTATATTGAATTGTTATGATAAATCTTTTACTTGTATAAATAATGAAGGTAATTCATAAACAATAAAAGGAATTCATAGGAAGATTTCAGTAAGGCAGATTTTTGCCTTACAAGTAAAGAGAGCTGCCAGAAAAGGTTGTAAATTGTTTGCTGTTAATGTTGTTAATGATGAGCATACATCTAAAGAAGACAAGTTAAAACTAGAGGATATTCCCATCCTTAGGGACTTTTCTGATGTATTCCCGAAAGAAATTCCAAGATTACCTCCAAAAAGAGAACTTGATTTCAACATTGAGTTAGTACCCGGTGCGATACCAAACTCAAAGGCCCCCTATAGGATGAATATTCTAAGTTAAATGAGTTAAAGTCTTAGCTGAAAGAATTAATAGATAAAAACTACATAAGGACCAGTGTGTCCCCTTGGGGAGCACTAGTAATTTTTGTTAAAAAGAAGGATGGTAACATGCGTTTGTGCATTGACTACCATCAGCTTAATAAAATGACAATTAAGAACCGGTATCTCTTACCCCGCATAGATGATCTATTTGATCAGGTACACGGAGTAGAGATATTCACTAAAATTGACCTAAGGTCGGGTTATCATTAAGTCTGAATAAAAGACAATGACATATTCAAAACTACATTCAGAATGCGTTATGGACACTACGAGTTCACAGTTATGCCTTTTGGGATAACCAATGCACCAGCAGTGTTCATGTGTTTAATGAACAACGTTCTGCATAAATATTTGGATAAGTTTGTAGTAGTATTCATTGATGATATCTTGGTTTACTCAAAAACTAAAGAAGAGCATGACAAACATCTAAAAATCATTTTACAAGTACTTAAAGATCACCAGCTTTACGCTAAGTTCAGTAAGTGTGATTTCTATAAAGACAAAATTCAGTATTTGGGTCATATAAATTCAAAAGATGGTATTTCCGTTGATCCTGATAAGATAAAAGAAATAAATGAATGTCCTGTCCCTAAAGATGTAACTGATGTACGGTCATTCATGGGAATAACTGGGTATTATAGAAAGTTTATTGAAGGGTTCTCTAGAATTGCTAACCCCATCACTTATTTACAGAAGAAAGGGAAGAAATTCATATGGGATCAAAAGTGTCAAGACAACTTTAATAAGTTAAAAGAATTGTTAACGACTGCACCCATCTTAAAAATTGCAGATCCTAATAAGGATTTCGTCGTATGTACGGATGCATGCAACAAAGGACTTGGAGGGGTCTTAAGTCAACAAGGTTATGCAATTGCTTTTGAGTCAAGGAAGTTAAAAATACATAAAAATAATTATGCAACGTATGATCTTGAGTTGGCAGCCGTGATACATGCTTTGAAAATGTGGCACCATCACTTGATCAGAAGAAAATTCATTTTAATGACTGATAATTAGGGTTTAAAGTATTTATTGGATCAAACAAATCTTAACGCAAGGCAAGCTAGGTGGTTAGCTTTCCTTAGCGAGTACAATTTTGAGATCCATCACATTAATGGAAAGGAAAATAAGGTTGTTGATGCATTGAGCAGAAATGATAGATTGATTTTTGTGGTAGTAATCAGCACTTTTAAAATTGATCTGGAAAATCAGATCAAAGAAGGAATTAAGCAAGACGAAAATTACCAAAAATTACATGATAAAGTGGCTAAAAATTCATTTGAAAATGTTATAAAAGATTACAATATTAATGAAAAAGGCTTCTTAACTTACAAAAACAGAATTTATGTGCCTAATGTTTTGACAGTTAAGTTGTTGATTTTAGATGAAGTTCACAAGAGTCCTTATTCAGGGCATCCTGGTTATCAGAAAATGATAACTATGTTAAGAAAGGAGTACTTTTGGCCCAACATGAAGAGTGAAGTTGCTGAATATATAGCTAGATGTTTTGACTGTCAGACTATTAAAGTTGAACATCAACATCCAGCTGGGCTATTACAACCCTTACCAATTCCAGAATGGAAATGGGAAATTATAAGCATTGACTTTATTACAGGTTTGCCTAAAAATCAGAAGTAGAATGACTCAACTATGGTTGTTGTTGATAAACTTAGTAAAGCTGCTCATTTTATTCCTGTTAAAACTACTTTCAAGGCTTCTAACATTGTAGATATTTTCATGAAGCAAATTTTTCACTTGCATGGAATTCCAAAGGTAATTATTTCAGACCGAGACTCTAAGTTCACTGGTAACTTTTGGATAGTACTGTTTAAAGGATTAAATACTAAATTAAATTTCGGCACTTCTTTCCACCCACAAACTGATGGTCAAACAGAAAGAGTAAATCAGATTTTGGAAAATATGTTAATATTATATGTTAAAGATCATCCATCTAAATGGGAAGATTACTTGCACTTAGCAGAATTTGCCTACAATAATAACTATCAAGCATCTGCTAAGTTAATTCCATTTGAAATTTTGTATGGAATAAAATGTTGTACTCCAATTTAGTGGGATAATCCTGTAGACAGATTGATGTTAGGACCAGATTTATTGAAAGAAATGGAGCTAATCGTGAAACAGGTTCAAGGTAACTTAAAAGCTGTTGAAATATTGTAACTTCAAAGAATATTATATTTGTATATTATTTATTCCGGAGATGTTCCATACCTCCGATGTGATTATACTATAAATCCGGAGATGTTTATTTCTTCCAATTTGGTTGTGGTAACTAGGGTTATTAGACCCACCATGTGGGGGTCGTCCCAGTCAGTTATAATGGGGTATTTAACCTAATGGTTAAATACAAGCCTACATGTACTTGTGTAAAATACATATTGGAGTAGTGTATAAATAGAGGAGGTGTGTTCCTCATTTGATACACACACTCACTTGAGGATAGCGCACTTGTGGAGGAGAGGTCTGCTATTGTGGAGGAGGAGATCATGTCTCAGGGTTTCATCTTTGTATATTGCTGGTCATCTATATTGAGGAAGCTTTGCTGGGTTTTCTACCCCATGAGGGTTTCCCATGATAAATCTCTGTCTCTTGTGTTTATGCTGTGCTTGTTGTTTCTTCAGTGATCCTGTATATGCTATTATTGTGAAATGGAATGTAATGCTGCTATTTTCTGTCTTAGCATATTGAATTTTAACATGGTATCAGAGCTAACCTGAAGGAAGGCAAGGTATGGCACTTACGACACTTGCTTTACTTATGACAATTTGAAGGTTAGGGTTTTTCATAGCAAAAACCAGTCATCGTGGAACTTTCGCCATAAATACATTTTGGCGAAGGTTCAGGATCTGAAATGTTTACAGGTCGTAGATGACCTCCCCAGGTACCTTGTGTCCAAAGGGCACCCTCAGATTCATTGTACTTTGTGAGTTATGATCAGTACAAGTTAGGGTTTCTGCCTCTTCCAGATCTCAGTCAAAATCAGGTAACCTTTGTGAAAATCCTCACAGCAGATCTAAGAGATGATGTATCTCACAAGAGAATAATTATGATTAAGCAAGAAAATAGAAGAAGAGTGATACATGCAGTATAATGAGCAACAGAATAATATGGTACAGTAGAACTCAGATAGAAGCAATAATACTTCGGTCATACTAGATTATTAATCACAAATGGACATATAAATAATACAATGCATGAGGAATTCGAATGCCTAAGGTGGCAATTCGAATTAGCCTTCATGGAGTGATCAAAGGATCACTGGAGTGTCATCGGAGCACAACTAGGTGTCCTCATGATCATCGGAGCGCAACTAGAAGTCTTCATCATCATCAGTGGAGTCATCAATGCTCAAGTAACTGTCAACCATCAGTCAAACTAACTCTGGTAGGTGTAACTCAGTGTAACTAAGTGTAACTCAGTGTAACTAAGTGTAACTGAGTGTAACTGAGTGTAACTCAATGTAACTAAGTGTAACTCAATGTAACTAAGAGTAACTGAATGTAACTGAGTGTAACTCAATGTAGCTGACTGTAACTGACTGTAACTGAATGTAACTGAGTGTAACTGAGTGTAACTCAATGTAACTGAGTGTAACTGAGTGTAACTGAACTGGTAGGTTAAGAAGGGCGAGTTGCTCCCTAAAATCAAGGAAGAAGGGTGCACTAAGCAACTGGAGGGCTAAAACTGAATAGTGAGAAGCTCCTGGGGGCTGGCTAACTGAGGGCTAGGTGCTGGACTGATGACTGGGATGCATGCAAAATGCATGCAAACCCTAGAATGCATGCAAACCCTAAAAGGTGCATGCATGACTGAAAAAGTAAATGATCAAAATACTGGTGGGACTAGGATGGAGTATAGGAATATCCTAACACCCCCCCTTAATCCATCCTGGGCCCTGGTAACTAAGACCAAAGGTCACCCAATACAATGAATAATAACAATCAATAAACCAAGGAAGTGGGAAAATTTCATGGGAAACATACCCCCTCCTCAAAAAATAGACTGTAAGGCACACATAAAAAATAAAAGCTCCAAACTCAAGCATGTGTGATGCTTGGTCATATGTCTGGAGGTATCTTCTTCTTGGGAAGAAGTGGATCATGCTCAAAAAGCATGTGCTTGTACTTGCTCTTCAGATCGAATGTGATGAGAACAAATCCAACAGTATTAGAATGATCCTTGAACCTGTGATTCGAATCAGCTGAGGTAGGATCAAATTTTTGAATGTGCATATAGTCCTTTGTCTTCTCCTTCGAACCACCATGGGTGAGATTATGCCAAAAAGAACTATTACATGTTTGCTTGAAATCAAAATCAGATTTAAGACTTTCAAAACAGTTTCTTGAGATCTCCTTTGAACCAGCAGGGGTGAGATCAAAACTATCATATGATGCATGAGAAATTATCTCAAGCGGGTGGCAATGGCCATATTCTTCAATAACCTTCTGAAAGCATGTGCTAATGATCATATAGTAGTAAATAAGAGATGTTTGCTGAAGAGGAGCGAATGCATTACCTCCAATAGCTGATGTTACCTCCGAAATAATCATGTGATCATGATGCAAACCAACAAACTCTGGTGCAAGATAGGATTTAGGACCTTCTGCAATATCTAGAGTGTGAGCTGGCACAGAAAAAGAAGAAAGTTTGAGCATGAGCGGAGAATCTGCAAGTTCTTTGTCAACAACTTCAATATGAGATGATACTGGTTCATGATCTGAGAGATCATCAAGGGGAGCGAATGCAACATGATCTGAGAGACCATCAGGAGGAGCGAATGCATCATGATCTAAGAGACCATCAAGTGGAGCGAATGCATCACCTTGCTTGCTTTTGAAGGGATTTGGACCAAAACCATCATTCTTTTTGCCGAATCTTTCATCCAGATGAGCCCATAACTCTTTTGGAGTTTCAATATCAAAGATGGTCGGGTACAATATGTAATCAGTCATAGTAAGCTTCATTCTTCCAATGTGCATGTCACCTTTATTCAACCATTTAATCTTCTTTGTAGAGGATTCGAACTCTCTTTCAAAATAGCAATCAAAGAGATCATGGCTCTTTAAATATGCTATTATTTTTGGTTTCCATTCATCATAGTTGAATAGAGAAAGAGGAGTGATTTCTTCTAATTCAGGATACATTGAAGATGTAGAAGACCTGCAAAAACAATATAGAATAACTGCAACTGCTACTGCTGCAAAAATGCAGATTCTGCTGCAACTGCTGCACTCGAAATCTTGGTAATAACCTGCAAAAAACTCTCAAGAATGGAGATAAACAATACTCTCAACATGCTCTGATACCATGTGAAAATCCTCACAGCAGATCTAAGAGATGATGTATCTCACAAGAGAATAATTATGATTAAGCAAGAAAATAGAAGAAGAGTGATACATGCAGTATAATGAGCAACAGAATAATATGGTACAGTAGAACTCAGATAGAAGCAATAATACTTCGGTCATACTAGATTATTAATCACAAATGGACATATAAATAATACAATGCATGAGGAATTCGAATGCCTAAGGTGGCAATTCGAATTAGCCTTCATGGAGTGATCAAAGGATCACTGGAGTGTCATCGGAGCACAACTAGGTGTCCTCATGATCATCGGAGTGCAACTAGAAGTCTTCATCATCATCAGTGGAGTCATCAATGCTCAAGTAACTGTCAACCATCAGTCAAACTAACTCTGGTAGGTGTAACTCAGTGTAACTAAGTGTAACTCAGTGTAACTAAGTGTAACTGAGTGTAACTGAGTGTAACTCAATGTAACTAAGTGTAACTCAATGTAACTAAGAGTAACTGAATGTAACTGAGTGTAACTGAGTGTAACTCAATGTAGCTGACTGTAACCGACTGTAACTGAATGTAACTGAGTGTAACTGAGTGTAACTCAATGTAACTGAGTGTAACTGAGTGTAACTGAACTGGTAGGTGAAGAAGGGCGAGTTGCTCCCTAAAATCAAGGAAGAAGGGCGCACTAAGCAACTGGAGGGCTAAAACTGAATAGTGAGAAGCTCCTGGGGGCTGGCTAACTGAGGGCTAGGTGCTGGACTGATGACTGGGATGCATGCAAAATGCATGCAAACCCTAGAATGCATGCAAACCCTAAAAGGTGCATGCATGACTGAAAAAGTAAATGATCAAAATACTGGTGGGACTAGGATGGAGTATAGGAATATCCTAACAACCTTGGCAAAAAGGTCATAACTTGGGCTAGGAAGCTCCAAATGAAATTTCATAAAAAGTGACAGGTAGTACACAGAATGTACTATCTCAGGAAAATTTTTCAGAGGCTGAAGATGAACCAGTGACACGTGGCACGCCGTACAAGTTCGCTCTCCTGTTTTATCCCATAAATAGGTCACGTTGCGACACTTGGCATAACTCTCTCTCAGAGAGTCCAATTGAGGTCAGACTTGTCAATATGGAAAGATAACAGGGAGAGATATCTCAGGAAAAGTTTTCAGAGGCCGAAGTTCAAACAGTGACACGTGGCACGCCGTACAAGTTCGCTCTACTGGTTTATCCCATAAACAGGTCACGTAGCGACACTTGGCATAACTCTCTCTCAGAAAATCCAATTGAGGTCAGACCTGTCAGGATGGAAATATGACAGGTCATGCTACTGCAGAAAAAGGGTTTCAGACCCTGTGGAGCGAAAATTTCAGATTTATAGCAGAAACAATCAGGTGCATATTTCTGTCAAAACAGAATTATTTTTCGAGCACCTTTATTCATGGCTTCCGGAATTTAGGGTTTCGGAGAAAGTTAGAATTTTTGGAATCGGAGTCCATGGCTGAATGCTACTCAGGAAAATTGAAATTTAGAGACCAAGATCGAATTTTTTGGTTGGGTGGAAGACCGGGCTCGATCAAACCCCAGTTCGAGATTTTGATCGAAAAGATGGAAAATTAGGGCTTCAGCAAAAGTTGGAATTTTTGAAGTCTGTAACCACGGCTGGAAACTCCTAAGAAAAATAAGAGTTTAGAGCCTTGGATCGAACCTTTTGTTTGCGCAGAAGGGTGGGCTTCATCAAACCCTAGTTCAGGATCCTGTCCAGAAGATCCAGAAGTTTCAAAGGCAATTTTGAGGGGTCAAATTTTGGAAATTCCAAAATTGAAGTATGCTAGTTTGATCAGCTCAGCAAGACATATTCTTTCATCCATTCAGAAGTGTGAAAGTCAAAGATTGAATTTTTAGGGTTTCTCTAGAAAACCCTAATCAAGCTCCAGATCAAGTTTGAGGGGGATTTGAGGCTAAGGCCTTACATAAGAAGACTACAAGAAGTCTCGACAGGTATGACTTAAGGAGGTTTAGGTATGTCTTGAAATCTGATTCTTGATTAAGTTCATAATGTGTTTTGTCTTCATGTTATTTATTAGTACAATCTTGATTAATGTTAGAATTGTCTTATCACCCTAGTAACAGTATGAATGCATCGAAGACATTCATTGATTAGGGCTATATGATTGTACTAATGCATTATGGTGTTGTGTGAGGTTGATGTTGTCTGCTAACAAGATACAGGTACATCACAAAAGACAAATCAAGTTCCATGACCATGACCACATGAATACAAAGACTCATCCATAATCTTTGTTCTACTTACGAGGTATGTATGAACTTGTTATATTATGCTTAACCTATGAGACATGCAGGTTCTAGCTCAGGATCTCTAAATCAATGAAGAGATTGTTTAGGTATGTTGCACATAACTAAGCAGGTATACTAATCCAGGTATGTTTTCCTATGTCATGTCAGAATCTTACCTTGTGATTAGGATCCCTTATATAAGTATACTTGGTATGATTGGTTATGCTTATTCATAATGTTAACAATCAAGGGTTTATGCATATCATGTCTCTTATCTTGGTTGATTATTTAACTAACTAGATCAAACAAGAATATGCATAAGTAAAGGAAGACTTCCCTCAAACCTTGAATATTATCTATAATCATGATTATACATTTTCAAGATTATTTAGAACTATAATGTTTTGATAACATTGAGATTATACTAATGAATGTATGTTTGTGTATGAGATCATGATGATGACACTAGTGCACATTTGAGCATGCACAGTGGTACAGAATGAATAGAAGTTCAAAAGACATACAGAAGATCAAGCGGGAGGCAACCACACAAACATAAAAGATAAGTATTTGAGTTGTTATTTGAAATAGTAAATGATATTGCCTATAATAGATTGTATGCATATTTGTATTCCTATAATATATCATGCTGAGTGTAAATATTCATAGAACATTGAACAGTATACTACTAATATGCATATGATTGGTAAGTTGGACAAACATTCCATTGTTGCTTGTCTAGAATGAAACCTCTTTGCTGGCATGCTGAGAGTTGTGCACACTCTCGATAGTATGTTCTGGTAGAGATGGAAGGCATCTAGATAGCCACTGTATGCATACAGGATATGGGAAAGTGTTGTGCCAAAGTATTGGTCAAAATAGTTGCATCACTATGTAAATGATATCTGTATGCATAATAGGTTATCATGTCAATATGATTTGATGATTATGAAGTATTACTAATCATGTACTTAATTTTGATTTGTAGGAAAGGTCATGAAGAATGATGGACACTGTACAAGTGGTGGATGTTCAAACAAGAAGATTTACAAATCAAACAAAATATAGAAGGCTCATGGCTAGAAGATTCTCTTAGAAAGAGGAAGAGAATCATGACAAGATGTTTGCTCCAAGTATGGTGTAATTAAAGAAGAAGTGTGAATCAGGTTCTGTATAGGTACCTAGGATTGATAATAAATTGATAAGCTTAATGATCACCATGGGTGATGTGTATCTCAACCTTTGCTACAAGGTTGAATATGGCTTCTATACACATATGACATGGATGCAAGAAGGAACTCACCACAGAGTTTGAATGATGTTGAGGCTCATCTCAATAGACCCATCTAATGAGAGATGGCACAGATAGATGACTGTAGAAATGAAATTGAAAGATCTCAGATTGATGCATTACTTTCTAGGTCTAAAAGTATGGAAAGTCTCAGAAGGAATCTCTCTCAACCAGAGAAAGTATGCTGAGAAATCTTGAAAAGACTTGATATGTTGGAATGGCCACTCTTATGGATTCCAACTTGAAGCTGTTAGGAGATGACTCATCAGAGTTAGTGGATACAACTCTGTACAGTCAAATTATTGGGTCATTGATGTATCTAACATATACTAGGTTAGATATATGCTTTGTTGTGAACACCTTGAGTCAGTATCTAGTGGAAACTAGATGTGTTCACCCGATAGTTGCAAAGCATGTCATGAGGTACATAAAGGATACGATAGACTTTGATCTATGCTATCTTGGAGATCATGACTTCAGATGACTACTCAGATGCTGATTGGGAAGAAAGTGTGTCAGACAGGAAGAACACATCGAGAGGATGTTATTGTCTGGGATTATCCATGATCTCGTGGTTTAGCTGGAAGCAGTCTAGTGTGGCTCTCAGCACAAGTGGAATATATGGTTGCTTTCTCTACTTGTTGTGAAGAAGTTTGGCTTCAGGATTGTTTGACTTAGAGATAGAACCAACTGTGATCCTATGTGATAAATAGAGTTGTATCGGTAGGATACTTGTATTGATGATGTGGTTACTTGTATCAGTAGGATACTTGTATTGATGATGTGGTTACTTGTATCGGTAGGATACTTGTATTGATGATGTGGTTACTTGTATCGGTAGGATACTTGTATTGATGATGTGATTACTTGTATCGGTAGGATACTTGTATTGATGACGTGGTTACTTGTATCGGTATGGATACTTGTATTGATGACGTGGTTACTTGTATCAGTAGGATACTTGTATTGATGATGTGGTTACTTGTATCGGTAGGATACTTGTATTGATGATGTGGTTACTTGTATCGGTAGGATACTTGTATTGATGATGTGGTTACTTGTATCGGTAGGATACTTGTATTGATGATGTGGTTACTTGTATCGGTAGGATACTTGTATTGATGATGTGGTTACTTGTATCGGTAGGATACTTGTATTGACGATATGGTTACTTGTATCGGTAGGATACTTGTATTGATGATGTGGCTACTTGTATCGGTAGGATACTCGTATTGTTGATATGGTCACTTGTATTGGCATGAATACTTGTACTGCTGATGATCGTATGATGACGATACCGAAGATCATGTGATGACGATGCTGATGATCATGTGATGACGATGCTGATGATCGTGTGATGATGATGCTGATGATCGTGTGATGACGATGTGGATGATCGTGTGATGATGATGTTGATGATCGTGAGATGACGATGCTGATGATCATGCGATGGCGATGCTGATGATCGTGTGATGACGATGCTGATGATCGTGTGATGACGATGCTGATGATCGTGTGATGACGATGCTGATGATCGTGTGATGACAATGTTGATGATCGTGAGATGACGATGCTGATGATCGTGTGATGACGATGCTGATGATCATGTGATGATGATGCTGATGATCATGAGATGATGATGCTGATGATCATGTATCGTGAGGATCCAGATGATGATATTGTTGTAGCTGTTCAAGTGCTACAGAAGATAAAGACTCAATACTGAAGATGTCGATGTTCCAGTATTGAAGATGTTCCAGTAACTGCTTGAGTTACTAATGATGTTGAGAAAGCTTCCAATGATTTATAGATGTATCATGTATGATGTTGATGACTCCTTGCTCGTGCAGATACTGTTATAATATCCTTCTCGTTAAGGGGGAGTGTTGAAATATTGTAACTTCAAAGAATATTATATTTGTATATTATTTATTCCGGAGATGTTCCATACCTCCGATGTGATTATACTATAAATCCGGAGATGTTTATTCCTCCGATTTGGTTGTGGTAACTAGGGTTATTAGACCCACCATGTGGGGGTCGGCCCAGTCAGTTATAATGGGGTATTTAACCTAATGGTTAAATACGAGCCTACATGTACTTGTGTAAAATACATATCAGAGTAGTGTATAAATAGAGGAGGTGTGTTCCTCATTTGATACACACACTCACTTGAGGATAGTGCACTTGTGGAGGAGAGGTCTGCTATTGTGGAGGAGGAGATCATGTCTCAGGGTTTCATCTTTGTATATTGCTGGTCATCTATATTGAGGAAGCTTTGCTGGGTTTTCTACCCCATGAGGGTTTCCCAGGATAAATCTCTGTCTCTTGTGTTTATGCTGTGCTTGTTGTTTCTTCAGTGATCTTGTATATGCTATTATTGTGAAATGGAATGTAATGCTGCTATTTTCTGTCTTAGCATATTGAATTTTAACAAAAGCTGCTCAAGATCGGCAGAAAAGCTATGCTGATTTGAAACGCACAGAAAGAGAATTTTAGGTAGGAGACCATGTTTTCATAAAGGTAAAGCCCAAGAAAAGTTCTTTGAATCTTGGGAGTTGTGCTAAATTAGCACCAAGGTATTGTGGACCATTTGGAATCCTATCAAGGATAGGAGTTGTTGCATATCAATTGGCATTGCCATACAATTTAAAAATCCACAATGTTTTTCTCGTTTCTGTTTTAAAGAAGTATGTGCACAATGCTACTCATGTACTGAATTGGAATGACATACAGGTGGAAGCCGAAGGAGATTTTCAGGTGGAATCAGACTGTATTCTAGACCGGAAGGAAATTATGCTTCAGAATCGCACCATAGGGCAGGTAAAGGTGCAATGGAAGCACCTTAGCCCTGATGAAGCTACTTGGGAGGTGGAAAGTAATATGCGGGTAGCATATCCAGCTATATTCCATGAGGAACTTGATGATGAATAAGAAACATCGAGGATGATGTTGAGCTTAAGAGGTGGTTTTTGTAACATACCCTTTAAGCTGGAAAACATTTTGTGTTAAGAAATATTATGATAACTTTTATTGTAAAGTTTATGTTGGACAGGTGTCCAAGGATGACTGTAATTTGCACAATATATTATTATTTAATAAATAAAATAGGAGACAAACACCTAAGAGGATTGTTGAAAGAGTGGTTACTCATCCACTAGGTGGAATGGAATCTGGGGTAGAAGGAAATGTACAAGTGGCAGCATCATGATGCAACTAACTAACTGTTGGTATGGGACAACTCCCTTGAAATGTGGTCATAGTGCCCTAAAAGATGGGACTGGAGCTTGAGGCTCATTTATTCCAAACTGACCACTAAAATACCTAGGCAGTCTATATAATAGCCATCAAATATTGAACTGAGGTTCATCACTTTTCCTAATGAGGAAATTTACCTTGGGGTTTTGCTGTGTTCCCACCCAAGAGATTTGATGAGGGGATATGTTGTTGTTGATCACATTGTGAGTCTACCAAACTCTTATTGAGTTTAGGAGGTTGATGCTGAGTGGAGAAGGCATTTTATTTCAGGAGGTTGATACCCAGTGGAGAAGGTATTTTTGAGTGCCTTGCTTCTACACAGATTCCACCCACTTACTGGATCAGTAATCAGGCTCAAGCATTCATTAGAAGTCAGTAGTTGAGCTGCTTCTTTTGAAGCAAGTTAGGAGGAACATGCTTCCTTGGGTGCTTGTCGCCGTATCGCCTTTTACAGGTTCTATTGTCTTATCTATTTTATTTTCAAGTTCTGTTATCTATTTCTGTGTATTTTAAAGTTCTGTTATCTACTAGTTTTTAGTGTTTAAGTTTTATTTTAGTTTTTTGAATGATTTAATAATTATGTATGAATCGAAATAATTGAATAAAATAGTCTCTGCATTTTTCCCCATGCAAATAGGTACATCATCGTACTCTAGTACAGAGACAGATTAAATCGAATAGATCAAGACAAGCAAATAGCCAAGTGAATGAGAATATTAATTATTATAAATTTCTCAAAGTTTCTACTTTATGTTTAATTACTGCATATACATTACAATATCTTGATTATTATTCATTTTATTAGCTAACTGTTTTCCTAATATTTCCTTAATTATAAATATCTCTGTTTTCAAAAGAATTAGAGTTTTGTTCTAACAGTAAATATTTTATCTACATTCAGTAGTTATAATGCTCATGTTTATATTAGGAAATCTATAGATTTACAGCAGAGTAATATTTCTTCTTTATATAACAACAATTTCCAATTATTTCATGCATACTTTCATACATGGTTTTATACCATAACTACACAGTGAAAATCAAGGCATTTGTCATTCCTTGCTATAACCCTAAATAGAGTTATCATTCACTAGACCATAGTAAACATTGCCATTTTCAACAACAAGTTTAACTTTATTTCTCTTTACCTATAAAAGCACTACAATGTAAACAGGATCAAGATGTAATCTCAAACATTTCACAGTAGGAGACCTGGTTAATATTATCGGTTTCGACAACATTCTGGTGTTCATTTCTATTAACAATAGACAAACCATTTCAGATAGAAGTATCAAGATCAAAGACAAGAACCAAACGGTTACACCATAAACATGCATGTAGCTCAATTAGTTAAGAATGAATTATCAAAACGATTGTAGGAGATTTCCAAACAAAATAGTGAACACAAGCTTATGCCCAAAACCTCAACTAAAAGCACTGTTAATGTTTATATTCCAAAACAAAGGCTAAACCCTATCACTAGAAATACTTTCCTATTCTTTTAAGACGCAGCAACATTATTTTAAATAAACAAAGTGCTTACAGGTCGTAAGCCTCATCAACATTTTCATCTATCCATTGTTCCTATAAAACAAATAGTCGTATCATTGTTTCATAAAACATTCACCCATCGATTTAAAATCGAAGATAAACACAGAGGTTGCCAAAACATATTACACTTTCACATTAATGACGAGTTACAGATCGTGTTTGCAGGCCAAGCCCAAAATCGAAAAAAAGACATAACTACAGGAACATGGGTTATAAACATTCCTTCTAGATTTCCAACTTGACAGAGCTTGAAACTTAACCTACAGGATTTACATTTCACTTTCAAACACGGCAGTTTCCTTATGGGTCGAGGCATATCCTCCCCATACATTTAAAAGGTTTACAAACCCTATCTCTACAAATTACAAAACTCTCTGAGTTAAAAACAAAAACACATAGACATCACACTAGTCGGCCATCTTCTTCATCTACACAGGGTCTCAAGACAAATGCCGAGGCTTACGTGTTGGTATAACTATTCCAGCCTTCAATGCCATATTTGAGGAGCCATTGCATAATACACCTGCAAGAACATATTGAACGTGGTTAAAACAATAACTAAGAAGAAGAGATTACAATATTGAAATTCGAATAACTGTTAGTATCATCGTATGCACAATATAGGGAAGGAAATCCAAACACATTACCTTTCGAATTATAGTCGTAACAGCAATGAACGTCGAGAACTTTCAACTGCATTGAAAACCCTACTTCGTCAATTGCTAGTATAGCCGAAGCCAACACAAAAACATCCACTATTTTAACACAGTAGCATAGTGCCAGGAAGAATAGTAATGATGGCGAGGCCCTGGGCTATTCTTTTCAAACCCAATCTTAAAAGAAACAAACCCTCAACAAGTCGGCGTATCGAACCATACAAATATAAAACTCTAAGACTCTCAAACATGACTTTCACCACCATACAAGAATAGAAGAGAGCTTGGCTCTATAAACTTCAGAGGTTACAAGTTCAAGACTCAGGAACAACTCCTCCACAGGCCAAAACAATAAGACTACAAACTCTCAGCTTGTGGGCCACAAAGAGCTACCACTACCAAATGACAACAAACACAATAAACTCATCGAATATAGCAAGGTAGGGTTTAACCACAACATTGAAATCCATGCCAAGATCAATGGTGTAGATCATTGGTGAGATTCACGAGATCACGAAATGGCTATCACATTTAATGAGCCATCACTACCATAGCCACGATAGAGCTAGATCATCAACGTCTAAATCTTCATTGAGTTAAAACTCAGCACTCCATTGTTACACCAAAATGCATTGACATGAAACAAACATAATAAGCCATCCACAAGGGAATCCCACTATTTCTCATTGGTTGTAAGCATTCAATGATTAAGAAACAATCACATCCGCCAACCTGTAAACCATTACAACATTCACATTAAAACAACGTAGATATGGTATGGACATGTTATATCACCCTTGAAACATGAAGTTAAGGGTTGAATAGGGTTTTCACAAGGTTGTATAAGTGTCACTTAGGGTCACGAATAAGTGCACGCAACACATAATAAAATACTCCAAAGTTTACATAGCAAGACATGTTTACAAAATTATTGATATAGTTTGTATAATGTCACTTTGTTGCATGGCATCATAGATTTGTATATTTCACTAGGGTAGTATAATATCACATGGGGCAACACTATTGCACATAATGCCCAACATATAATATGTTATATATATAGTTTATAATTGTTTAATCATGTCCCAACACCATATAAATGGGTTGTATAATAATCAAGAAGATTGTTTACACATACATGTTAATGTATAGTGAAATAAAAGACATGATGATAAATCAAATTATCATAACCATGGTAGAAGTATAGACCCTAGGCCAGTTAGCTAAACAGTTACATGAGAGATAGATAATTACATACAGTTCAACATGAATGGAAATAAAACATAAATCTGAGTATAGAGCTAAGATACAATCTTTCTAGACCTTCTTATGATTTAATTACAAGCTTACAATTTACAAAGATTCTAACCAAAAGAATGTCCATAGTTTTATCTCTTCAATTAATGACAAAAGAGATTGTCACATACCCCAATTTTTGCAAAAATAATGTAATTATTTTATTAATATTCCTGAGACATTATGTTAAGTTTAATGCTAAGTAGGAATTGATGACTCAGCAGAGTCACCAGAAATGGAATGTAAATTCTGAATAATTTATTATTAATAAATAAATTATGGAGACAACAGCATGGGAGAGCTGTTAAAAGAGGTTACTGGTCTAACTGGTGGATGGAACTAGGTGGACAGACAAAAGACAAGTGGCAGCATCCTCAAACACTTCCTAAGTTGCAGGTGGCAACTTCCCTATATTTTGGGGTCATGATTCCCCAAGAAAGTGGAACTGAGCAGGTGGCTCATTAATGACAGTTAACCCAACTAAGACCTAGGAAATCTTTTAAATAGTACTCAATGAACTGAGCTGGGGGTTCATGAAAGTTCTGGAGGGAGAATACATTTTGGTGAATGCTATTCAGAAGTTCCATTGAGGAAGTGGGAAAAACAGTAAGGAAGTGTTTTGAGTCAGGAAGTTGCAGTAACTTGGTTCCAGTGTAGCTGCTTTGGCTGAGGGAATTGTTGGCTGTACCTAGTTCCAGCCAGTTAGTCCAGAGTAAGCTCGGGGGTCCTGAGAAGTGCTGTCTGGGCACTCTCCACGAATTGGTAGGGAGGAACAGCCTCCCATTGCTGTTATTGTCTACCATTGACACACGTTCTGCCACTTTTCCTGCTGTTTATTGAATAAATTTAAATGTAGAATAAGACTATCTCATCTGTGTTTGAACATGATTTATTTCAGTAAAGTTAGCATCTCTGTATTGTTATTAGATAGAATCTGCAGAACTAGTATGTCTTAGAAATTTCCTATTTATCACTATAGATCGAGTAATTGTTTTATACAGAATACGTTTTGTTATTATTACAGTAATAGAATATTTTGGTGATTTTACATTGGTTAATTGTCAATAGTTAAATAGATACGTATAGATTATTCATACAGTAAATATTCCTGTAAATACACTTGTTAAAAAAATTATAGGAACAGAATCATAGACAACCCTATAATCACAGTGAATCTTTTTCATAGATAGTAAAAATAGGCACAAGCCCTAGCTGAACAAGCATACCGGTCTATATCTGTCTCGTGATTTAGTTAAATAAGTATACAGGTTATTATCTGTACCAAGGATAGGTGAACAGATTTATGTTAGTAAATTTATTTATTTATTGTCAGAACAGAGTTGAATTGATTTTGTCTCAGTATAGAATTCAAATAGCAGTATATCCACATCATTAAAACTCATTACCTATTATTTTTTGTTTACAGAATCTTAGCCAAAATAAACAATTAAATTATAAACAAAGATTGTGACAAGGATGTTTTATTCAAAACCTGTCTCTATCATTATTACAACCAAGAAATTAACAGCAGAGTTTGACAGAGTTATTAACCATAGGGCAGAAGGAATTTAAAAGACAAACATAATAACTAGCTCGAAGCCGAGCCCTTACAACATAGAAATTTTATTTTCTTTTGTCGAAATTTTTCCATTATCACAAAGTATAGTTTCTGCTCATTATCGAGCTCATTCCTCATGTAATACACAATAGCATCAGGGTGCTACCATAATAATAATTCAAACATCATAGTGCACACAGAGTTATCATTGAACTCAGCCATTGATGGCATTTCAAAATCAAACCCTACTTTAGTTATTAACAAGGAGACATTTACTACAATATGAAAACATTAAAAACAAAAAAATTATAATAACTTGTTCCCAGCCAAGAAAGAGATCAACAGAGCTTGAACACTTTTCATATTTTTCTTTTATATATTTCAACCTGGGTGAGAACCCCAATTCTCCAGGGTTATCCATACATTAAATTGGCCTACCACGGTAAGGGTTAGTGAACCCTATCACTATCATTCCACACACAAAACCAAAGAAAACGCTGAGAGTTAAGACGTTGCCATCACCTACAGCCGAGATATTATTTCTCTGAAAGTATCCGAGAAACTTAAACAATCCTATAACTGTACATTGTGTTCATTAAGGGAAACGCAGACAGTATATGGCCACTTTGCAGGCCAACATTCACTATTTATTTAACTTCTACAAAGTTGGGCGATAACCCTATTCTTTCAAAAATACAGTGATAAATAAAAACCCCAAAACCGTCAATCAGACTGAGCCATAGCATGTTCCTCTTATTCACGACTGTGTATACAAACCCTATCTATTGTAAGCCAAAAAAAGAATATTACATATGACTGCAATCATGTTCATAACACGACAACAACCAGTCACAAAGGTGGTCTTCCCATACACAACCCTAACCAGCCAAACTATCAAAAGGAGAAACAGCCATGGTATAACCAGGGTTACCCGGTAGGAGCCAGCGCTAGATGTTGAAGCCTCGTACACCTTCAGCCTTCAGGAGAGGTTAAATCCTGCACATTACAAGTTGACGAGTAGTGGTCAACATTTATTTTAATATAAACAATCTTTTTCAAACTGAAAAATTTATGAAACAATTGATAATTCTTACCAGCAATGGTCGGAGGAAGCAAACCCAGTGAACAACCTGGTAGCCACAAGTTGAGCAAGGTAGAAAACCTCATCTTAATCATCAGAAGGATGGGCCAGAAAAACTCCAAGTTTTCCTTTCACATGAAAGCCGTGACCAGGAATCATACAAACAATACCCTCATTCCAGGGATAAACCAGTATGGGAGATACGAACCCCAGGACACCATCATTTCACAGAAATCGACTTTTGAAAACCCTGACTCTAAATCACACAATCAATAAGTGGAAGGCTATGAGCAGCATACGACTAATAACTTCAGTAACAGTAAAACGATAACCAAGATGCCCAACGAATATAAGGGACGCTTGTAGCAGAGTCTACAGACTTATAAACCACACGAGGAGCTTACAGACTTACAAACCATACAAGGAGTAAACTCCATGACTAAAGACATAGGAGAAATTACAACTTATAGTGCCATAAGGAACAAACTCAGACCAGAAGGGTTTCCTCATGTAACCGAGCCCGCAGGCAGAGGGAATAACCAGGTAGGGTTTCGGACAAGCCATTTATATCGTCAAATACAAGGACGAGAGCCATCCACGTAGCCTTAAGATTTTTAACTTGCCATGGGTCAAATTTCTAAAGTTCAAAACTGCATTTCGAATTATTTGCTCATCAAATTTAAATCATTGCTTGGATGAAAGCTTTATTCATAGTAAGGATATTTCACTATGATGGAGACACTATCATCGTATAGTGCATGTCTTGAAACCGGGTCATCGAAAGTTTCCTAAAGTACATAATATCTTCCCCTACAATCATTTAAAAGGTGGTATGGTCAAATTCAACGAGAGTTCCTCATCATTGTGATAATTAAATATTACTTTGGCTAATACAAATGAATGAATAGTTTATCTACAAGGTATTACTATCATAATTCTTCCATTACCCTTTTTACAATCAAAGATAAGATCAATAACCTTTAGTCTTGTGATATAGTGATATAAACTCATCTATATGTTTCCATACATTGGACGTGGATTAAAAACAAAGGAACAAAGATTTTAGGCATGAGTTAAGCTTAGTGTAATCATACAAATTATTAAGTTGACGATGTATCATAAACTATAAATGAATATAACAGTACATCGCTATAGTTATCACAACTCCAATTTTCATTCCATTGATAAGGGTTACAGCCATAGTCGAAGACTAATAGTTGACGGAACATTACACAATGCTAGCGTTATGTCATGTACACGATGAAAAGGCTACAAATAACATGATCTAGTGACTTTAACCAGCATTCGCTAAGAGACTTTTTCACAACGCAATGATAGTGTCAAAGAGACTGTAATTCATCGAAATGCCTATTTATACTATCCAGAATAATAGTAATCATGTCATGCAGACTATCAACTATCTATCAAGCATAAATTTCATGAAGATTATAGAAAAGGAACTCTACCGTCTTACACGTGACAACCGGTAAGAATATTTAAATCTTCTCTGAGCTTTATAGTACAGTGAAAAGAACTTTGATGCTTATAAAAATTTATTTACAATGATCCATACTTTACCTGTAAACCTGCGGAAAAAGGACGGATTATGCATTAGCTTGAAAGCTAAGTAAGCCAGTCAGCTATGGCTAGTTCTCCCTTTGAAGTTTAAGAACAAAGACAATCAATAACTGAAATCAAAACTCACATTAGTATTATGACAAAATATTTAGACAAGATCATGATCAGTTAATTAAAACAAACAGATCAAGGAATGCAAATTAATAACATTTATTGCTATCATAAAAATTTTAAATTTTTCGGAAAATTTCGGGTTTTGACATGTGGTATCAGAGCATGGTTCAGACACTAGGCCTTCTTATGGCTCCACTAATTTCCGCAGAACAGTGCAAATGACAATAAAATTTTAAATTGTGTTATGTACTAACTTATAATTTCTGTTTCATAAAAACAGAGCAGAAAATTTCTTTTCTGAATCCGACAGGCAGGTATGGAAAAGCTAGAAGAATATGCTGAACAGGAATCTCCAAACACTGTGACAAGACAGATGTCAAGAGAACCTGAGACAGAGGAGGTAATTGCTCACACCACTGAGCTGATGCAGACCATAAAAGGTTTAAAGACAGAGATAGAAACAGTCAAGAAAGATAATGAAAGGATTTTGAAAACACAAGAGCAGCTAAATCAATTATTATTAGAAAACTTTCAGATAGAAGGAAGGAGCAAACGAGCTGGATCAGAAGAAGTTAGTCATCAAAGAGGGTCTAAAAGGACGAAACCAACTAAATCTGACAGCAGTTCATCATCTGAAGAAAGAAAGGAACAACACAGTTATCACACTAGTAGTGATAGCAGTGAAGCTGAGCTGCACAACAGAAGAAAAAAGTACAGGCCTTATGAAGAGATTTCCGGGGAGTTTAAAAAGATAAAACCCCCAACTTTCAATGGAGAACCTGAAACAGGAGAAGAAGCAGAATCCTGGTTATCCGGGATGAGAAAATATTTCCAGATTTATAACTATTCAAATCGGCTGAAGGCACGAATGGCCATCTACAACCTTTCTGGAAAGGCGGACATATGGTGGCAAGATCTGAAAAGGGTCAAGGGGATTAAAGAGAAAGAAGTTAATTGGAGTACTTTTAAAAGGTACTTCAAGAAGAAATTTATGTCTGAATAGTACTATGAAGAGAGGGCCAAGGAATTTTATGAACTGAAGCTAGGTTCTATGACGATGAAGGACTTAAACAGTAAAATCCTAAGTCTGTTGCAGTATGTGCCGTATTTTGTCAAAGAAAAACCAAAGATACAGTGGTTTCGTAGTTGTCTGCCATATCATATCAAGGACAGAATTGAATATGACAACCCCAAAATACTGGAAGAAGCGATGTGAAAAGCTAATTTCTGTTATGAACAGAATAAAAAGAAAGAGGGGATAGCCAGCTGGAAAGCCAAAAAGAACAGCAATCAGATCGAGTATAAGAAAAAGGAGTTTGCCCCCCATAAAAGTTTCAAGAATAGCAAAAATGGAAACCACTTTAATGGTAAAAGCTTCCAGGGAAACAAAAATGGAGCTGCCAGTCATTCCAACAATTTCAAAAGTAGCAAGGAGACTCCTAACAATCATGGAAATTACACCAAAAATTTTGAGCGAAAGGAACCTGTCAAGTGCTGGGAGTGTAATGGCCCACATTATGCTTTAGTTTGCCCAAATAGAAAGAAACAAATCAGCAATATTCATACTGTTCAAGATGAAATGACTGTTGGAGACTTTGCAGGGACTATGCCCCGAATCAATGCAGCATTGGAAAACCGCCAAGCTGACTATCAAACTTCCATGGTGGAAGTAGGAGGTATGATTAACAAAACCCCTGTAACTATTTTAATAGATCCGGGTGCTAGTCTTAGTTATATTTCACCCCAGCTAGTAGAAAGATGTAATTTGACTGTTGAAAGATTTGATAATTCTTGGTCTGTACAACTAGCTACTGGGGCAAAAAGGAAAGTAAACTGTTATGTAAAAGAATGTATCTTAAATATGAATGATTTTAGAACTACAGTTAAACTAAACGTCTTGCCACTTGGCTCTTATGACATACTTATCGGAATGGACTGGTTGGAACAACATAGGGTAGTTTTAAACTGTTTTGACAAAACTTTTAGATGTGTAAACAGTAGTGGACAGCCTGTAACTGTCAGGGGTATTCCTAGGAAAACAGTAGTTAGGCAGATATCTGCCTTACAACTTAAAAGGCCAGTCAGAAAAGGGTGCAAGACCTATGCTGTAACTATTACAGGTGAGACAGATAAGTCTGAAAGCAACAAGATGACAGCAGAGAACATCCCTGTAGTTAATGAATTTATTGATGTTTTTCCTGAGGAAATCCCAGAATTACCTCCCAAGAGGGAACTAGACTTTACGATTGAGCTGGTACCAGGTGCTGTTCCTAATTCAAAAGCCCCATATCGTGTGAATATTTTGGATCTTAACGAATTGAAAACTCAGTTAAAGGAGTTAGTAGACAAGAATTACATTCGACCCAGTGTATCCCCTTGGGGAGCACCAGTAATTTTTGTTAAAAAGAAGGACGGAACTATGCGACTTTGCATAGATTACCGTCAGCTGAACAAGATGACGATTAAAAACAGGTATCCGTTACCTCGTATAGATGATCTGTTTGATTAGCTACGTGGAGCTACGGTGTTCTCTAAGATCGACCTGAGATCGGGTTATCATCAGGTGAGAATTAAAGAAGAAGACATTTTCAAAACAGCTTTTAGAACAAGGTACGGACATTACGAATTTGTCGTAATGCCATTTGGGCTTACTAATTCCCCAGCTGTCTTTATGTGCTTAATGAATAACATCATGCATAAGTACTTAGATAAATTTGTTGTCGTATTCATCGATGACATTTTAGTTTATTCTAAGACTGAGGAGGAGCATAAAGAACACTTACGTATAGTCTTACAAGAACTAAGAGAGCAACATCTCTTTGTGAAATTCAGTAAGTGTGACTTCTTTAAAGACAAAATCCAGTACTTAGGACATGTAGTCACTAAGGAGGGGATTTCAGTTGATCCTAAAAAGATTTGGGCAATTAAAAATGGCCAGAACCAAAAGATGTAACAGATGTTAGATCCTTCATGGGAATTACCGATTATTACCGGAGATTTATTGAAGGCTTTTCAAAAATAGCCAACCCAATCACTTCTTTGCAAAAGAAAGGCAAGAAGTTTGATTGGAACGCGAAGTGTTAAGAAAGCTTCAAGAAACTTAAGACTTTATTGACAACTGCACCTATTCTCCGAATAGCAGATCCAAATAAAGATTTCGTGGTTTGCACCGACGCTTGTAATGATGGTTTAGGCGGAGTGCTGACTCAAGAGGGACATGTCATTGCTTACGAATCTAGGAAGCTGAAAATTCATGAAAAGAATTATGCCACCTATGACCTAGAATTAGCTGCTGTAATCCATGCTTTAAAGATGTGGTGACACCACTTAATAGGCAGAAAATTCACTTTACTAACGGATAATAAGGGTCTGAAATACCTTTTAGATCAGCCTAATTTAATTGCAAGACAAGCCAGGTGGTTGGCATTCTTAAGTGAATACGATTTTGAAATTCAACACATAAAAGGAAAGGAAAATAAGGTGGCTGATGCCTTGAGCAGAAATGCAAAGCTAAATTTTGTATCAGCTAGCAGCACTTACACCTCTTATTTAAATGAACAGTTGGCTGAAGGGATAAAATCAGATGAAAATTATCAGCATTTACAAGCTGCAGCCAAAGAACAACCCACAGAATGTGTGATGAAAGTATATAGTTTAAATGAAGACGGATTTTTATTGTTTAAAGACAGGCTGTATGTTCCAAATGCACCTAAAGTTAAATTGTTAATTCTAGACGAAGTTCATAAAACCCCTTACTCAAAGCATCCAGGCTACCAGAAAACTGTCACCATGTTGAGAAAAGAATATTTCTAGCCCAATATGAAATCTGAAACAGCCGAGTATATAGCTAGATGTTTGGACTGCCAACAAGTGAAAACAGAACACCAACATCCAGCTGGGTTGCTGCAACCTTTACCTATTCCTAACTGGAAGTGGGAGATAATTAGTTTAGATTTCATTATGGGATTACCCAAAAATCAACATCAGAATGATTCAATTATGGTAGTGGTAGATAAATTAAGTAAATCGGCACACTTTATTCCTATTAAAACCACATACAAGGCTGCAAACATAGCAGATATCTTTCTAAAACAGATTTTTCGGTTACACGGTATTCCAAAAGTTATTGTATCCGACAGGGATCCTAAGTTCACAGGGAACTTTTGGAGATTTTTGTTTAAAGGATTAAACACAACTCTGAATTTCAGCACCTCCTTCCATCCTCAGACGAACGGACAAATTGAAAGGGTTAATCAGGTATTAGAAGATTTGCTATGGATGTATGTTAAAGATCAACCAGGTAAGTGGGAGGATTATTTACATTTAGCAGAATTTGCATACAATAACAGTTATCAATCATCAGCTAAGTTTAGTCCTTTTGAAATTTTGTATGGAGATAAATGTAACACTCCTATCTCCTGGAGTAATCCCGTAGACAGGTTAGTGTTGGGACCTGATTTATTAAAAGAGATGGAACAGATTGTGAAACAAGTGCAAGTAAATTTGAAGATTGCCCAGGATCGGCAAAAGAGTCAAGCAGATTTGAAAAGAACTCCTAAAGAGTTCCAGGTAGGTGAACATGTGTTCATCAAGGTAAGGCCAAAGAAGAGCTCCCTAAGACTAGGAAGCTATGTAAAATTAGCACCACGTTACTGTGGTCCATTTGAAATCTTATCTAGGATTGGTCAAGTTGCGTACCAGCTAGCATTACCACCAAATTTAAAAGTACACAATGTTTTTCATATCTATGTTCTGAAAAAGTATGTTCATGATGCTACTCATGTTATTGACTGGAACATTGTACAGGTAGAACCAGAAGGGGAATTTCTGGTGGAACCGGATTGTATCCTCGGGAGGAGGGAAATTACTCTGCGGAACCGCATAATTGGACAGCTGAAGGTGCAATGGAAGCACCTTAGTCCTGAAGAAGCTACCTGGGAACTGGAAAGTAAGATGCGGGAAGCATACCCACATCTATTCCAGTAGGTGGCTGAAGATGAAGAATAAGTAACATCGAGGACGATGTTACATTTTAAGGGGGTGTGTATGTCACATACCCCAATTTTTGCAAAAATAATGTAATTATTTTATTAATATTCCTGAGACATTATGTTAAGTTTAATGCTAAGTAGGAATTGATGACTCAGCAGAGTCACCAGAAATGGAATGTAAATTCTGAATAATTTATTATTAATAAATAAATTATGGAGACAACAGCATGGGAGAGTTGTTAAAAGAGGTTACTGGTCTAACTGGTGGATGGAACTAGGTGGACAGACAAAAGACAAGTGGCAGCATCCTCAAACACTTCCTAAGTTGCAGCTGGCAACTTCCCTATATTTTGGGGTCATGATTCCCCAAGAAAGTGGAATCTAAGCAGGTGGCTCATTAATGACAGTTAACCCAACTAAGACCTAGGCAATATTTTAAATAGTACTCAATGAACTGAGTTGGGGGTTCATGAAAGTTCTGGAGGGAGAATACATTCAGGTGAATGCTATTCAGAAGTCCCATTGAGGAAGTGGGAAAAACAGTAAGGAAGTGTTTTGAGTCAGGAAGCTGCAGTAACTTGGTTCCAGTGTAGCTGCTTTGGCTGAGGGAATTGTTGGCTGTACCTAGTTCCAGCCAGTTAGTCCAGAGCAAGCTTGGGGGTCCTGAGAAGTGCTGTCTGGGCACTCTCCAGGAATTGGTAGGGAGGAACAGCCTCCCATTGCTGTTATTGTCTACCATTGACACAGGTTCTGCCACTTTTCCTGCTGTTTATTGAATAAATTTAAATGTAGAATAAGACTATCTCATATGTGTTTGAACAGGATTTATTTCAGTAAAGTTAGCATCTCTGTATTGTTATTAGATAGAATCTGCAGAACTAGTATGTCTTAGAAATTTCCTATTTATCACTATAGATCGAGTAATTGTTTTATACAGAATATGTTTTGTTATATTTACAGTAATAGAATATTTTGGTGATTTTACATTGGTTAATTGTCAATAGTTAAATAGATACGTATAGATTATTCATACAGTAAATATTCCTGTAAATACACTTGTTAAAATAATTATAGGAACAGAATCATAGACAACCCTATAATCACAGTGAATCTTTTTCATAGATAGTAAAAACAGGCACAAGCCCTAGCTGAACAAGCATACCGGTCTGTATCTGTCTCGTGATTTAGTTAAATAAGTATACAGGTTATTATCTGTACCAAGGATAGGTGAACAGATTTATGTTAGTAAATTTATTTATTTATTGTCAGAACAGAGTTGAATTGATTTTGTCTCAGTATAGAATTCAAATAGCAGTATATCCACATCATTAAAACTCATTACCTATTATTTTTTGTTTACAGAATCTTAGCCAAAATAAACAATTAAATTATAAACAAAGATTGTGACAAGGATGTTTTATTCAAAACCTGTCTCTATCGTTATTACAACCAAGAAATTAACAGCAGAGTTTGACAGAGTTATTAACCATAGGGCAGAAGGAATTTAAAAGACAAACATAATAACTAGCTCGAAGCCGAGCCCTTACAACATAGAAATTTTATTTTCTTTTGTCGAAATTTTTCCATTATCACAAAGTATAGTTTCTGCTCATTATCGAGCTCATTCCTCATGTAATACACAACATCGTCAGGGTGCTACCATAATAATAATTCAAACATCATAGTGCACACAGAGTTATCATTGAACTCAGCCATTGATGGCATTTCAAAATCAAACCCTACTTTAGTTATTAACAAGGAGACATTTACTACAATATGAAAACATTAAAAACAAAAAAATTATAACAACTCGTTCCTAGCCAAGAAATCGATCAACAGAGCTTGAACACTTGTCATATTTTTCTTTTATATATTTCAACCTGGGTGAGAACCCCAATTCTCCAGGGTTATCCATACATTAAATTGGCCTACCACGGTAAGGGTTAGTGAACCCTATCACTATCATTCCAGACACAAAACCAAAGAAAACGCTGAGAGTTAAGACGTTGCCATCACCTACAGCCGAGATATTATTTCTCTGAAAGTATCTGAGAAACTTAAACAATCCTATAACTGTACATTGTGTTCATTAAGGGAAACGCAGACAGTATACGGCCACTTTGCAGGCCAACATTCACTATTTATTTAACTTCTACAAAGTTGGGCGATAACCCTATTCTTTCAAAAATACAGTGATAAATAAAAACCCCAAAACCGTCAATCAGACTGAGCCATAGCATGTTCCTCTTATTCACTACTGTGTATACAAACCCTATCTATTGGAAGCCAAAACAAGAATATTACATATGACCGCAATCATGTTCATAACACGACAACAACCAGTCACAAAGGTGGTCTTCCCAGACACAACCCTAACTGGCCAAACTATCAAAAGGAGAAACAGCCATGGTATAACCAGGATTACTCGGTAGGAACCAGCGCTAGATGTTGAAGCCTCGTACACCTTCAGCCTTCAGGAGAGGTTAAAGCTTGCACATTACAAGTTGACGAGTAGTGGTCAACATTTATTTTAATATAAACAATCTTTTTCAAACTGAAAAATTTACGAAACAATTGATAATTCTTACCAGCAATGGTCAGAGGAAGCAAACCCAGTGAACAACCTGGTAGCCACGAGTTGAGCAAGGTAGAAAAACTCATCTTAATCATCAGAAGGATGGTCCAGAAAAACTCCAAGTTTTCCTTTCACATGAAATCCGTGACCAGGAATCATACAAACAATACCCTCATTCCAGGGATAAACGAGTATGGGAGATACGAACCCCAGGACACCACCATTTCACAGAAATCAACTTTTGAAAACCCTGACTCTAAATCACACAAGCAATAAGTGGAAGGCTGTGAGCAGCATACGACTGATAACTTCAGTAATAGTAAAACGATAACCAAGATGCCCAACGAATGAAAGGGACGCTTGTAGCAGAGTCTACAGACTTATAAACCACACGCGGGGCTTACAGAGTCTACCGTCTTACACGTGACAACCGGTAAGAATATTTAAATCTTCTCTGAGCTTTATAGTACAGTGAAAAGAACTTTGATGCTTATAAAAATTTATTTACAATGATCCATACTTTACCTGTAAACCTGTGGAAAAAGGACGGATTATGCATTAGCTTGAAAGCTAAGTAAGCCAGTCAGCTATGGCTAGTTCTCCCTTTGAAGTTTAAGAACAAAGACAATCAATAACTGAAATCAAAACTCACATTAGTATTATGACAGAATATTTAGACAAGATCATGATCAGTTAATTAAAACAAACAGATCAAGGAATGCAAATTAATAACATTTATTGCTATCATAAAAATTTTAAATTTTTCGAAAAATTTCGGGTTTTGACAGAGATTCACAGTAAAACTGTTTATTTACTTGTCGAAACCTCAAACCCTTACTTGTAAAATGTCAGAAGTACAAATCACATGCTTTAGCACAAATGCTAAGTAAGCCTTGGGGCATCCAAAGGACCCCTTCATCAATCAAACAAAAGTACATTAGTCAAACAAATGTTTCAATATTCGTAAACAACAACAATAGAAATTGTCTGCAACACAACTAAAATTGAATAACATCAAGACATAAGCTGAAATCTATTTGTTGCAAATTCTTACTTAATAAGCTAGCATGGTATTTATTACAGCAGGATAACTTTTGATGCTTTGTTCTATTCGGCATATATTAAATAGCATTTATTGTCACGTAGAAAAATTTTAAATTTTTGTGATTTTTCCAGGATGTTACATCAGTCATGCCCAATTTGTGTATTTGGTTTACTCTCAGTCCGAAACGTTATATGACTTAATCCCTAATGATCCTTGTCCCACAAGTGCCCCTTCAAGACCTTCCACAGAACTTCCTTCCGAGGACATTGTGCATTCTGTGACGAGAAATTCTGTTATCGCTCAGGACTCTTTTGGGTTGTGGAAGAAGGGATCACTGAGGTAATTGTTTCAACTACACTCTTGTGGATGGAAACTATCCTTTCCAAAGACAGAGAGGGATCTCTCTCTTACAAGCCTCTCAGCATGCAAAAATATCTTTTAATTGGATGGTTGTGTATAAAAAGTGGTGGCTAGACATTCAGATAAGGGTTTTTTAGTTGGTTGGATCAAGGATAGGTGTACCATAGGGAATGGAGTCAAACATTTATGGATTTTTTCTGTCACGGATGACTGATTTGGACTATAAATTCAGAGGCAGAGGCAAGATAAATGAGGTTCTTTCAATTCAAAAGATATCAGCAAATGGTAGCAGAAAGGGAAACGAAGTCCATCACAGAGTTAGAGTATTTATGAATGAATTATAGATTTTCATTTCAAGAAGAAAGGGTGGAGTGTCTAATCATATGTATTTGAATCATGAAAGATTAATTTCAAACCATGTAATCTTGATCTAGATGCTATAGAAGAAGACAATCAATGGAAAATACCAGCAAGGAAAACATACACAGGAATAACAGACATCAAAACACTCATTACATGGATCTCTGCTCCAAAATTAGGTCTTCACATTAATTGAAGGGATGAGTTTCATTCCATACTCAGAGTTTCTTATCTCAAAATCCCAACCCTTGGGCCTTATTCATAACCTTCCTTTATAGGATTACAAAACATCAAAAACCTCTAGACTACTTCAACCATATGTGAATCTACAACTATAATTGTTTGTAAAACATTAGACCTACTTATCAGTCTTATAGACTGTTTATTCAAAACAATAACAAAATGGAAGTGATGAGACCTTCTTCTTTCCACCGCCGAGCTAATAGAACCAACTGCTTCTTGATCCGCAGATGCGCCGATGGAAAACTTCAGTGTACCACTAGTGTAAACTTGGATTATTAAAGCTATCTATTGTCCTTCGGATAGAGTCATTCTAGCCTGATTTGTAGGGATTGGCATGTTGTTCCTTTCTTCTTCCTTCAGATCAAATCCCAGTTGCAGAACAATCGAGTCTTTTTCACCCCTAATTTTACATTTTACGCATCCACAATTTATTATGATAAACCATCTTCAGTCTACAATCCGCAATCTGCAATCCGCAATGTAGGAGTCGAAAATCAGTAATGCCAAAAGGACTTCGTCAAATTTCACCTCTAACATTCGCAATCCGCAATGTGGGACTTGAGAATTAGAAGTGTCAAGTGAACCTTATCAAATTTATCCTTTGCAATCCACAATCCACAATGCGGGACTCAAAAATCGGAACTCCATTGCACAATTTCGCATAAATTATCCTTCTGCAATCCACAGTCTACAATGTGGGGGTCAAAAATCGAAAATCCAATATTTGCAGCTTCGTGGAAATCACCTCAGTAATCAGCAATCCACAATGCGGGTTTTGGAAATCGGAAACTCAATTTTGCGCCCCTAGGAAAATCGCACCTCTGCAATCCGTAGTCCGCAATGCAGGACTCCGAAGTTGGAAATCCAACTGCACCATTTTGAAAACAAATATTGTTTTGGATTCCACAATCTGCGATGGGGGTTCGGAAAGTTCAGAAAGTCAGAAAGTCTTCTCATCGGATGCATTGCAGGTTTCTTCCGAGCCATAGATCTGGCCTTGTCTTCAATCCTAACCCTTCATCCCCTTTTGAGAGCGGAATACCTCCATGTTCTTGTGTTTCCTACTACAGCTTGATCATTCAGTCAAAAATTTGTTGATACTTAGCCATTATTTGGAGTTTCTTGCTTCTTCTTTTGGCATAGAAAGTAAATGGGAAAGCTTGGAGTTCTGGTAGGGAAATTTCCTTTCCTCCCCTTGCGGGAATTTTCTTGGAGGTGTTAACATAGCCTATACCCTAACCAACTGGAAAACAAACTCAATATACCTCTACTCCAATCCCGCACAAAACTGTTTGTAACACCAAAGCCACTCCTTCTCCTTGTCAAACATCGGAGGTGAATATGGTCCAATCATCTTGGTATCAATCATCTAGAGGCAAGAATAAAAAAAAGGAAAATACAAAAATCCTTCGAACCAGCAAGAGAATCCTAAAGCTCAAGAAACCAATGCTGACACCAAACGTAAGATGAAGTAAAATTTTCCATGCTTGATATGCAGAGATTACCATTACACTAAATATTTCTTCATTGTGGGGAAGTCAATAATTTCTTGAAAGGTGCCTCCCAATAGGCAGTATTGAATGACCCTTTTTCTCCATAATAGTAGAAAATGGTAGCGCAAAACACTAATCCCCCATAAGGTGGAAAACTGAACTATCCCTAAGGGGATGCATTCCTAAATGCTGATATTTTTTTGTGTAACAAGATGATTGGTTTAACTACCAGGTCCCATACATATGAACCCCTTCTAGATAAAACACCTAACAGGTAATTCTAACAAGACAATCACATCCACTACTCCTCCCCCTTCTTCAGGCCCTCTTCAAATAGAGAATCTCGTTGCTAAATCTATGTTGCGCCTACACAAGGTGACCATTCAAAATGAAACATTCAATCCAAATGCTTGTGCCACTTATAATTATAACATCATTGAGGTTCCGCAAAACTATCCTAGTCAACATAGAATACTTTTGTCAGCCCTTGGAGCTGTGGATTTGGAAACACCAAATTCCATTATGTTTCATCTAGAATATTTTAAAACAAATCTTTCCCACCAACTTGCATTTAATATTAGGACCATATTTTGTGGGAAAAGCATCCATAGTACTATTTTGGATGAATGTGCCTCTACTTCCATCATGTCTTTGTCATGTTGGAGGGATCTGGGTTATCCTAATGTTAATCGATCTCCTACAACACTTAAAGCATTTGATGGTCGTAGTTTTCAACTGTATGGACTTTTACCTTCATTAGCCATGGAATTAGGGGAAAATACCATTTCGATTCATGTGGAAGTGGTAGACATGTTGTTGGATTATAATTTTCTACTTGGTCGAAATTGGTTTTATGCTATGACTTCTGTCCCTTCTTCAGTCTTTCATTTAGTACAATTTCCCCATCAAGTGAAAATTGTTATGATAGACCAACTTTACTATTGTATGCCAAATGTCCATGACAAATCTGTCGTTGCTCTTATGGTGCATTCAAAACTTAATTATGAATATGTTGGAGTAGGGTTGTTCAAAGACTCTTTGCTCATGGGATTCTTCCCCTTACCTGTTCCTTACCCTCCACCATGATTTTCCATGGTTAATATGATCTCATCCATGGTACAACAATCCCAGGAGTCAAATGGCCCTTGGGTAGTGCCCAGTCCATCTCAAATTCCATCCATTATTGATAATATGCCACGTAGTTCTAATGAGGCAAGATACCATATTATCCAATCTGTATCTGATGAATTGGACCTTGATGACCAACACCTTGTGGCATCGAATCCATATTCTCTACCATCCTGGTTTGAATCCTCCATGCCTTCTATGGATTACCTCTTGTGGTGTTTCTGTTCGATGAATCCATTATGGAGGTTATGAGCTTAGATGAAATCCGTTCGGGGGATAATCACTAGCGATCATCCTTTCAGCCTAAAATGGATGCATTAGAGAACAATATTGAGTTCATCATGCCACCCAATTTCATCGAAAACCATCAATCCGCTATCCTTACTCAACACACAGACTCAGAAGGAAATTTGGGGAATATTACACCAAATATATCAATTGATATATAGGTAAAACTAGGCATCATGGAAAGCATATAACTCGGCCAATCCTATTCTCTTGAAGAGGTGAAAATCTATAAGCCCTTGATGTGGAACTTTCACTCATTTTCACAAGGTGGATGTCGACTCAGTGCGACAACAACTAAAATTTGGCTCGAAAACTAGTTTCAGGCTTTGAAAGTGCAAACAGCTAGATGGAGAGTCCCACAAAATGTTCGACAAAATCTACCACCTACCACACACATCCAACTAGCACTTGACCAGACATCGATTTGGTATCTAGAAAAAGCAGCAAAGGAGCTCGAGTTTTATCCTATAGCTGACAGAATTTTTGAGGAACTCAACCGACAATCAAATATTGTCGTGCAAACACCACCACAAAAAAACTGGTCGACCAACCAATGGTCAAGCCCTTGACAAATGCATAAAAAGAAGAAGACTATGAAATCCACCTCTACCTTAACACCTTCACACTAAATCCTGATCAGGTTGTCTACATCAATCCTTTAGGGATTGCGATAAATCCTCATCAAGAACTAGTGAGTGCATCTGTCTAGTTGGATAATAGTACTCAGTTCGATACACCACTTCTGGAGTATGCCTTAACAAAATAGAACATTTGTCAAGTGGCTAACGGGATATTCATAGCACAAAAATATAGGAAAGAACAAAAAACAAGGGAAAGGAAAGCAAAAGCTTATCCTCCAAGAGCCAACAAAAGAAGATGACACTAAACTGTTCGACTATGTGACTTAGGTATTGGAAGATTCCACCAAGAAAAAGATCTATGTTCTAGAGAAGATAGAAAAATTCATGGAAAAAGAAGACCAGCAATAGGCAAAGGCACCACCGAGTAAGAATGTTAAGCTTGTGGAAAATACGCATGTCGACCTTACACAAAGTCCACCACCTCCTTCCCCAACTAATTTTATGGAAGAACACATCATGCCAGCTCCCTCGACTACTGTTACATCCCCACTCACTTTTGCTACAATCTCAGCCTTAGCCCCAGCTTTGTATAGCATCTCCCCACCCCCCTCAAAGAAAAAATCCAGACCGACTTTGACTTACAAGAATTTATTAACCAACTACCCTCAATTCTCCCCGAATGGAAACAACTCATTATCAAGAAACTAGTCCTAGCCGACCCTGACTCTCAGCCCAACTTACCTCCACTAGATTTCCATACATCTAAATAAATGCCACCACCGTCAACTTCTAATCCAAACATTGTTGGATATACTCAAACCATCATTGATAAAATCCCTGATATGATAAGTGAGGTTGTGTCCAAACAAACATCCACCTTTACACCCTTACCAGTCGACTAATCCACTTCACTTCCATCCCTGACCCCTTCAGTTATGGAAGACCCCAACTAGTCTGATACCGCCACCATGCCACTAGAAAATCCCTTTGCAGTGTCCAAATTGACTGCCGAACCCACCTCGAAAAATAATTAGGAAATTACTTTATCGTAGAAAACTCCGACCTCGACCAGTAGTCCTTCGATAGAACTCAGCACGACCGGTAGACCATCTTTACCAACGACTGCTTCTTCACCATCAACCTCTTCCCCACCATTGACCACTTCCCCACAACCGACCACTTCCCCGGCACTGACTGAATAGCCTGAAGTCCTTTGCCCAAGTTTAGTTGATACAACAGAGGTACCATCTCTACCTACTGTCGACCTCACCCCCACAACACCAGTAGAACAAAAAAATGAAGAAACACAAGATAGACGAGATAAGGAAGTTGCTGACAAGGAAAAAGCTTCAGAGAAGTAGACATAACTTGAAAAGAAAAAAGAAAAAGAAGCAGAAAGGAAAAAGAAGAAACAAAGGAAAGAAAAGGAAAAGTAGAAACAACAACAACCTTTTCTCACTGTCCATTTAGATAAATTCATTCTGATTGCCACTTTTGACCCCCGACAAGCAAAAGAAGAAGAACTGGATCTACTCACTGATGCTATTGACTGAGAGCACAAGAAGAGAAGAGTTGAAAACAAAGAGAAAATTGAAACACTTCAAACAGAACGATCCTCCTTTTTGGCTAAGTGTGAAAACTTATCCCAACAAGTAATACCTCTCTCGTCAAGAATCAACACTAGAAACCCACTAGACAAAGCATATTCTTTATTTGAAAGTGTTGTGTCGACTCTCCAAGAAAATATGGCTAAAGAACGACGGGATCAAGCGGAAGAAACATCTACCATCATGAAAAACCAGTATACAGATTTCACAGAAGCACATACTCTGCTAGCCCAATATGCCAAAGAAGCTGCTATGACTATATAAGTATTCCACAACTAGTATACACATTACGACAATGTGTTTGATGAAATGCATAAATCTTGAGATCTCATTAACACTCTTCAACAGCAATGACAGACTGCCGATGAAGCTCGCACACAAATCCTCTATGATCAAATCAATATGGAACACATGATTCTAATGAAGCTAGCAAAACTGGAGAAGAAATTGGATCAGTGGATTACACAAAGATCGAGTAATCCTTTCAAAAGTAGATAGGATCAGGCCACTCTCCATCAACTGCTCTCCACTACCGACAAGAGAACACTCATCCTAGGGAAATACATAATCAATATTCGATACCAACCGGTCCATGACAAAATGGAGAACCTGTCTAGCCTTACTACCTTTACTATCGACATATAGAATGCACTTCATGCATGGGAAGACTTCGAGCATCAGCTTTTAGTTTCCGTTGAAGCCATTGTCAAAGTATGTGTCCAACAAAAACTATCTTCCAGCACCAGTCAACCCCAACAGTAACGGAAATTTTTTTTCTTAGTACTCAATTAGTTACAATTTTTTCATTTAAACTCCATTTCAACTCCATCTCCTTATTTATTCGATACTAAGAAAGGTTTTTTCGTGGGGGATATGTTGGAGGAGACTAGGTCGGTCACCCAACTAGGTCCTGTGTTCGACCACTTCGTATAACATGTCGAACCATTCTGTCAGCTATTACATGTCGAGTCAGTTAGTGAACCAATAGGTTAGTATGTAACTGTCTGTAAACCATATATATAGGCTGGAGAGTCGAATACATGAGAGGGAGGGAGACTATTGTAACACACTTCTGTACTTATTCTGAGTAATAGAAAGACTTGTTGGCTCTGCCACCATTAATTATCTTTTGTTCATATCTATATATTTGATTTCTTATTCTATAACATGTATCACTGGTAGATATGCAATCCACTTGACTACAACACTAACTCTTGTGAATGATAAATATGTTCTTGTACCTTACAGGCATGTTCATAGAATGGTGTCATATCTTGCATCTGATTCTAAGCAAATTTGATATGCTCCATCAAAGATTCCTTTTCTTTCGTCCAATCATAAACTTGAGATTGTAAAGATCCTCTTTCGATCATCATTTCATAAACCTGGGATTGTAAAGATCCATTTTCAATCATCAGGGATTCCACCTGCTGATTTAATTTAATTTAATTTTCTTCCCACTAACTGATTCGAGAATGAAAATCATTCCATGATTACAAGTTGCACATTTAAATAATCTCTTTCATTCTCCAATTGCTGATAGTCCCACAGTAACTTTTCCTTTTCAGACTCCATGGTATCCCGTTTTCTCTTCATTTCAATTCCTTCACTTTTGGCTTGCACCAAATTATCTTTTAATTTCAACATTTTTACCTTACTTCACTCCAAATCATTCATCAACTTGTCCACATTATCGACATTGGCCTAGGAAGCTGCTATATTCACTGAAGCTGTGAATTTAGGGTATTTGTTGGTTTCTTCTACCAAGGTATTCTCTTGTATAGTGACAATATCCAGATGCATACACATTTTTAACCTCTTTTATGTTCTTCTTAGAATATTCTTCCTCATAGGATCAAAGAGGATAGATAGTGTGCAAATTTGCTACAAAGTGCTATTTAGAAGGGGTGAACAGCGTGATCCCAAGCTTAGCAAATGGGAGATGCCCCCCTGTAAGTGGGACTTCTAAATCATTAGGTGGATTTATGTCCATGTCTTGTAAAATCTGATCTTCTTCTTGGAAATTCTTATATTCCATAGTTTTCTTGATCCTAGCTTCTTCTTCCTTTCGCTTCTCTAACTCAACTGCTTCCTCCACTACCTCTTGTTCTTATTTTCTTTGCTTTTCTAGCTTGACTTCCTTTTCTGCTTTATTTTCCTCTTCTTCTTTCCTCTGAGCTTCTTCCTCTTGCTTTCTTTATTCTTCTTGTTTCTATTTTATTTCTTCCTCTTGTTTCCTTCTTGCTTCTTTGGTTGCTAAAGCCTCTTCTCTGACTTTCTACTAATCTGCTTCTTTTGTAGTCTCTTTTGCTTGACTAGAACTTGTTCCTTCCTTTTGTCCAAACCTTTTATTCAATTCTGCCATATTGTTTTCCATTCGATATACTTGCTCGTGTTTTAGGAAGTGATCAATGTATTCAAAATGAATCTTGCATGATGCGCAATGCTTGGCTGCCTTCTGCAACTTGTCATTTCTAATAAAAATATTCTCCCCAAAATGGAATGCCTCCAAGTTTTTTATTAAGATATCTGCTCCTTTTACCTTTGTAAATTTCTACGCCCCAATGGTGAAGGGAAGTGGAGGGTAAGAAGCTTTTTATTTTCGTTCAAAAAATGCCCAACCCTGTTAATGAAAACCTGCCTTACAAATTCTTTATGCACTACATAATCTGTGGCATACCTCGGCATCAGGGAAGGACCTTTAGTTCCTCCATACATTTGGATATATGTGCCTTCTGTGGTAAAGTAGTAATATCCATATTCACTAATCACTGTCATAGCGTTTTCTGATGTGCAATTTTGTTCTTCATTAAATATCATCCTATACAGAGGAATTATGAACTCTTCGCATATAATCTTGTAAAATCTTCCATACTTGTGAGCCCACATTATCTAGTATGCAACATAGAGAGGAGTCTCATCTGAGACCCAATGACATCCCAACTTATGAAATGGGTTTCTTATCAGAATGTAGTAAATCAGATAGTAGGACATGAAAAAGTCTGTTTTTTTCTGCATCATACCTCCTTGGGCGACAACCACTGCTGTTGCCATACTTTCTATAATAATCGCTGACCAATTAAAAATAGTACCATGAGAAGCGACATGGTACATAATAGGCACCTAGTTGAGTTGATATATATTTGTATTTTCTCTTCCAAATATCCTGCTCAACATCATTGGTATAATTCTAAAACGAGTTTTCAAATTTTTTGCATCATGTTCCCCACTTCCTCTTTGTCGTAATTGTTTTCTTGGTATAATCATCTTCTTGGCATATTCTGAATGTCCTATGTTGACACCCTTTATCCAATCATCTATCATCATGATTTGCGGGGTAGTTAACTTATAGGTCGTGCTTATATGAGCTAGTTGGAATGATGCAAATCCTTCTCCATTTTCTCCCACCATGATCCTCTAGTTGATGTCTATGTAAGGTAATATCCATCCTATCACCTCCAAACATGGGAATAACTCCGGACGAATTGCGGCATTATCAAGACTTGATTTCTTTATGTTTTGATATACCATCATTTCCTCAATAGAAGTGTCTGGCACATTTTGGTATCGTATTAGGTGATATAAATCACCCCATTTTGTAAGATGCCAGACAACAATAGGCTATAATCTCAACTCAGAACTCAAATTTTAAGTAGAATTTTCACTAGTAAATTTTAACAATTATTATAACCTCCAAGGTGATAACTCTGGATACTGACTCTCAACCCAAGGATGATAGGGAATGCTTTAGGTTCTAGTTTTTATATGGGAAAGTGTGTAGTAGCAAGTTAGACAGAGGAAATTTTTTTAGGATCCTTTGTACAAGTAACAAGACCATTTATGTTTCGAACATCGACACCGCCAAAGTCTACCGCAATACTTCTGGGGGCATCTGCATATACAAAATAGATCAGGGTGTAGGTAATTGTGATTGTACATAGATTTGGTCTCGTGATGGTCTTGGGGCAGCAAGGAATAGAATATTATAAAATGATTTAGTATTTGGGAGCTTTTACTGCAGTTTGGACCAGTAGGATGGATTTTCAATTTCCTTTCCCAAGAAATGTATGGACTTCTCTAATTTGGTTATGGAGATGGGATATGTTTCATTTACTTCCTAAAAAACCCCAAAAAATTTAAGAATTGAATTTGAGTTCATAAAATACATTTTATAGGCAAAACATTAAAAATAGCTAGTTGGACTACTCAACTAGTTAATATTCCAACTGCCTCAAACATTATAATAACCTATCAAAACTATGATATACAAGTTGTATGAGGTTTTTGGGGATGTTATTGAACTACATAAACTTACGACACTTCATTTGTATTAATATAATTCATTTTATGCAAGTTATGGAAAAACTATTCAAAATTTGTAGTCTAATGAGGATAGGTATGAAAATGACTTAATTACTTGCAGAATTTTTAAATTCATATCTAGGAATAATATAAAGGATGGTTTATCAGGAAATAAACATCATCTTACATATATTTAAGCAGCACCAAAATGGCACTAAGGGTCCTAGCAACCTCCAGCATGGAACATGTACCGATTACATCAAGGAAAGCTCCTTTGGGTAGAGTCTACAATACATAAATATGGTCATTCTTGAGAAGAATGAGTGGGCCTGAAATAAATTCAATGAAAACTTATATAATCCTTCTCCATCATGGAATAATTTGAATCATCACTGATCGATGTCCAACAGATAATTAGAGAGAAGAGAATAAGATAGAAGGTTGTTGCAAGAGTGGTTCCTTCTTCAAAACTCTTAAACTCTTATGAAGCAAATCGACCCCAACTTGAGATAAGTCTTTAATGGATGCATATCAATATTCAATGCTTGCACATTAGTCTTCAATAGCTGCCAGATAGGGTGGAGGAGAGACTAGAAAACAAATGGCTAAGGGGAGCATCACCCAAAGCAAGGTTGAGGCAAATCACTCAACAAGAGGAGCTATAGCTCTCACATTCAATTAAAAAATGGTCAAAAGATGCGAATTGGAGTTAGAATCGTTCTTTTATAAAATTTAGGGTGACCTACTGAGAAATTTGAATAGCTTGGTGACCTGTGAGAACCCTTCCACATGGGCCACCCTTGAGTGGATATACCTTCCTTGAGTTTGCCTTACAGTATTTCCTTTCCTTTAGAAAATGTGCCCCCCCTTGTCTCAAGTCGATGTTTACTGCTTTGTTAGAGTTTCCTTCTTTGTAAACTGAACTCTCTTTTTAGAAAATGCACCCCCCTTTGTGTCAAGATGTTTCCTGCTTTGTAAACTGAACTCCCTTTTGGAAACTGCTCCCTCCTTAGCTTTTCCTGGCTATTTCTAATTTCCCGCTTTTAGCAACTTCTTACACCTTTCCTTCTTTTTCTCTTTTCCCAAATTTGACATATTGCTTTAGCCACCTTTCTATTTTCTTTCCTCTAGTTCCATTTTTGAAATCTTATCCTCATGAGGGCACCCTCTTGGCCCACTCACTCCATTATTTAGGAATTTAATTACAAAAATTAATTAAAATTAATAAAAATAATTCCTCCACTTTACATAGGCTAAATCTAATCCTATGCATACATGATGAAGTAAAATTATTTACCTAGGGGTTATTTTGTCCCCTTTTACCCATTGTCACTGAATTCGCCAAAATTTGGGACATGATAGTCCTCCCTCCAAAAATTGCTTGTCCTCAAGCAAGAAACCAACTCCAACCAACTATGAAGCCAACTAGTGACTTCACTCCTCAAAATATGCTGCTGACTGTCTAGAATTGGAATCCTCCATTCCAAGTTGAAATACCAAGGGTCCATCATGTTTTTGCTGCCCCACTCTAATTATAGTCATTCTCATAATGACTAACTCTTCTTTAACAAAATTTTCAACCCAATTAGGATAATTGAGTAGAATGCCTGGATCCCACTACTTCCTCTGTAAGGACCCAAATATTTCTTCCACCTTTGGAAAGATGTCACTCTAAGGAATGCCAGGGTCCCAAAGTCTCAAATGCATCCTCCCAAACATCAAAATCAATTGGGATGATCTATCATCAAGCATGATGTCAAGATTACACCACCACATTGAAAGTTGGTAACTTCCAATTTTAAACTAGACATCTGTGATAATCCCCCACCCAGCATGGAACTCCTCAATATGGGTCTGAATCATATCAAATCCTCCCAAGGAATAGGTGGTGACCTATGTCCATCTGAGTGTACTGAGAGCATCATATAGCATCCATAGATGCTCATGCTACTCACTTGAAATGTAATGTGTGTCATAAAAACCTCCATTCATGTAAGTAGTAATTTCAAACATGAGCCTTTTCATCCAAATAAAAAGTGAAAAGACACTCCATCCAACCAAATCGAGTGGGAAGCAAAGTGCTTCCCCAAGTGAAATCATCCAATGGCTCAACTCTCTTCCATTGGCCAAAGGGTGCAAGAATCCATCCAAGTATGCGGATGTCCTCCACATAGGACACCTTCTGCAAGATAAATGTTTCATTAACTTCTCATGGAAACTTGCTTGCTTAGCTGCATTCCCTTGATCATGAGAAGAAATATTTCTATAGGGAGATTCCATGTATGACATGTAATATTCCACCCAATCCATATGTGGATGAATGGCATCAAATTTCAGCAATATGTGCCTCTGTTGTTGATCACAAAACATGTCAGTGTTAGGAGCATCAATAAATTTACAAAAGAAATTTTACCTCCTAGAATCTCAAACTGTGAAATGCATCTATCCCTGGGTGGATAGATTTTTTTGTTGCTTGATCCCAATGGATTAATATCATCATGATGGTTGCTGGTTCTAGGTGAAATGCATCTAGGTATCTTCTCCATCCACGAGTCTTCCTCATCTATAGAAATCTCATGATCTCCTAGGCATGGTACTAGTGCAACTCCAATGGCTCAACTCTCTGCCATTGGGTTCACTCAATTGGTTCAAGTGAAAGAAAGAGGAATCAAGGAATGCAAGTGGCTTCCTCGGATGTTGTTGGGAAGAAAATGGTACATTTACCTGGTCATTATGGACAATTTTGGGAGCCTCCTGCTCCACATGTGGCATCAACCAGAAAAATTTCTTCACCCAATGTTCATCCCCACTTAATGTGGATGAATCTAGGATTTGGGGAAAAGAACAACAAAACTACCTCATATCTCTGCAAATCTCATTCACCAAACTTATGGATACATATTCTTCATTAATGTCTGGTCCAAATGAGGTGATCTCATCCAACTCCTCCATGGAAGAGTGACTCTCTCCAAGGAACAAATTAGGTTCACTCTGGGAAATATCAAGTGCTTGGTTCTCATTAAACTGCTATGCACACTCCTCAAGCACATGAAAAATAGAATGATTCTCATGATCCACCACCTCATGAGTTTCTTCCATATGATCAAGAATGCAATCAGCCAAGTGAAGATGGATGAATGGTGTGTAGGAGGGCAGGTGTGATCTTTGCAACTTTTCATGAAGCTGCACTATCTCCATCTTAGATTCTTGGAGTGCACATTGAGTGCTCTGTAAGAAATCTTGGGTGGTCATCAAATATTTTGTGAGCTTGCAAATATCCTCTTCATTCTTCAAGGATGCACCATGAAACAACTCCACAAGCTCAAGGATATTGTCTCTGTTAGAAAGAAAGTATAGAAAATTTCCCTTAATGCTTGTCATGACTTTCTGAAACTCCTCCATGTCCCTCATGGAAGACTGTTCCCCCAACTTCCAACATAGATTTTTCATTAAGGCATGGGTTTCATTGAGGATTTTAAGGGCCTCTTTGATCTTGCATTCATTCAGCTTTAGTGTCCCTTCAAAGAAATGAGATTATGGTAGATGAACCTCTTCTTCTTCTATCTTTCTGGGATCAACATCATGAAGTTCCATCGATGTTTTGAAAGCTGATCCATCTCTTGATCCTGCAAAATATTCATCTTTTAGATCATGAACAAAATAAATTAGGATGCAACTTGGGTGCTCATTCATCTCTGGTGCACCAGAAAAATGTTATCTTAAAATTTCATCCTTATCCAATTCCCGAACCCCAACACTTGAGGGCTTACCCAAGCCAATATTCTCACCGGAAGTGGATGCCACATCAAACTGACATAGAGGTACATAAAAAACAGAATTGAAGAATTCACCATGTGCTATGTTCTCCTCCTTATGTGGTGGGATTATGGTGGTTTGTCCTTCCACCAAATTTTGTGATTCACACCCCACTGAGGTGTGCTTATTTTTCTGCTTCTTTATGAAGCTCAAGAGGTGACTGTAAGTCTGATTTATGTTTATCCTTTAGATCAGATACAAAATATTCTTCACCATCATCAACATTCCCAATCTCTCCTATCTTACACTCCTCCACATAGAATTTTTCTTCTTCATTGCAGTCACTTTGTAGTGATATGCTCTTCTCATAGATGCTCTTCATTCTGCAACCTTCACATGCAAGTGACATATGCTTACCCTCTAATGGATCATGTGGCTGCAATTAAACATGGCTTCTACAAAAATCATAACTTTCATCATTCTTATGCTTGGTATTTCTTCACTCTTCATGTTCCTCTAAAGGTTGATCCTCCATTGTAGATTCATTATTGCTTGTACCACCTCCTTCACAAAAAGTTTTGGAGTCTTTATTTTGAGACAAACCAAAGAAGAATCTCTCGGGACTCCTCCCAAGATCTCCGAGTGCTATATCATGTTTCTTAAGAGACTCCTTCAAACTGGGCTCCTTTCTTTCTACTAGTCTAGCCATTGGTGGACCATGCAGCCTATCATCTCTACAAGAGTAGTCACATAAAGAGGCATACTCCTCATGTGAAACATGTAAAAATACACTTGTAGTTTTAGCTCCTCCATCAATGTAAATTTCACATTCATCAAGGAATCACTCTTCCCTTGCATCTAATTCCCAAGAATCATCACTGCAAATCAATCTCATAGTTGCAATTTCTTTTGTGCCAGAGGATGTGGTCTGCAATCTTCTTCAATTAAGAGATTTATTTCCACAGGAGTGGAGGAAACTGATCTAATACCACTGTAAGATACCAGCCAAGAATAGGCTAGAATCTCAACTCAAAACTAAATTTTTAAGCAGAATTTTCACTAGTAAATTTTAACAATTATTATAATCTGCAAGGTGATAAATTTGGATACTGACTCCCAAACCAAGGATGATAGGGAAGGATTTAGATTCTATTTTTATATGGGAAAGTGTGCAACAGAAATGTAGATAGAGTAAAAAGGTTTAGGATCCTTTGTACAAAGAACGAAGACCATTTATGTTTCGAACATCAGCACCGCTGATGTCTACCACAATACTTTTGGGTGCATCCACATAGACAAACTAGATCAAGGTGTAGGTAAGTGTGATTGTACATAGATTCAGTATCATGATGGTATTGGGGCAGCAAGGAATAGCAGATGATAAAATTATTTAGGATTTTGGAGCTTTTATTGCAGTTGGGAACAATAGCCTGGATTTTCCATTTCCTTTCCCAAGAACTATATGGACTTCTCTAATTGGGGTCTAGAGCTGGAATATGGTTCATTTAAGTCTTAATAAATTAAAACAGTTTTCATAATTGAATTTGAGTTTATAAAATACATTTTATAGGAAAAACATTAAAACTAGCTAGTTGGACTACTCAACTAGTCAATATTACAACTACCTCAAACATTATAATACCCTGTCAAAACTCCAATATACGTGTTGTATGAGGTTCTTGGGGATGTTATTGAAGTACAAAAACTTACGTCACTTCATTTGGATTCATATAATTCATTTTATGCAAGTTATGGAAAAACTAGTAAGAATTTGTAGTCTAGTGAGCATAGGTATGAAAATAACTTAATTACTTGGAGAACTTTTAAACGCATATCTATGAATAATATAAAGGATGTTTTATCAGGACATAATCATCATCTTATATATATTTAAGCAGCACCGAAATGGCCCTAAGGGTCCTAGCAACCTCCAGCATGAAACATGTACCAATAACATCAAGGAAAGATCCTTTGGGTGGAGTCTACAATACATAAAGATGGTTGGTCTTGAAAACAATGAGTGTAACTGAAATAAATTCAATGAACGGGTCTATAATCCTTCTCCATCGTGGAATAATTTGAATCATCAGTGAATGATGTCCAACAAATAATTAGAGAGAAGAGAATAAGATAGAAGGTTGTTGCAGGAGTGGTTCCTTCTTCAAAACTCTTAAACTCTTATGAATCAATTCGACCCAAACTTGAGAGCAGTATTTAATGGCTGCATATTAGTCTTCAATGGCTGAAAATTAGTCTTCAATACCTGCCAGAGAGGGTGGAGGAGAGACTAAAAAAAAATGGCTAAGGGGAGCATCAATATGCTTAATTTTTATCTAGTCAACACATGTGTAAATTCGCTTTGGAATCACATAACATTTGTTTATGTTTGCAAAAAAAAAAAAAAAAATCGCATAATTTTCTACTAAACATAACATTTAAAAGCTTCATATATCAAAAGTAAACTTGAATGGTTCATGTAAAGCCTGTAAAACCCAAGTCCAATAGACTATGAGTCAATTAGTGTGACTATGAGTCAATTAGTGTGAAATACATGTTAGAAATAGTAATTACTTATGTTAGCTTAGATTTAGCTTTAGCTTTTACTTTAGTTCCTATTTAGAAGTTCAGTTAATAAAACATGCAGCAACATGCTTTGCATGCATGCAAAATCTAGGTTAGACTTTTTAGGGTTTCCATAAGTGTTTAAATACACATTCATATTTTGTTTGTAATGCGTTAGTTGATCTTCCGTTTATCAATAAAGATTGAAGAGCCGCAGGTCATTCTGCATAATCTTTGTGTTTATTTCTACCTCCAACCTTCAATTTGGTATCAGAGCTTGGAAGAAGATCGATTGATCGAAACAAGGAGAAGCCGTAGCTTCAAAGAAATTTGAAAAGAAAAAGTGCAGAAATGTTTGCGTCCCTCTCCTGCATAGAGGTGCGAAAATATTTGGCAAACTTTCAAAATAAAAATATAAGAAAATTTTCGCAGCCCCACTATAGGCCAAAGCGCGAAAATTTACAAATTGAAATTTTCGTGACCTCACTATAGGCCAAAGCACGAAATTTCTCCATATTTTTGCGCTCCAAGCTAAAGAAGACCCGCGAAAATTATTTCATGGAAATGTTTTTTGCTTCAACGAGTTACTTTTTATGAGTTACTTCAAGTAATTTTCTTTTTACAAGAGTAGAAGAGATTTTTTTTACAAAAAGTATTTTTTATTTCTAAGGAAGTAAAGAGGAGTTATTATTAAAAAAAAGGAAGGAGATTGGTTTTTTTTTTTTTAAGTCAGTGAAAGACTCTGCAGCGTCTATGGCTTCTAGTAGCAACAATCAATCTCAGATTTCACCTCTTACAAGGAAAAAGGACTATGATGTCTGGGCCACAAGTATGGCGGTTTATCTTAGATCATAAGATGTGTGGGAATATGTCGTGAATGGCTATTTCGAACCAGCAGATGATGCAGCGTATCAAGCCCTGACAAATAGAGAAAAGGATACTCTAAGAATTCACAGGAAGAAGGATGCAAAGCCACTGCATCACATAATGAACGCTTTGGATAACAACATATTTCCAAAGATATCCACTTCATTGCATGCCAAAGAAACATGGGAAACTTTGGTGACCATTTATCAAGGTGTTGGTAAGGTACAAACAGCTACACTCCAAAAACTAAGAAGAGATTTTGAAGATTTGAAGATGAAAGAATCAGACTTAGCAGATTCTTTCATGACCCAAGTCATGGGGATTGTTAATCAGCTGAATACCTATTGTGAAAAGATCGAAGATCAAAGGGTGGTTGAAAGGGTTCTGGGATCCATACCCCACAAATTTGATCCGAAAGTTGTAGTGATTGAAGAAGCAAAGGATCTGAGTATTCTCTCTATAGACGAGTTGACCGGATCACTACTATCATATGAATCCAGAATCAACAGGAATGAAGAGTCCTCTCTGGAGAGTGCTTTCAAAGCACAAGTCTCATTCTCAAAAGGTAGAGGAAGAGGCAAAGGAAGAGGAGGATCAAGAGGAAGAGGTAGAGGTGGCCGAAGTAATGGCAAGGAAGATCAAGATCACGATCATAACCATGAAGGTGGGAATTGCAACAAAAAAATGTCAAATATTTATCTAATATTAAGTGTTATTACTGCAGTAAATTTGGCCATTATGCTCATGAATGTAGAAATAAAAAGTTTGATCAGGAAAAACAGAATGCTAATGTGACTAATACCTCTGAGAATAAAGAAGATATGTTATTTCCTACTTGTCATGTTGCACACGAAATCACAAAGGGACTTTGGCTTTTAGATAGTGGCCGCAATAACCATATGAAAGGTGACAGAGGTCTAATTGTAGATCTAGATGTATCAGTGAAGACAAAGGTCAAAGTTGGCACGGATGCAGTAGTTCCAGATCTTGGAAAAGGAGTGTTCAACATTATGACCAAACAAGGCCAACAAAAGAAAATCACAGATGTATATTATGCTCCAGGATTGAAGCATAATCTGCTTAGCATTGAGAAACTTACTGAAAAGAAATACAGAATTGTCTTTGATGGATCAGAATGTGAAATCTATGACAAACCCCCAAATAGATAGTTGATCATCAAAGTACAAGTGACTAGGAACATGATGTATCCACTAGTCATGAATTGCAGCAAAAAGGTAATCTCTTTTGCTCACAAAGCCACATGCATGGATGATTATTGGCTATGGCATTTCAGATATGGACATCTTCACTTTGGTGGTCTCAAGTTGTTGTAGCAGAAAGAGATGGTAAAAGGATTACCTCCTATGAAGGAGCCAGCAAACAGTTGTGAGTGTTGCATCATTGCAAAGAAGCACAGGGATAGCTTTCCTAAAGGTATGTCTTGAAGGGCACATGCACCTCTAGAACTTATTCATACTGATCTGTGTGGCCCAATGCAGAAACAGTCAATTGGTGGAAGCTATTATTTTCTTACATTTATTGATGATTTCAGTAGAAAAACATTGGTGTATTTCCTTCGTCATAAGTCTAAAACTTTTGGCAAGTTCAAGGAATTTAAGGCTCTAGTTGAAAAACAGAGTGGTTATCAGCTTAGAGTGTTGAGATCAAATGGAGGGGGAGAGTATGACTCAAAGGAATTTCATGATTACTGCAAATATCATGGAATCAAGAGGCAATTCACTACAATATATACACCTTAGCAGAACGGTGTTTCCAAATGCAAAAACAGAATCATCATGAATATGGCAAGGAGCATGTTGAAAGGCAGAAACTTGTCCCATGATTTTTTGGGAGACGTAGTGGCTTGTGCTGTTCATGTGATAAACAGGTCTCCCACCAAAATTGTGAAGAACAGAGTACCATAGGAAGCATGGACAGGTATGAGTTGTAATATTTCTCATTTCAGAATATTTGGTTGCGTTGCTTATGCTCATGTTCCTAAACAACTAAGAAAAAAGCTAGATGACAAGAGTGAGAAGTGTATCTTTCTTGGATATGGTGAAGAATCTAAAGCCTACAAACTGTATAACCCTATTACCAAAAAGGTTATCTTCAACAGAGATGTGTTGTTCAAGGAGGAAGAGTCATGGAATGGAACCATAGATAAGGTTTTGGGAGCTACAATACCCCAACCAGAAGATGAAGAAGAAGAGGAGTTGATTGGACAACAGGGTCCGGTAGCATCTTCACTAGTAGAAAATACTCCAGCAAGAACACCTAAAACTTAGTTCAAGGTGAAGCATCTAGTCTGCAATCAGGTAATGAATCTGATCACAGTAGTTGAAAGACTAGAAGATTGGAAGATATTTATGATGAATTGGATGCAAATACCAATTATGCTTTTATTGCTAGTGAACTTGTGTTTTATGAAGAGGAAGTAAAAGAAGAGCATTGGGTAAAAGCTATGGATGAAGAGATAGATTCCATTGAGAGAAATGGTACATGGGATCTAATTGATCTGCTAAAAAAAAAGAAACACATTGGTGTGAACTGGGTCTATAAGACCAAACTCAATGAAAAAGGTGAGATTGATAGGTACAAGGCAACGTTAGTAGCAAAAGGTTTCTCGCAACAACCAGGAATTGATTTTGGAGAAACTTTTGCACCAGTGGCAAGATTGGACACAGCAAGAGCAATCCTAGCAATAACAGCCCAAAATAGATGGAAAGTGTATCAGATGGATGTCAATTCAGCATTCTTGAATGGAATTCCCGAAGAAGAAATTTATGTGGAGTAGCCACATGGGTATGAAATCAAAGAACATGAAGAGAAAGTTTACAAGTTGAAGAAAGCTCTATATGGGCTCAAACAAGCTCCAAGGGCTTGGTACAACATAATTGATTCTTATCTGATAAAAATGGTTTTAGCAGAAGCAGTAGTGAACCAACACTTTACACAAAGGTAAATCAACAAGGACATATTTTGATAGTTTGTTTATATGTTGATGATATGATTTTTACAGGTGACCTGTGAGTAGATGAGTTCAAGGCAGCTATGAAGAAAGTCTTCGAAATGACATACCTTGGATTAATGAAGTTCTTTCTTGGTTTAGAGGTAGAACAGTCAGAAAAAGGTATATTTATTTATCAAAGTAAATATGCTAATGAAATTCTTAAGCGATTGAGAATGCTTAATTTCAAACCAACACCTACACCGGTGGCAACAGGTACAAAGTTGAGCAAAGAAGATGACAGTCTCAAAGCATATCCAACATTGTTTAAGAGACTTGTAGGAAGTCTCATGTATCTCACATCTACGAGACTAGATATTATGTATGTTGTTAGCTTGATTTCCAGGTTCATGGAGTCTCCCAAAGACTCACATTGGCATGTTGGAAAAAGGATCTTACGATATGTTGCAGGGACTTCAAGCTATGGTATTTTATACTCAAGCACTGCGTATGATGTTTTGATAGGTTTCACTGACAGTGATTTTGCAGGAAGTGTGGATGATAGGAAGCGTACTTCCGGTCATGTTTTTCATCTTGGGCCAGGGGTGATTTCATGGGCATCCAAGAAGCATCCCATTGTGACACTTTCACTAGTAGAAGCAGCGTATGTAGCAACAACATTAGCAGCATGTCAAGCAGTATGGTTACACAGAGTTTTAGAAGGTCTTCAACAGAAACAAGAAGGACCAACAACAATCTATTGTGACAACAATTTAGTAATTGTTCTATCCAAGAACCATGTTTTTCACCAGAAAAGCAAGCACATTAATACCAGATATCACTTCATAAGAGAACTTGTGAACAATGGTGAAGTTCATGTTGAGCATTGTAAATCGATTGACCAATTGGCTGACATATTCACAAAGCCATTGGCAAAATAAAATTTTTGAAACCCATAGAGATAATTTAGGCATTGTAAAAGCTGCAGTAGTCAACGGTAATAATTAAGAGGGAGTGTTAGAAATAGTAATTACTTCTGTTAGCTTAGCTTTAGCTTTAGCTTTAGTTCTTATTTAGAAGTTCAGTTAATAAAACATGCAACAACATGTTTTGCATGCATGCAAAATCTAGGTTAGACTTTTTAGGGTTTCCATAAGTGTTTAAATACACATTCAGATTTGGTTTGTAATGCATTAGTTGATCTTCCGTTTATCAATAAAGATTGAAGAGCCGTAACTCATTCTACATCATCTTTGTGTTTATTTCTACCTCCAACCTTCAATGCAGGGACCTTTGCTGCATAAGAGATCAATTCTTTGATTGAAACATTTCACTACCTATGGCCACCAAACGTTGTTTCTTTTCCTTATCCTTGAGACCCACATCAATTTTATTCTTGCCTTACCCATAATTTTTTTCTACTTAAATGTAATTAGAAGTTGAATTTAGTTGTATCAAGATGAAATTGAGATTGATGCTACCTGGTTGTGGGTCATAATGGAGGCCTTTCTGCTATAGTCGTGGAACTTAGAAACAAAGGCTTGTTGCTCATGATTTCCATTCCATGCATAATAGTCCTACATTGAATCATAAAACCCTTCTTAGCAAAATTTGAGATTATTTTGGAAAATATTTCAGTGTAGCTCATATTGATTAAGAAGTGATCTAGTGTGGCACATGATGCATAATGTTACTTATTCGAACTTATTTTAAGTATGGAACATACTATACTATCATTGTTACCTTGTTATTTTCTGTATATATTATTGAAATTGCCTAGTCTGACTAAGGGTTTCATTCAGTGTCATAAATGATTATTGGGCCAAGTAATTCCTTCGATTTGGATAGCTTGACACATTTATCAAATTCTTTTGAATACCTCATCAACCACATGCTTAATCATGTCTTTTATGTTATCTTCTAATCGTTGCTTATTACTTTGTAGCAGATCTTGGGTGACAATAGTTTTTGTTAATTTACTGGTTCAAAGCTTTAAACCCATGTTCAAGCTGTCTAGAAATGTTCTCTTTTACTGTCGCCTCTATGTTTTCCCAGATATGTCATTATACACGAGGTTTTGCCATAATTACAATCCTTGGCATCTTCTTCACATTCTGTCCGCTACATCAAACCCTCCAAATTGGAATGCTATGTAATTACCCTCAAAATGGTGCTCAGGGCATGATCTCATAAAAATATGGAATGTTGCTTCAACATCAATATTGAAGTATGTTTCTGTAGATGTCTGTGCTCCAGAATGTGGCATAGATGCCATAAAATTCGAATCCAATTTGTTTAGCTGGTGTAGCTTCTATTATTATCTGAATATGTCGGCTTCTGTAGTTGGGGATTGTGGAAGGGTCGACTTATGTAGTTAGGGACTGTGAAAGAAGTAATTTAGGTAAGAGGATCAATACAAATGTGTAATATTTTGAGTTTCAACATCTGTTCTTGGGCCCTCTTATAAGTAGACATTTACCATTTCGGCAGATAAAGAAGATTTTTCTCTTCTTAGGCCACTATTAATATCCTGCATTTTATGATGGTTTCCAAATTAAATTCTCAAATATGTTCACAGGCAAATGCGGATCAATTAGAGATTTTGTGCGTTTGGCTTCTAAAGAAGTTTGTAATAGTCTCGGTATTTTATGTTATTGAAGTTGGTAAAGGGCACATCGGTCTTGCAAGGCAACCATGTAAGGCCCTGATAGGCCCTCTAACGAGATAGAAATGGACAAGAATTTAAGATTTTATGAAGAGACATTGTCATGGCAAAACTAGGCATATGGAGCTTCTCAAGGAGCAGAAATTGTCACTAGCAAAAAATTCTTGTCATTATGGTTTCTACACTTGCCTCTTAATCCTCGAGCATCGTTTTCCGTTCTTACTGAACTAGGGTAATCTAGGGTAATAGATTGTGTTTTAGGGATTTAGCTCCTCATTCTGGGCCAATGCAAGCTTCCAATGGGATTTTTGGGTGGTTGACGTTTAATGTGCTCAATGGACCTTGTTGCCTTTGTATGGCAACAATGTATTTTTTTTATATTGGTTGGTGTATCATCTATTATTATCTTAAAATGGAAGCTTCTACTTTTAGAATGCATCACTAGTACCAAAATCTTATAAACACAATCAACCAACTACATACAGATCATTTTTGTTTTTTTCAGGGTTGTTGGTCACCCAAATTAAGTCATTTTGATATTTTAATTTATACCATAGGTCACTGTTAGTTGGAGATGCTTGTACTTCAAATGCAAACACATTATGGTGCATTTCTTTTTCAAATGCTGTTTCAATTTAGATGTCTCCCCTTACTTCATTATTTCAATGGGAATATGGTTCTAAGCCATAAAGTTTGTTCACTATATCTAGATTTTATTGTATAGGCTTAGGATTTCAAGGAAATTAGTGTGCTTGCTTATCAGTTTTTTTAGCTTTTGTTTTAATAACTTTCATTCATATCAAAAGTAGAAAAACACCAATGACAATCAACCACTACAATACAATGTATTTATCTTTACCATTAATTAATTATTATTTCTTTAGATTTTAGTTTATCTTTGGCTTTCTTTGTCTTCCTTTTAGACACACAGACATGGTTAGACTTAGCACAGCGTTTTTACAACTTTGCATAATTTTTCCTTCTTTACTGAACACTGTATTTGGTTTTAGTTTTCTTTTTTCCTTCAACAGCAACCTATCGACATATCATGACATATCATTGCACCTTTACGAAGCAATTGCTAGTATTAATTTACTTGCCACATTTCCGATTTCCGGTCTATAAAGATTCAAACCTCGTAGATCACTGAGATTAGACTCGCTCACCCTGATTGTTAAAAAATAATTTTATCGGTTTGGAAGTAAAATATTATTAGTACATGTTATTATTTACTCATTATCTTTGAAAACAAAGTCTGCTGTGATAACATACAGAGGCATCACGTGAAGCAGGATTGTTGCCATTTTATATATTAAAAATAGCTTTTTCCAAGGCATAGTTTTGCGACTCGACGATCTGACAAACCCTTCCATATGACTTTTGTCGAGATCATTACAGGACTCTTGCCATTTTAAATATTAAAAATGGCTTTCTCGCAGGCATAGTTTTGCGACTCGACGATTTGACAAAACCCTTCCAAATGACTTTTGTCGATCAATCCTCTTCTTGTATACGAGTTATGTCGAGCCACCATTTCGACTGCCATTTGATATCTCAAGATCATTCTTCAACCAAATCCACTACAGAATTTTTTCTTCGGTCCATGCATTTGCGCAGGCCGAACAACTCGGCTTTCATTTGCTTTTCCGATGTTTGTGACCGGCTTGAATCCATCTTCTGTAGCGAAAATTGGCCTGATTATCTCTGCTCTTTAATACGCGTCGGTCATAACTAACTACGTCTTGCCAGACGTCCTTTCAATCTCCAACGAAAACAGCCAACAACACCACATCATATTCGTAATATGACTGAAAGGGATTAAAGAGCGACCAGAGGGCACGAGCGAGAAGATAACGAAAAAGAATGCTCGACCCAAATTTTTGCTAACTAAAATAAAAACAGAAAAATCTATTGGGAATCCATCAATGGCAGACACCTCTTCATTATGCTTGCCCACTTCCCTATATTTAAAAATTTGCTATGACATTGGCCCCGTGAGTCCTCTCAACAACAGACATTTCTTTTACACTCTGCAGTACCTCTTCATTATGCTTGCCCACTTCCCTGTATTTAAAAATTTGCTATGACATTGGCCCCGTGAGTCCTCTTAACAACAGACATTTCATTTACACTCTGCAGTAGTAGCCGTTCAAATCCATGATTCAACTCAGACACATCAAGGAAAGTGGTATATATGTTCTCCACACAACTACGTGTTTTCCTAGAGACTTCAAATCCCTGATTCAACTCAGACACATTAAGGAAAGTGATATATATGTTCTCCACACAACTACATGTTTGTCTAGAGACTTTTAGAGTAAATATTCAACTATCACAATCATTTAACTCGTGGCTGGTGAACACATATAGGTCACAAGTTAAGTGTGATGAAGAAGTTATCTATTACTTGTTCTTCATGTTAATTAGTTGTAATCACTTGTTGTCTATGCCTTAGCTACGTGTTACCTTCTTCAGTTCAATGTATTGTCTGTCACTACCTATTATCCATGCATGCATGAGCTACGAGTTATCAATGCATCAACTACCAATTTTTTTTTTATAATTGTTTATTTCTAATTTTGCACGACCCCCATAAAATCAATCTAGGCAATACACTTGTCCCATCCTCCTTCAATCTAGCAAAAACATAGATGATAGTCCACCCCAAATTCTAAGATATAAACACCTATCGGTGTAAAAGTAGCCACTGGATAAAATCCCAAGATTTTTATTCAGTGATCCATATAGATTCTATACTAGCAAAGCCACTTAAATTGTGGCCACTTAACATCGATAGAACACAAGTTAAGTGCTACAATTAGGTTATTTGTTACTATCTCCATGAGTGTTTGCATGTGTTTGCATCATGTGCTAGTTATCCATGCATGAGCTACTAGTTATTTTTGACATTCTTTTTTCTTTTATAATTGTTTATTTGGAGTTTGGAACTACTCCCATAAAATCAATTTGGAAAGTACACTTGTCTCATCTTAATGCTATCTAGAAAAATCATAAATACATTCTAATATATAAACACCTATCAAATTAAAAATATTACCGAAACAAAATTTTTAGAATCCAAGATTTTAATTCTCTACAAAACTAATTTTATAAAATTTTTAAAACGATTATGAAGTTTCCGAGGTCAGAAATGAAAGCTTGCTTGTAACGATATTATGAAGAGTTTTTTTTTATATTTCTAATAAAATAAATGTTATTTAATTAATGTTTGTTATCATATCATTGTTATTCAATCTCCATCTAATTGACATTTCCTCTTTTTAACTGCGAGTAAACCATTCATTTTTCATTTCTGCGTCCATGTAATATATCAAATACGCAATTATTCCAATAAAATTCCTGTAAACCATAGGTGTTACGAGTACACTCCCTATAAACCCTAGTTGTTATCTTTGGAGGTCAAACCCATAACCATGTAGACCCTAGTTGTTATCCTTGGAGCCCAAACCCATAACAGTGGAAAATTCTAGACACAATAGTGTTCATATGTTGCATATGAAAGCTGGAAGGTGTATCTGACATGATCGATTGACGCATTCAAACTCAATCCCATCAATTCTCAGTAATCTCCACATGATTTTCTACATAAATTTTATGGGAAAGTATAGTTTGCATGTTATTTTGCCCACCATGTTTGCAGTGTCCATATCATTTATATTGCATATATATATATATATATATACCATCAACCAGGGCCCTTGTGCTCGAGGAAACTACAAAGACACATTACATGTTCTACACTCTCCTACCGATTGAGTTGCTAAGATCAATAATGCCCATTGATCCTGATTGAGCTACTAAGTGCAATAATGCCCATTGATCCTCTATGCCAAGAGAAATTTTTAGTACAAGGATTATTTGTTAATGTATTTTCAGCATTCTTCAAGATATCAATCCTTTCCAACAATACTTTGTTCATTTGATCATGTCTCTAAAAAAATAGTAAAATACATGAATATGTTATGTGTTGGAATGATAACAAGAGTTCTTTGCTAGAAAAATTGCACTTGAGATTTGACAACCTATTTTCATTGCATTCTAAACAAAACCTATACTTGAACAAAATCTTCGCAACCATATAGCCTTTATTCCATGAGTGTCTACTATGTACTCAACTTGTATGCTCAACGACTACACTCTACCACTTGCTCATCTAGCTAGTTGTTCCACCAAACATGTTAGATACATAACCATTTATGGATTTTTTTTCAATATCTCCATCCTTTTCTACATCAACAAAGCCCTATATATTTATCTTTATGTGGGCTCAAGGCCTTCCTAGGTAGTAGATTACATAATCTAAAGTGTCACTCCAATATCTTAACACCCGCTTTAAAACTCTCGAATATTTTTTCTAGTATAAACCATAGCATAGAGTAGGCATTCAATAATGCTAGCATAGGGAACATGGAGAAGGAAATATTACAAACATAATAGTACATATTAATAAATAATAGAAGTAACAAATAATAAGCTATTATGATTAGCATTAATACAGGGTCAAATGACACACATGTTCACTCTCATGACCAATCAATACCTATAAAGCTATATCGTCATGAGAGTATTGTAATCATCATCAGTCATATTGTTCATTATCATATTTTTATACATTCAATCCCTATTGCATAATTTTCTATTCTTGTAGCATTTTCATTACACCTAAAGACTCTTCTCATCGGGGTATGCTCTTTAAACATCTTAGATTTATCCATAATCATTAATGACTCCATTAAGAATGACCCAACATGGTCTAACATGCTATTTAAGTTACCCTCAAGAATCCCTAATTTGGAAGGAAAATAGGTGGATTACCGAACCAATGATTTGATGTCATTTCTCCTATAGTTCTTGTCCAACAACATAGTCGAACATACCATTCATCATAGACTCTTTTAGAGGACCCTCATGGGGACAACAACTAAATAGTATGGAAATATTCCAGCATGCACACATGCCAGCTTTGAGTCCATAGCTATTTTTTTCTTGACCTATTTTCGTCTCCAAGCTCTCCAAAACCTTGGCTTGGATCTTTTGTAATAGTTTTAACAAAAACCATCTACATGTTGGTTCTGGAGCCTGATCTTCCTTATTCAAGAGCATCTTCATCAAAAGAAGGATGAGCTCCCCTCAGAATCACTAGAAGGAGATATAGAAGGAAAGTAAGCAATTGATAGAATAAAGAGTTTTTTTGAAATCTGGATAGGATTAAGAAATATTGCTAAATGATTGGGGCCTATTTCATATGAAAAACATACCAATGCTGAAATTTATTTAGAGACTTTGAGAAATCATAGACATCCTTTAGGAAAAGAATGGAAAATGGTTATCCAACATCATAAACATGTCTTTCCACATAGAAAGGAACAACTCAATGCCAACTACAGTCAGCTAGTCAGGATTTAAGGGGAGAGTTTGATCAACCAACAACATCTTCAGCAGCTCAAGTGTCAAGTGCATTTGCAAACTAGCCACCTCCTATTTCTTGCATGCCACCGACAGGCCCAGTCAATGTTCATATGATGCATCAAATGAATCAAGCTGGCATCTCTCCAATGGGACCTATAGGATAGCACCTTGGGAAACCCACAGTATACATGAGAGTAAAAACAAGACCTCCAACAAAAGAAATTAAATGTTAAAGACTAGCATTTTTTGCTGGAGAAGAGAAATTGTAAAAATGTCTTCGCAAAATAGTAAATTGACTCTCAATTACTTTTATGATAGAATGTAGGTAACCGAATAGGGTTACTTACAAAATCTATATAAAGGAGATTGTAATCCATTTGTTAAAGCCTGGCAATTTTAGTGGAGAGTCTCTCTAGCTCATTTTTGTAGAGTTGAGAAGCAGTTTTTACTGTGTATTGTGATATTGTAAGAGATTAAAGACACAACTGTATTTCCTAGAGATGTTCTTCCTCTCTTTAGTAAATGCATTGTTGTTTCATTCTATTTTATGTGTAAAGATCCTCATGATTAACAGAAATTCGATGCAGTTTTCAATATCATTTTGAGATCATTGATGTTCATAATGTGTTAGAGTTGACAGGTTTGACAGAGATTCATCATCATATGCCTATGTCGTATCTTTTAAATATTTTCATGTGTGATGCAAAGCTATTAGGAATTTCCCACTTGTATTGTGTGTGCTAAATGTTATTCCATTACTTTCATTCCTTGAGTTTACTTTACAAATATGTATTAATTATTAAAATTATTCATGTAGAAGCTTTAGTGTGTTATAAACGTCCCTAGTTTAAAGGAATTTTATATTACCAGTCACTTCTTGAATATATCTAGTCTCCATTCGTTAATTCCACTTCCATTTAACCATGCATTCTGGAATAAGGTATCAATTTCCTCTGCAAGAACGCCTTTCATTTTCTAAATACTGTTAATGACCTAGTCTAGTTAAATTTTCTGCAAAAGAAGAATCCAAATAATGTGCATAAAAATATAGCTCTGGTATCTATAAATAAATGAGCTTCTATCATTCTTGGGCATGAGTCATTTCAACTTGGTTCACCTTTGGGACTAAAATGAAAAATGACGACCATACTGGGGAACGTGAATGAAATAAAGCTTTCCCCTGCTGCAATTTGAAGACAGTTTGAGCTCTGCATGGTGAAGTACTACATACGTCATGGTTGACTGTTCACCTAGAGACTTCATTGGATCAAGCTAGATCCTGGTAAGAGACACACAAGATCTAATCCTCAGTCAAAGGAATTCTAGAGCCTACTTGACTCTAGAAATCACTTGAGGAATGTTCGCACTACTCAAGGAATAGGTATTCCTGAGTTTAATTCAAATATGATATTTCCTACAGTAGAAAATCAAGAAATACCTGAAGATTTAAATCATTTTCATAATTTGCACAACATTCCCGAAACTCCTTTAAATCCAATTCTTGAACCTTTGTTCACCTCCCCAATATTACCTTCAAGTATATCTACACCTGATCATTCTTTTACTCCACCTCAAACAAATCCACTAACTCCTTAGGCTCATAATATTATCCTAGAACATTTAAATATTGCTAGTAGAGGACAAGGAAATCAACCCCCTGCAGTGAATCCATGTACAGCCAACATATTTGGTGCTTTAAATTTACCAAATAATCGTCATGAAATGCTTGATAAATGTTTGAAGATTCTACCTAAATATGATGGAGAAAAAGATATTACAACTAAAGATCACATTTCTAATTTTCAAGATTTCACAGATGACCTTCTAATTGAAGAAGATGATGTATACATGAGACTGTTTGTGCAATATTTAGGAGGACAAGTCAAGAAATGGTTTAGAGTGCTACCTGCAAATTCTTTGAATTCTTGGCCTTCCCTAGAGAAACCATTCATGAGACAATGGGGTAAAAAAATAGATCATCTACACTATCTGACTGAGTTTGTAGCTTTAAAGAAAAAGAATCGAGAAAATTTCAGTGAATTCAATAAAAGATTCAATAAAATTTACAACAAGATTAATCAAGACATAAATCTTTCACAAGCTACATCTAAAGTAACATATGTAGCAGCACATGAATTTGATTTTGCTATGGTTTTGAGAGAAAGAATATCCACTACTTTGTTTAATATGCAAGATGATGCATTAGATGTGGAAGGAAACATGACTGCATCAGGTAAACTAAAGCACAGAAAATATGTTGACAAGAAGAAAAAAAGAGATGAAACATGTACATCATATAAGAATAGGGAGAATCAAGATGAAAATATTGAAGAGATGACCAAAATGTTGAAAGGCCTGTCGAACAAACTCACTGGGATTACAGTGGATGGACATAATCAAAATAGGAATCCTCAGGGAATTGGGAAAATAAATACAAATCAGTATAGGAGGCCTTTTAATCCTCATCTTTTGAATATAGAAAGAATAAATGAAGACCCTCCCTTACAACCACTAGTAAGGCCTAATGATGTTGAACATGTAGTAGAAATACCCCCTGATGAGGAATATGTTGAACCTCATGAATATATCCTCTGGGTAAATGGTGACTATGATACAATTCATCTCACTCAAGAAGAGTATGAAAGATCACTACAAGATGATGTATACCAAAATTAACCTGAAGAAAAGAGAAGATATAATCTTAGGCCAAGGAATTCACCAGAAAATCAACCCAAGGTAACTGCTCCTAGCAAATTAGTTAAATTTCCAAAAGAGATAAAATATACTGATAATGCTTCTTCTATTTGTGATCCTCCTGCTGACAAAGTAAAACCTTGCATTTAATCATCTCCTGAAATCCAAATTGCTCCTTCCCCTGTTCACAAAAAGTTTCTATATCTCCCACTAAAGCAAAATATATGGATAAATATGCTCAACCTTTCAATTTTCAACTTGAGGTTTCTAAGATTAAAATTTCCATCTCACTATCTAAACCACCTCAACATCCTGTTTATGCTAAGAAAATTGAAAAGGTTCTCAAGATAAATAATGAAAATCCCCAATCAGACTGCTTGAATATTGTTGATGAAACTCCTACTATTGAAGTTGGACCTGCAGCCGAAGATGAAAATAATGAGTACACACCTCCTTTTTATGTAACCTTGAGTTTACATGGCAAGTTGATACACAATTGTATGCTAGATTCAGGTGCCTCTCATAATCTGATGCCTAAAATAATCATGGAGGAATCGGGATTGGAAATTACTATCCCTTATCATGATCTTTATGGCTTTGATTCAAAACCAGTAAAATGTGTGGCAATGATAAAGGATTTAGTAGTAACTTTCACTCAGTTACCTTCCAAAAGTATTATCCTAGATATGGTGGTAGATTATGTACCCCCGAGATATGGCATGTTATTATCCAGAACTTGTGCAAAAATAATGGGAGGTACCATGCAAATGGATATGAAATATGTTATTGTTCCATTATTTGCAGGGGAAACAAGAACACTTTATAAAGAAACCAGGTATACCTATATACTCAGTGAAGGGAGCATCCCTATAAACTATCATATCTATACTATAGAAGAAGATATGGGTTGTGGTATGTTGGCTGCATGATATGATTACAAAGGTGAACCTTTAAAAGTAAAGGTAGAAGGGAGTGTAATTTCTCATTATGATATTGTTTGGGATATGTATTTCGATGGATCCTCCACTAAGGAAGAAGTTGGAGTGGGAGTAATTCTTATTTCACCAACCAAAGAAGAAATCCCATTGTCCTTAAAGTTGAATTTTGAAACCACAAACAATGTGGCTGAGTATGAAGCATTGGCTTTGGGGCTTGAAACATAAAGAAACATTAGAATAAAACTTATTTCTATTTTTGGAGACTTAGAACTAATTGTTCAAGAGATGAAAAGAAAATATCATACCAAGCATCCAAATATGAGATCCTATATAAATTAGGTATGGGATTTGATTGATAATTTATTTGAAGCTTTTAACATCACATTCATTCCTAGAGAAGAGAATCAGAGAGCTAATTCATTGGCTATAGCAACAAGTTCTTTTAAGCCTCACACCGAAATTAAGTTAAGACATGAAGTTGAGATGATCTATAGGCCATCCATCCTTGACAATACAAAGCACTAGCAAGTGTTTGAAGAATATGAGCAGATTAAAATATTTTTAGAAGTTATTGTTAAATTTTTAAGCACTTGCATTGACCAAGACACATAGATAGAAGAAGATACAAATAGTCAAGAAGGAGATGAAACAAATGATAAGATGAATTAAAAAATAGCAAACAATAAGATTGTTCAATTGAAAAGTAACTTCATCCCTAGAGGCATAGTCCCTTTGAAAAGATTATTTGACAAGAATGATGTCCATCATAATCCGAAAATCCAACCAAAGGAAGAGGATGTTGAAGAGGTGAATATTGGTACTAAAGAAGCACCCAAGAATATCAAGCTTTCAAAGATGTTACCTGTTGAAGTAAAACAAAAGTACATAAATATATTTAAAGAACACATAGATGTTTTTGCATGGAGGTATGAAGATCTCAAAACCTATGATACATCCATAATTGATCACAAGATTCCTTTAAATCCTAGAACACATCCTTTTAGACAAAGACTTGGGCAAACAAATCATATTTTGTTGCCCATTATTGAAAGGGAAGTGAGGAACTTAGTTGTTAGATGCTAAAATAATAATTACTCTGAGATACTCTAAATGGGTTTCTAATTTGGTCCCTGTCAAAAAAAAAGAGTGAAGAAATCATATTGTTTATTCACTTCAGAAATCTCAAGAAATGCTCACTCAAGGACAATTATCCTTTGCCCAAAATGGATCAAATTTTGCAAAAGGTTATTGGTGAAGATAGAATATCTATGGTGTATGGGTTTTTAGGGTACAACCATAGGGTACAACCAAGTGGCCATGAGTAAAGAATATAGGGAGAAGACATCTTTTACCACTCCCTAGGGAACTTTTATGTATGATAAGATTCCATTTGGGATAATGAATGTAGGGGCCACTTTCCAACATTCCATGGACATAGCATTCATTGGAGAAAGGGATAAATTCATAATCATATACCTTGATGATATGACTGTGTTTTCCAAGATTGATGATGAACATCTATCACATTTCAAGTAGACTTTCAGAAAGTGCAGAAATTATGGTCTCTCTTTGAATCCCAAGAAGTCTAGTTTTTCTTTAAAAAAGGGTAAATTCCTAGGTCATACAGTATCCAAAGATGGAGTGAAAATAGATCATGAGAGAGTGGAATCCATATAGGCACCTGAAACTCCCACAATAACAAGGAAGTACAGTAATTTATATCCAAAATAAATTTCTTGAGACGATTTATTCCTAATCTTGTTGAAATAATCAAAACCATTGCCAACATGCTCAAAATAGGTAATGATGTAAAATGGAACAAAGAGGAAAAATAAGCATTTGATGCTTTGAAGAAATCCATTGGGGAAACACCAGTGTTGATTAGTCTTGACTATATGAAACATTTCTTGATATTTTATTTTGCTTCTTCTCATACAATTGCAGTAGTTCTTTTACAAAAGAATTGTGATGGACATGAACAACCCATAGCCTTTTTCAGTAAATCCCTTGGAGATGTTGAATTAAAATACAATCTCATGGAGAAACAAACATATGCCATGGTTGCAGCTCTGAATTCTTTCATATGTTATGTTTTACATTCTCAAGTAATTGCATATGTTCCATATAGCACAGTCAAAGATATCTTGTGTCAAACTAACAATGAAGGTAGAAGAGGAAAATGGATTTATAAAATCCAAGAATATGATCTAGAGATCAAACCTACTAAGGTAGTTAAGGGTTGGGGATTGACTAAGTTGTTGGCTAAGTCAAATTGCGAATCATTAGACTTGAATTTGATTTCAAAAATGACAGAAGAAGAGAAGCTAAGATAAATTCAAGATTCCTAGGATGACACAATGAAAGTGAAAAAAAAAATTGAAGAGTCTGAGTTCTCACTTAGATTACATGCAGTTAAATATTGCATATTGGATGAATATTTGTACTCGACAGATCCTGCAGGGATACTATTGAACTATGTAATTGAGGAAGAAACAAAATGCATCATCACAAAGTTGCAAATTGGTATTTGTGGAGGTCATTATGCTTGGAGAGCTACGGCATACAAATTTCTAAGAGCTGGGTATTATTGGCCAAATTGTTTTGCTAATACTAATCATATTGTGAGATCATGTGTGGAATGCTAAATGTTTGTAGGTAAGTAGAAGGTGAGACCTTTGCCCCTAAATCCTATTTTCACATCATCCCCTTTTAAGCAATAGGGTTTGGATTTCATTGGAGAGATAAATGCTAATTCTAGCGATCAACACAGATGGATCCTAATAGCTACAAATTATTTCACAAAATGGGTAGAATCTATTCCAACTAGGTTGGCTAATGAGAATGCGATAATGAAATTTTTGGAAGAAAACATCTTCTCAATATTCAGATTCCCAAATAAAATCATTATTGATAATGCTCCAGCTTTCAAGTCTATTAAAATGGTAGAGTTTTGCCTGAAATATAATGTTGAATTGCCTATTACCCTCAAGGAAATGGCTCAGCTGAGTCATCCAACAAAATTTTGCTGAGAATTATCAAAAAGATGTTGACAAAAAATAAAAACATTTGGGATGTAAATCTCAATTATGCTTTGTGGGTCGATAGGATAAGTGTTAAAAGATCAATTGGAACATCTCCTTTTTAGCTAGTATATGGGAGAGAAGCAGTCATTCCAATTCAGTTGGGACTACTAGTACTGAAGCTCATCCAACATGAAGAAGAAGAACCAAACACCATGGTAAGAAAAATATATGAATTAATAGAGCTTCAATAGGAAAGAGAGCAGGAAATTTTAAAGCTACAAGAACATCAGAGCAAGATGAAGAATAATTTTTATAAGAAGGCCTTGGAAAGAGATATCCACCGTGGAGATTTAGTCCTAAAATGGATTGAAAGAAGGCAATACAAAGGAAAGCATGGCAAGTTTGAAAATATCTGGATAGGCCCATATGTCATTGCTGAAGTACTAGAAAACAAACTACAAGCTCCATAAACTAGAAGGAGAACTAATAGATTCTATTGTCAATGGAAGGCTTCTAAAGATTTTTTTTCTATACTAAAGCAAGAATCCAAAAAGGATTTTATATATAGTAGAATAGTGGTCTTATTACAATTAACAACATTTTATTTCCTGCCATTTCCAGCTCAATGTAAATAAATAATGTGTTGAGATAACAGTTGTGTTTCAATGTGATCAATATCTTCCAATGAGAAGACTCCATATCCCAATGGAAGAAGGAACTAGTCTACAATACTCATAATCCCATAGAGCGGCATCCTATCCCTGTGGAGCCGATGTTAGTACCCAATATTTTCTTGAAGAAAATATCGCTCATACAATGCTAGCACACGAAGTCCTTGAAGTTTTTATCCCCTTAAGGATGATGGAGCCTATCAAAAGGATAAAAGTATGCAAATAGGACCTACGACTAAGAATCATGGGACAAAAAAAGAGATCTAAAGCAGAAGAGCACTCAACTGTCCGAATCAATAGCCTAGGGACCGAGCATGCACATAAAAAGCACCAAAGTTAACCAAAGATAGCGGGCATGCAAGTTCCCCGCTCATTGATCAATATTGATGGCTCTAATTGATCACACACTGATAAGTTGCACCCACCAAAAAGTGAGCTTGAGTGCGCTTTGTACCTAAAACCACCCAGAACACGTGCCTCATACTTACTAGTTGCGCATCCTTGAAGGTTTTTGTTGGTCCTCCTGGGATGACCCGGGGTCGACGAAGTTATTGTAGACACAACAAAACCCCTTTGACTGGTTGTTTCGGCATCAACCTGTAAATAGGATGACGTCTCACCCGAAGAAAAGTATGGGGGGTTACAGAATCAGGTTTCTGTAATCGTGGCGATGTGTGGATGTGGTTAACGACCTCGCAACATGTCCCTTCCTTAACATATACTTAACAAGACAATATAAACAAATGACCTCGCACTTCGCAATTACCAACAGCCTACAGAACTACGCTAACTTGTTGCTACCTTTATCCTTATAACTATGCCTTCATCATACTTAATGTTACTTCGCAAAATTCACACATGAGTTCCGTTTACTTAACGTATGAGTTCCATTCACATACACATGAAATAAAATACATAATCATATAATAACATGAACTGAAAACATGTCATAAACTCATACATAACACATATATTTACGTGGTTCACCCCTAGGAGGGAGCTATGTCCACAGGAACTATTCTTATATTACTTGGAAGGGTAACCGTTCCAGCCTGTGCACTCAGCTACAGACTCTTCTCTACAATCAGATCATTGTGCACTCAGTTGTAGAGTCTGTTCTCTCTCAGTCTAGATCTATAATCAAAACAACAACAACACTTCGTTGTTTGAACAAGCAACCAACCCTTTCTTAAACACAATTACCCTTATATATAGATGTGCTCGAAGGTCACATATTACAATAACTATGGGCCAAACCCCATAGTACCAAAAAACCAAAACCCCCGTGTGGTTCTCCTGTAGACCACGCTTAGCTTTAACTTCGTTGCCCCTTTGGCATCACTTCTTCTGACTCTAATGCTTCTTTAACAGGCACAGTTCTGACTCTGCAGTGGCGTGTCCTTTACATCACTCTGCTTCTTTACTTTCTTCTCATGTAGCAGTCAGGTCACCACTCGGCCTTTAACTGCTTCAACCACCTCTCGTTGTCCTTATTACTTCGTATTTACTAAGGAAACAAGTTCTCTCCTGTCGATTGTACTTCGCTCCATACCCTCTGCCCAGTATTTGTGGAGTCACTTGTCTCCAAAACTAGTCAATGTCACGCCTCACCTAACTGTACTTTGCATCCAAAAATTCCTTTACTTGGGTTGTGCCCAACAGGCCCCTAACACTTACTTGTGGGTCGTCCCCAAGCCACTTACACTAGGCTTCCTTGACTTCATAGCACTTAGTGTGTTCATCTTCGCTGCAAATTCTTGATATGTTACGGTCGGCTTCACAACATCCTCCTTAGTATCTTGCTGATATTCATTCATAGTGTCCAGCAAAATCGTGGATATTGGTTCTTGCATTTGTTCCTTTACGATGCTCTCTGTCGTGCAAAACTCTTGTAGCTTCATCTCGATCTCTTCACAGAGTACCAATGCCTCTTATTCCATAGGTTGCAACTTTGCTGGAGTTTCAGCTTCGTTCGCTCTTAATGCCTTTAACTCTTTCTTAAGCTCATTTGTCTTGGTGAACTTCTGTTTTCTTTGCCTTGGCGGCAAATCCTTCATAGCCACGTTCATTGTGTCGAGGTCCTTCTGCTTAATTTGGACTTCATCCTGAATTTTCTGTAAGTCTAGGTATTCTTGCAATGTGGCCCATGACTTAGTCACTTCTTCTAGCAAATATTGACACCTCTCAACTTCTGTAGAGATGTTCTCTATTGAAGTCTTCAGTTCTTCAGCCCTTGTTTCCTTTACTTTTGGTGACGTGCCAATGCCTCTTGTTCCATAGGTTGCAACTTTGCTGGAGTTTCAGCTTCGTTCGATCTTAATGCCTTTAACTCTTTCTTAAGCTCATTTGTCTTGGCGAACTTCTATTTTCTTTGCCTTGGCGGCAAATCCTTCATAGCCGCGTTCATTGTGTCGAGGTCCTTCTGCTTAATTTGGACTTCATCCTGAATTTTCTGTAAGTCTAGGTATTCTTGCAATGTGGCCCATGACTTAGTCACTTCTTCTAGCAAATATTGACACCTCTCAACTTCTGTAGAGATGTTCTCTATTGAAGTCTTCAGTTCTTCAGCCCTTGTTTCCTTTACTTCTAGTGGCGTGCCAGGTTGTTTCCTAGATTCTAAGTCAACAATATTTTCTTTGTAACCAATCTCCATATCTTCCATTTTTGCTTTTAGATTGTCTATTGCAACACCAATCTTAACAATGGTCACTTCTACCTCAGGTTCTTCTTCGAAGTCTGGGATCTTTGCACAAAATTTTGTGATGTCCTTCTTTAGCTTCTTCTGCTTCTCATGAGCATTTGCTAGCTTATTGGTCTTCGCTCTGCATTCATTCCCCAACTCTTTATAACTTTCCTCTAGATTGAGATGTTGGTTGTAAGAGATCATATATCTATCTTTAATTTATTCTACAACTTGCAGATGTAGATCATGTAGGCCTTCAATGGGAAACATTCCCACATTAATATCCAAGTGTGCGAGTTGCTTCGCACCTTCAGTGATTTCATTGGATGGAAATATGACGTTCATCGTCTCTATGTGGAATAACCAAGGTCGCATCGTTAGTGCAGGCACTTTTCTTTTTCTTTGTCTTGACTCCTCTGATCTGTCTTTGGAGTTTGATTCTCTTATTAGATATCTATGGACTTGCTCTACTCTTGGCATCATCCTTTTTATTTATGTGATGCTCTCTACCATGCTTTATTGAAGTTTCTCTTGCTTACTGTATTTTATTGCGAGCATCTCCTCAATATGCTTGTGTACTTTGGCTATGATGCATTCATAGTCATCATTGTGCAACTTCGCATCGAGCGGAGTCTTACTTTCTTTTTGCTTCTTTCTTCTCGATCCCTACAACACAACTGTGTTGGAGTTCTTCCTCTTTTCTCTTGCTAGAAAATCAATGCCTTTTTGTTGTTCTTGTTCTTGATCTTGCTCTTCTTCTTTCTCTTAGGTGTCGCTTTCATCGATGCTTTCCTCATATGTCATTGGTGGGCTCCAGAAATGTCTACCTTTTTACAGGTATTCATTTAAGAAGTTCACTTTAAATATTGATTAGGGGATGTACAAACTTTAGAGGTACTAAGCACTATATGTGCACTACATTGAGAGGATATTCATCGTTGGGTGTTTTCTATGTCCTAAGTAATGATGGGGATTTATTCTAATGAGAATGAAGAAACTAAAGATTTATCACAATCAAAAAGTAATAATGAAAGAAAATAACTTAATATATGAAAGCAAGAAACTTAATCTAGAAAGCAGGAAACTGAATCTATGAAAGCAGGAAACTTACTCTAGAAAGCAGGAAACTGAATCTATGAAAGCATTTACTAAATCTAAGAAAGCAGGAAACTTACTCTAGAAAGCATGAAATTGAATCTATGAAAGCATTTACTAAATCTAAGGAAGAAGGAAACTTACTCTAGAAAGCAAAAAACTAAATGTATGAAAGCATTTACTAAATCTAAGAAATCCAAAGTACATATTTTATAAAACATATGAATATCGCCTAATAAAACAAGATATCTTTTTGAGTTGAAACATGAAATCATCATTCAATAGTATAGATCTGATCTAGTCTACGAACTCTATATCAGAACTACAGACGCAGTGTTAAAGAACTACGGAAGAAAGACTTTTTATGTGCAATATTGAATCTGATCATCAAATAAGTATTAAAATTAATCTACTCAAACATATATTCAGGATGAACGACTACATGCATGAAAATATGGAAAACAAAGATACATTTCACTCTAGATCTACGCACTGAGGGGGCCCTCCCCAATTTGTATCACAGGAGGAGGATAGAACTTATAAACTCACATATTGAGAATAACGCTGGGTCTTCATTATAAATTCATAACTTCCATCATGGTTGTAGAAATTGTAAATTGAGTATCGGAACTGAAAAATACGAAAGATTGTTTCAAAAGATGTGCATTAGACCCCTTGCTACTCAAGTGTGTATATTTATTACAAACATCTACCCTAGTTTTACATTGAAAATCACGATCCTAAATAAAAGGAACCTTTCTTACAAATTACGAGAAAATAAGATTAGTGCCTCTCTTGTGATCTTCAATCTGGAGCTCGGCATTGCCATTCTTCCTGTTTACCTACGCTATGTCCACGCATGGATTTATTCACATGATTAGTAAATAAAAGATGTTAAAACACAAGAAAAGATAAATACTAAATCACTTAGTTTAATTATCAATCAAAGTGCATTATTCCATACAAAAAGGAGTGGTTTTTTGATCATTTCTTCGCTTATGTGTGGCATAATGGAGTCTATGGAATACCTATATCATGGACTCATAATCTTCCCCGAACTTGAAGATGTTACCCATACTTGGGTGACCCATATTGAGGTACAATGGATTCCCTGATGTCCCATGAAACAACTCTAGGAGCTCATGCCTGTCGATGATATCCTAGGCTCTGCTCCTCTTTGGCCCAAGCCCTTATTTCTCCGTCCTCATTAATGTCCTCTTTAATTATCAGGGGAAGGAAGAATGACAGGCTCAGCTTCATCTCAATACATCTGAGTTTTTTCTTCATCAAGTATTCCCTATACATCCTTTCCCTGTTTAGTGTGACTTCCAGTCTGAGGGGTGAATGAGGTTCATGCTTCTTTAGGTCTCCTAAAACTCTCTTCCATCTATCGCTTATGACCTTCTGTACTTCGCTGAGTGTTCCCCATACTGTCTTGTCAAAATGCTCAATGGCCTCTTGCTATTTTTGAGGAGGATGCGGATCAGGTACTCATCCAATGTTATGGCATGATGATCCTAGACCACCTTCTCTGGGTGCTTGGCTTCGACTCTTATCCAAAGTGTGTTCTCCCATTCCTCCATTTGATAGAGGTGAGTGTCTTGTGACCTCTCTATCTTGTGGTTCATCCAAGAACACAATTATCTGAGCTGGAAGTCACACATATAAGGATTTGGTGACCGATTGGGTGAATTGGGCACGACCAGGTTGTGAAGAAAGAACTCACACAGCTGATCCTTCTCAAATCATGTGCTCTCCAGGGAGGCATCTACAAATTGATTTGGGGTGGTTATTTGCATGGTTAAGTGATGTTTTAATCTGTGTAACTGAAAACGACACCACTTCTCCTTAAGGTATACTGCATAAATCTAGGATGGAGTTCTAGTCTCGAAAATATCTTCATATAACTTGGTGATAGTGACAAGAGTGGTTTCTAAATGTAAGATATGTTGGTCCTTTTGTGCCAGCAATTCCTGGGTTTTGCTCAATTTTTCTTTGCAATACCTAGTTTTGTTATTCTACTTGCTTTAATTGGCTAGTGTGTTGCATCTTCAAAATATGAGTTTTCTCATTCATGAATGGGGGTGCAGTTGATGACACAGCATGGGATTTAAGGATTCGTTCCTCAATCTTCATGGCTTCCAACTCTTCCCTTACTCTTGGTAATTCGGTCAGTGCCTTAGCCAACTGGTCATCCTCTTCAATTTGCATTTCTTCATTTGCAAGGTTCTGGAGTGGTGTGTCTCCTCTTTGCTCTGCCCCATCATTCTCATAGTCTGACTGGTCTTGGGGTATGGGGATTCCTTCCTCTTCCTCTTCTTTTTCCTTTTTTCTTTTCCTCCCTGGATTTTGTCTATTGCCTTAGCCTTCTGCTTTTCCACGTAAAGCCACGCAATGTCCTTGTATTTTTCTGATGGGAGGCCTCTTTGGAATTTTTTATCTTTACCAAAGTCTTGGCTTCAACCTCATTGTCGTTGTTGTCTAAGTCAATTTTCCTTTTGACTCCTGACTGGGTGGTTTATTTTTCCTCTTTCTTCTCCAATACGGGGCCTGCGCCCATGCTTGGTGTGCCCCTCATTCCTTGGACATCCTCAATAGAGATATGGATGAACTCTTCCTAGGAGAGTTCAGGGACTTGGGTCTTCAATTCTTCACATATGATTAGCTTGATTAACCCGTGATGAGATAATGCATCCCCCTTTCCCTATGTTACCTTCCTACTCATCTCCCAAATGGATTGTAATAGGTAGAATGGTATGCTGATATTGTTGTTGGGTTTTATCTACCCCCTATTCCTACGGAGATTAAGTATCCTAAAATGGAAGGTAGGTATATAGTTGAGTCTCCCCATGCAGGTAATGTAGTTGAGGACGACCACGACCACTTCATCCCATGGTTTTGGCATGGATTCTCTTTTTATGGTGTTCTTGTCTTCTTCACACCACTCACCATTCCCAAAGAAAGACAGTTTTGCACTAATATTTGATTCCTTGTCATCTTCCCCCCAATGTATCCCTTTGGGCATGCCCGTGTATGCTACAATTGTGATAGTGAAAAGAGTGGTTTCTAAATGTAATATATGTTGGTCCTTTTGTGCCAACAATTCTTGGGTTTTGCTCATTTTTTCTTGCAATACCTAGTTTTGTTATTCTACTTGCTTTAATTGGCTAGCATGTTGCGTCTTCAAAATATGAGTTTTCTCATTCATGAATGGTGGTGCAGCTGATGATGCAGCATGGGATTTATGGATTCGTTCCTCAATATTCATGGCTTCCAACTCTTTCCTAACTCTTGGTAATTCGGTCAGTGCCTTAGCCAACCGGTCATCCTCTTTATTTTCATTTCTTCATTTTCAAGGTTCTGGAGTGGTGTGTCTCCTCCTTGCTCTGCCCCATCATTCTCATAGTCTGACCGGTCTTGGGGTATGGGGCTTGCTTCCTCTTCCTCTTCTTTTTCATTTTTATATTCCTTTTTCTTTTCCTCCCTGGATTTTGTCTGTTGCCTTATCCTTATGCTTTTCCACGTAAACCCATGTAATGTCCCTGTATTTTTTTGACAGGAGGCATCTCTGGAATTTTTTATCTTTACCAAAGTCTTGGCTTCAACCTCATTGTCGTCGATGTCTAAGTCAATTTTCCTTTTGACCCCTAACTGGGTGGTTTATTTTTCCTCTTTCTTCTCCAATACGGGGGCTGCGCCCATGCTTGGTGTGCCCCTCATTCTCTGGACATCCTCAGCAAAGATATGGATGAACTCTTCCCAGGAGAGTTCAGGGACTTGGGTCTTCAATTCTCCACATATGATTAGCTTGATTAACCCGTGATGAGATAATGCATCCCCCTTTCCCTATGTTACCTTGCTACTCATCTCCCAAATGGGTTGTAATAGGTAGAAAGGTATACTGATATTGTTGTTGGGTTTTATCTACCACCTATTCCTGAGGAGATCAAGTATCCTAAAATGGAAGGTAGGTATATAGTTCAGTCTCCCCATGCAGCTAATGTACTTGAGGACGACCATGACCACTTCATCCCACGATTTTGGCATGGATTCTATTTTTACATCGTTCTTGTCTTCTTCACACCGCTCACCATTCCCAAAGAAAGACAGTTTTGCACTAATAATGGCTTCCTTGTCGTCTTCCCCCCAATGTATCCCTTTGGGCATGCCCGTGTATGATGTAATTGGTTCCTCATTTAAACGGATGTGTAACCCCTCCACCCTGGTAACATACTACTCTTCTTTTAAATGCTTCAGTTTTTTGGCAAATTCTAAGGCTACTTCGTTGTCATGGAATCTTACCCCAGTGATGAACGACATCCACCCCGATGTGCAGAGTATCAACAGTACTTCGAGTTTTTCATAGATTGAGGCATGGTCATCTGGTTCACTTTTCTTAATCCCCTTTTTCATCTTTTGAAATTACTAAATAGCATAAAATTGAGGGTGGCAGACAAAATGACTTAATTGCTTGCTCAGGGTCGATCGTCGGTTTTTTGACTGAGTACCAAATCCTTCTTTCTATGCCCCCTTTTTAGATAAATCTTTGTATCTACCGATTAGATCTTCTTACTTATCCCTCTCTATCTTACTTTCTATTTCTGCATTAAATTTCATCATTTCATGCCATTATGGTACTTGATATCAAAGGATATGGCGGGATATGGAGGTTGTCATTTCTTAATGTGGGTCGGCCATCATTACCCAGCATGGTTACTTTGAACTATGCCGTTGTTTTTTCTAAAAAGTTGTCCTTAGCTCTGAATTATTCCTTTTGTAGGGAGAATGATTTGATTGAAAATGCAAACAGAGAATTTAGTCATTACCTCTTGTGCTTAGCGTACCTTGGTTGCTGACGTGGAGTTTGTTGCAAGAACTTAGAGTTCTATAGTTGGTTATGTCTTTTTGTAGTTTTATTTTCCAGTTCTGTATTCGCATTCCTATTATGTATTTTTTTGCTTCATGCCTGCAAGATGTTTCTTTAGAAATACTCGCATTGGTTCTTTTTTATGCTGGCTCGCTTGATATTTGCTTGTGTTTGGTTGAACTGCTGCTTCTCCCTTTATCTGTTGGCTCGCTTGATATTTGCTTGTGCTTGGTTGAACTACTGCTTCTCCCTTTATGTGTTGGCTCGCTTGATATTTTCTTTTGCTTGGTTGAACCGCTGCTTCTCCCTTTATGTGCTAGCTCACTTGATATTTGCATAGTTTAGTTGTTTTACTGGCTCGCTTGATAACTTTTGCTGCTTTAGTTGATTTGTTGGCTCATTTGATAACGTCTACTACTTGATAATCCCTTCCGCTTCAGTTTATTTTTTATTTTCATTTTATTTTGTTATGATATTTTCTGTCTTTTCTCTTTTCTTTTTTCTCTTTTTTTTCGCGATCTTTTTCTTTCTTCCTCTTTTGTTTTTCTTTTTCTTTTGTTTATGTATGTATATTTTTTTAGTTTGATTGTAGGATGGTTACGTCCTCTATTAACATCATATTTTTCTGATAAAGGGTTTGAGTGAATTCCTCCTTGGACTACGATTTCCTATATCATTTGAGCTTGTGCCCATTTACCATCATTGGAAATTATGTCTGGTCTATGGTTTTGAGTCTGACTGCTCCATTTTCGTATATTGTATCAATGATGTATGGTCCTAGCCATCGTGTTGTGATTTTCCCCTGGAATTTTTGAAATCTTGAATTATATAACAATTCCCAATCCCCTTCTGTGAATTTCTATTCTTTTATATTCTTGTCGTCCCATTGCTTCCTTTGCTGCTGAATGATTTCAGTGTGGGCTAGAGCTTGTGGGTGGTGCTCATATAGCTAGTTCAATTTGAGCATACGCTCTTCTTGGATTGTTGATAGTTGCATGCTTAAATGCGATTCTATTCTTAATGTCTTCATATCAAATTCGATAGGGAGCATTACTATTTTCCCACATACTAGCTCATAGGGGGTAAAACCCGTTGTGGTTTTCCAAGTTGTGGTATAAGCCCATACTGCTTCATTTAACCTATCTTCCCAATCCCTTTTATGCAATTGAACTGTCTTTGTTAGAATATTCTCAAGTTTTCTATTTGTAATTTCAGCTTTTCCATTGGCTTTTGGATGGTAGGAGGAGGACCTTCAATGCTTTATTTTATTTCTTCTGATTAGGTCCTCGATTAGGTTTGATGCAAATTGTTTTTCTTGGTCAGAAACTAATTATTTGGGAACTCCAAATCCATCCAATATCTATTCTGTGAAGAACTTTTCTACACTTGTTTCATTAGTTGTTGTGAGTGCTGCAACTTCAGCCCATTTAGTTAGGTAGTCTGTACAAACTAGAATATATTTTTTTTTACTTGAAGGTGGATTGAATGGGATGACGAAGTGAAATCCCCATTTTTCAAATGGTTCCAATGAAATTTTAGGGTGTAGAGGTATCTCTTCTCTTTGTGTAGGATTTCCCATTCAGTGACAGTCATCACAATGTGACACATATTCATGGGAGTCCTTGTGTAGTGTTGGCTAGTAGTAGCAAGCCTGTAGAATGTTATAAGCTGTCTTTTTTGCTGCATAATGGCATCCACAAGGATCATTGTGAGTAGCATGGAGTATGACATGGACTTCATCTTCTCAAATGCATCTTCTTAATATTTGGTCTGGTATTTGTTTAAAAATCATCCCTTGTATCCAAGTACAAGTTGAACTTTTCCTTATGATCCTACACTTCTCTTTGTAGCTATAATGAGGTGTAAACTTGTCGGATACCAAGTAGTTTGCTAGATAGGAAAACCATGGAATTTGTGTCGAGATTGCAAAGAGGTGTTCATTGGGGAAGTGATCATTTACCAATTCATTGTCTTGTACATGGGTTAGCCTAGATAGAAAATTTGCTACCACCTTATGTTTTCCTGGCATGTCAAGGATTGTTAAGTCGAACTCTTGTAAGAGAAGCAACCATCTAATAATCCTAGCACTTGTATTGGGTTTATTCATGAGGTACCTGATTGCATAATGATATGTGTGAACAAAGAATGGGTACCCTGTGATGTAGTGCATAAAATTGTTTATGGCATGTACAACAACCAAAAATTCCTTCTCTATTACCATATAGTTCAGTTCTAACCCTGCCAAGTATTTGTTGATGTAGTAGATTGCATATGGTTTTTTCTCTTCCTCCTTCCCAGGGATTGCTCCAATAGCTTTGTCTGATGCATCTGAGTGGATGTGAAATGGTAGCTTCTAGTTTGGTCCTTGGAGTTTTTGTTTTCTCTTTAAGGTGACCAAATGTTGTCATGCAGTGTTTAGTGCAGATAAATTATGTGTCTTTTGTTAAGAGGGAAAACATTGGTGCAATGATTTTGCTGAAACCCTCTATAAATATTCTGTAGTAGCCTGTTTTCCCTAGGAAACTGCGGACATCCCTTTGTTTTCCAGGTGGTGGTAGTGTTTTAATAACAATGACTTTCACTTGATCTACCTCAATTCCTCTTTGGGATATGTGGTGACCCAAGACTATCCCTTCTTGCATTAGCATTCGACATTTATCATTGTTGACGCATAGAATCATTTCAATGCATTTATTTAGGACCAATTCTAAATGATGTAATGCTTGATTAAAACTTTGTCTATATGGTGTGAATTCATCCATGTAGACTTCCATCTGGTCATTGATAAAATCGGAGAATATACTCAAGATAGGCCTTTGAAAGGTTGTTGGAGCATTAAAGAGTCCAAACGGTAGTACTTTGTATGCATATGTGCCCCATGGGAAGGTAAATGTTCTTTTATCTTGGTCAGTTGGGTGGATTTGGATTTGGTTATAACCACTGAATCCATCCAAAAATGAAAAAAATTGTTTCCAGCCAAAGTATCCAACGCCTGGTCAATGAATGGTAGAGGGAAGTGATCTCTTTTGGTGAAGCTTGCATCCAGTAACTTTTGCAACTCTTTCTTAACTATATCTTTTAACACTGGGTTCATCCGTCTTTGGGGTTTCTTATCGGGATAGCGCCCTCCTTGATGTAAATATAGTGTTTGCAAATATCTGGGTGTATCCCTTTCATATCTGTGTAGGTCCACGCGAAAGATCTGTTATTTTCTGAGAGTTCTTTTATTAATTTGTGTTCTTATTCTTCCTCCAGATGTGCATTAATATTGACCATTTTCCCAGGAAATATTTCCATGATTTTTACCTGTGGAAGTTGTTCTTCAACGAAGAATACTTGCTTCCACATTCTTTATGTGTAGATTTGAGAGTGTAGATTTTCTTGTTGTTTTCCTATTGCAAATATTTCTTCAAGCATATCATGATCAGGATAAATATATTGAATAAAATTATCTAAATAAGCATCTTCATCCTTAGCTTTTAGGGTTAGAGTAGTTCTTATGCTGAGGACAGGTTGCATATTTTGGTCATCCATGTCATCGTAATCATCCATCCAATTTTGGTGTTCTGTGTCTGTAGATCGTTTTGCTGGTGGGTATATTGTGATTTTCTTTCTTTCTTTCCCACTCGTAATTGTCATATCCCCAAATCAACAACCTATATAGGCGTCTATTGTTTCCAGCCATAGCCTCCTTAGGATGAGTGGGTATCCACTGAGCTTGCTTTTGACTTCAATGACTATGAATTCTACTAGATATTCCCAAGAATCAATGTTGATAATTACATCTTCGATGATACCTTCCATCTTAACAGTGAATGTGTCAACTAGTTTTAGCACCGTGCTTGTTGGTCTTAGATAGGGTTGGAGACCTAGGGCTAGCATCGTTTCTTTTGTCATAACATTTATTGCAGCTCCTAGGTCAATTAGGCTGCTTGAAATCAGTTTATTTTTTATGGTTACATTGACGATCAGGCTCCCTAGATCAAGGTACTTTGGGTTGACATTTATGGTTGGGAGATCCCTTTTCTTCCACCCAAGTTTCTTCAAGAAGTTTTCCTTTGTGAATTTGTTATAGAATGGGACATCTCTGATTGCTTGTAAGAGTGGGATTTGTATATTTAAGTGTTTCAATTCATTAAGTATGACGTTTTCTTCTTCCACTTTATTGTTTTGTCTTAGCTTTTCAGGAAATGGAGGATTAAGAGGATTATTTTCTGGTATTTGGGGTATAACTTCAGGATGTTGATGTTCTGGAGATGCAGCTTGGTCGAAATATGTGGCTTCTTGATTGTTTTGATAAAGGGGATCCTGTAGTGTTTTGTCAGATCTTAGATTGATCTCATTGAAGTTTAGTGTGGCTATGACGTATGCAGGAAACTGCATCACTTCATTGTTGTAGGGTTGTTGTCCTGTCCAATTGTTATTTGGATTTGGGACAAATTGAGTAGGGATTGTAGGTGCTCTGGGGGGTTATTGGATTTGTGGAGGAGGCATTATAAGTGGCTGTTGCAATGCTTCTCTCCAATTTTTGGAATATGGATATGGATTTCCATAGTTGATTTGTGGTTGTGGAAAAGGTGGGGGATATGGTGGGTAAAGCTGGGTGAAGTATGGTTGTTGGTAAGGAGTTGGATTTTGCTACAATTGGCTTGGCCCTGATTTTGGAGGCCATGAAATCTGTGCTGATGAATTCCAGTTTTTCAAAGGGTTCCCTTGATTAAAATAGGCTTTATTATTGTTTTCGAAAGGCCTAGCAAAATTGTTTCTTCGCTTGTTAATGAAAAAAAGCTATTCTATTGAATTTTTTGAGGTGTGATCTTGTGTGGATACCTTGCATGATGGCATTAAAGGGAATTTATCTATGGTATGGTCGTCAATACAAATCCAACAAAATTTTATTTTATTTAATGGGCATTTCCCTTTTTCATGTTTCTTTCTGCATCTTGGGGAAAATACCACTAGTACCTGGTTGATCTCATCTTGTTTCCTGTTTAGTTGGAGTGCATCTAATTGCATAGCCAATGATTGAAGGATATATGTTTTCATATCATCCAGGATATTCCCCAAATTGGATTTTGTGAGGCTTGGGCTTGAAAAGGATGATCCCCCAGCTATTGGGTGTATATCTCGTGTTTCATTTTTTCCTTTTCTAGATCTGGAATAGTTTTTAAAGATTTGCAGAATTTGATCATAGGTTTTCTGAAATATATCCCCATCTCCTAATAGATTCAATACTTCAAGTTATTCTTCCTTGATTCCCCTAAGAAGTACTAGTTTTAATGATTCTTGATCGAGAGTACAATGAATAGCTCTTTTATAGCTAAGTTAGAACTGTTGTGCATAGTCTTCTAGGGATTCCTTTTATCCCTGTTGCATCCTGAAAATCTCATCCCTAGTTTCTTTTGCTTTATAGTAATCTCTATATTTTTCCAGGAAGGCTTGTTTCATTTGATCCCATGTGAAAATACTATTTCCTTCTAAATTCATAAACCATCTGAGTGATAACTCTTTCACTATGGAGGGAAGGAGTCTTAATTTTTTTGCATCAGTGGTATAACCAAAGGACCTGCAAATTACATCAAATTCAAGCAAGAATGTGTCAGGGTCTTCTGAGATTAAGCCATGGAATTTTGGGAGATTAGAGGGATTGATCTTTATCATTCTAACATATCCAAGGGGTACACTTATAAGGAAGGCAAAGAGTTCTCTGTGTTTGTCTTCCTCATCTTCCATGGTAGTGTTTGAACTAGAGCTAGCAAATAAGTTATCAACATTTGGGTTATAGTTGGGGTCAAATTCTTCGTTAGTGTTAATAAATTCAAATTGAAGGTGTTAAAAATTGTTATTACTCATAGGGTAGTTAAGCAGAAAACGTTCAAATTCATCCTTCCTTTGCTGAGGCATTCATGGTATTTTTAGATTTCCGAAAGTTTTGTGTGTGTTTTTTTTTTCAAGATGTCTCCTATAATTTAAGCACCTCCTTGGAAATAAAGCCAAAAAGTGGTGGGCTCTAGAAATGTATACCTTTTTACAGGCATTCGTTTAAGAATTTCACTTTAAATATCGACCAGGGGATGTACAAACTTCAAAGGTACTAAGCACTATATGTACACTACATTGAGAGGATCTTCATTGTTGGGTGTTTTCTATGTCCTAAGTAATGATGGAGATTTATTCTAATGAGAATGAAGCAACTAAAGATTTATCACAATCAAAAAGTAATAATGAAAGCAGAGAACTTAATCTATGAAACCAGGAAACTTAATCTAGAAAGAAGGAAACTAAATCTATAAAAGCATGAAACTTAGTTTAGAAAGAAGGAAACCGAATCTATGAAATCATTTACTAAATCTAAGAAAGCAGTCCAAACATACTCTGGAAAGCAAGAAACTGAATCTATGAAAGCATTTACTAAAAATAAGAAAGCAAGAAACTTACTCTAGAAAGAAGGAAACTGAATCTATGAAAGCATTTACTAAATCTAATAAATCCAAAGTACATCTTTTCTAAAACATATGAATATGACCTAATAAAATCAGAGATATTTTTGAGTTGGAATAAGAAATCATCATTCAATAGTATAGACCCGATCTAGTCTATGAACACTATATAAAACAATGGAAATATAAATCTAGGAATTACAGTCATGGATGGTATCTACAGGACTACAGATGTAGTGTATTAGAACTACAGACGCGGTGTTAAAGAACTATGAAAGAAAGACAGTTTATGCGCAATATTGAATTTGATCATCAAATAAGTATTAAAATTAATCTACGTATACATATATTCAGGATGGATGTCCAAATGCATGAAAATATGGAAAAAAAAGATACAGTACTCCTGAGCTGTGCACTGAGGGGGCCCTCCCCAATGCGTATCACAAGAGGAGGATAAAACTTATAAACTCGTAGCTTGAGAATAACGTTGGGTATTCATTATAAATTCATAAGTTCCATCATGGTTGTAGAAATTGTAAACTGAGTATCCGAACTGAAAAATACCAAAGATTGTTTCCAATGATGTGCGTTAGACCCCCTGCTACTCAGGTTTCTATATTTATTACAAACTTCTACCCTAGTTTTACATTGAAAATCACGATCCTAAACAAAAGGAACCTTTCCTACAAATTAGGAGAAAACAAGATAATTGCGTCTCTTGTGATCTTCAATATGGAGCTCGACATTTCCATTCTTCCTGTTTACTTGCACTATGTCCACACATGGATTTATTCACATGATTAGTAAATAAAATATTCTAAAACACAAGAAAATATAAATACTAAATCACTTCGTTTAATCATCAATTAAAGTGCATTCTTCCCTACAAAAAGGAGTTATTTTTTATCATTTCTTCACTTATGTGTGTCATAATGAAGTCTATGGAATACCTATATCATGGACTCATCAGTCATGATCAATGACTCTGGCACATAAATTTTCCATTTGGGTGGCCAATATTCAATGATGAGGTCAATATTCTGCACATCCAACTGATATTGGCCCTCGTACCATTCTGGGTTTGCTGGTTCTCTAGGATGTATGAAGATAAAGTGGAGGCCCACTTTGAATTGCATATTTCGAATATATGTTGTTGTTATTCCCTTAGGAATACATGAAGTGCACTTGATTACTTCACATAGCTTCTCATAAAATGTGTACAACTGCAAATTGTTCACTCTTTGTCTTTATGGCCTTGAATTGCTCCACATGTTCGCATATCTGGGTCCACGGCAGTCTCCAGTGAACACCAGTACACTTTGTTGGTACTTTGGCTCTTTCCATCCCATGAATACGATCAAGACTATCAGCGATATATAGTGAAACTAATAGCCATTTTCATACGCATCCTCCACATCGTCCAAGAATTCATTCAAAAGGTAACTTGCCCAATTGAATTGTAGTTCATCCTTAGCCTTAGCAGCTAAGGAGATCGCAGCGGTCGACACTTCTATCGGTCTTAATTTCCTTAGTAATTTTCCTGCGAGCAGTCGTACCATGAACCGCGTGGAAACATTCTTAATTTTATTTGCTTGATAGCCATGGGTTCCTTTTACTAAGTTGAATTGTCTCTTCATCCTTCTTGCAAGTTATTTTTCTTTATTATTGCCTATGAATTATGTTGCAAGGTCAATGCCTCGTTTTCTTAAGTGCATAGTTTTGTATATAAGGTCAATGTTGATATCAATATTGAGGTCTAGCCACAAGTATCTTTGGTGCGTGCATGACAACAATGTACGTACAATTGCTATAAGCTATGGACTTCGATCAAAACGCATAATTCTTAGTAAATTCAGCAATCCTGAGGATTGCAATGGCGCAATCCATTACTGTGCTTGAATTGTCGTTTTCTTACTGGATTTTTTATAGTGTCTACACATGTATTGGTCTGGTTTAAACTGTGGATACTTAGTTGAGTGTAGCAAATCGTGATCTGCAAACTTGCATTCAGGAATCTTTCCTAGCAAATTCTCCTTCTCCCGAACATGAGTTTGCATCGGCAATAGTGGGATCTCATATTGCGGATTCTTCTTTAATATCACAACGAGTGCATCGTCTCTTTGCAGAGGGATGCACTCGGGTATCAGCAGAATCGACCTCTCGCGAGGTCTCCCTAGCAGATACTCTTTTGGAATTTCTACAGGCTTATGTTTCTCTTGCTTTGTGGCTTTTTGCTTATCCTTATGTTTCGGTTCTGTTACATGCCGCAGTGAAGCTCTAGAGGTCCCACCTTTCTCTGGAGTGGTTTTATTTAGAGGATTCTTCATAAATCCTTCTAGACCAAACTACTTAAACTCCCTTAATATATCCTGTAGGATTTCTTGCTGAGACATAAACTGTCAAAATGCTTTGTGCTTAACTGGTAAAACTCAAAATTTACTTGCGATAAAAATTAAAAGTCATGGTAAAACTGGTAACTATGCGATCCTTGTTATTTATAGCCACAGCTTCACAAATACGCTCCCAAAAATGGATAAGTTAACATTAAATGCTATGTTTGTTGGCCAAATATTGCTTAGATCTTGGTCCTTTCCTTTCATTAAATGTGTCTTCAACAAACAAATATGCCTTAAAGAGGAAAAATCCAGTTTCCCAAAAGTACTGTATAATGGCTAGTTTCTAAACAAAACTATAACAATTAGTTTTCTCTAGCTTTGCTAACGGTTAGGTGAGTGGAGAGGCTCACTTCGCATTTCCCTTCTTTTGATTTAACTTCGCAACACTACCCCTTTCTTTTAATTAAACTTCACAACTTGACTTGCTATGTGTGCTTCGCAGCACATCTTCAAATCATGTTAACTTCTCATTATAACAAAATTGTTGTGTGCATACTCTCTTCTATGTTTTAGTGTCCAATTTCAATTGCACTTGAAACTTTAACTTTATTGCATTGTTTAACCTCTACCTATAGGAGTAGGGCCATCCCTGTAAGGTTTTAGTCTACTCCCATTCATAAGTACTTGCAAGTTTTTTCCTAGTAATGTGGCTAACTGAATTGCGCCACCATTAGTAACATGTTTGAAAATGTATGGTCCTAACCAATGCATTCTTAATTTTCCACGAAATTTCATAAATTTTCTATCATAAAGGAGGACAAGGTTTCCTACATAGAAGAACTTGTGCTTGATTTGTTTATCATGTCATACTTTTTCTCTATATTTCTGCACTTCATGGTGAAATCCTGCAATAAAGCGGTCTTCCTCCAATCCAATTAATTGTAATAGTCTTTCATCCATTGTCTCATCATTAGCCATGTTTGTTAATTCTACAATTCTCAAGCTTGTTACTATGTATTCCATGGGTATGACAGTTTCCTGTCCGTATGATAATCTGAAAGGTGTATGGTCTATCAACTTTTTACAAGTTGTCCTATATGCCCACAATATTGTTGGTATTATGAGATCCCAAACATCCCTGTTTCTATTGCATACCTTGGTTAATGCATTCTCCAAAACTTTATTAAAGGCTTTTACCATGCCATTAGCTTGTGGATGATATGGTGTACTCCTCTTATGGTAGATCTGAAATTCTTCTGGTAGGGATTCAATATTTTTCTTCAGGAAATGGGTCCTTTGATCACTCATTAGAATCTTTGGACATCAAAACCTTGTCAAGATGTTCTCAAAAATGAACTCCGTTGCTGTAATTGTGCTACAGTCCTTCACTGGTTTTTCTTCTGCCCATTTGGTTAGATAATCTGTAGCTGTAATAATGTATCTCGAGCCAGTTCTCTTCCCTGGTGGGTTTATAGGTACCACAAATTCAATAGACCATTTATCAAATACTTACAATGTCAATTGTGGCATCAATGGCATATCATATCTACAAGATGGATTCCCTATTCTTTGGAATACATCGCAATTCCTACAATGTTCCTTTGAATCTTTATGCATGGTAGGCCACCATAGTCATGCTCTCGAAATTTTCTATGCGCTATCTTTCCCTTCATAGTGTCCTCCAGATACTCTTGAATGTGCTTCAGCAAGTATGATAGTTCTCTCATGCTCTAGTACTCATCTACACAATACTTCATCTGGTACCAATTTGTATAATTGTCCTGCAGTTAGGGTAAAATCAGTTGATCTTACCACTAATTGTTTCTTATGTTGCGTAGTAAGTTCTGTGGGTGTTAACCTTGTAGTCATAAATTCTAGAATGTCTCTAAAGTGGTCATGTTCTATGTGTATAGAAAACAACTATGCATTTGGTAGATTAGCCTCCAAATTATTAGGTTATTCTCATGACTCAATTCTTGAAAGATGATCAGTTCCTACGTTCAATATTCCTAGATTCACTATGATCTCAAAATCACATTCCTCAAACAGTAAGAGTCATCTGCATATTCTACCCCCTAACACTGGCTTATTGATCAAGTAATTCAAAGTTGAATGGTCAATGAACATGCAAAAGTGTGAACCTAGCAAATAGTGTCTAAATTTCTGCAATGCGTACACCATAGCTAATCCTTCCCTTTCTGTTGTGGTATAATTATTTTCTGCTAAAAATAACTTTCTACTTGAAAATACGATGGGATGGTCAATGCCTCCATCACCTGGTTGTGCTAGTACAATGACAAGTGTTGTAGATGAAGCATCTACATGTATGTGAAATGGCTTATTCTAGTTAGGAAAGACTAAAAAAAAGTTGTAACCATCTTCTCTTTCAGTGTATCTAATCCTCTTTGGAAATCTTCAGTCCAATTGTACTTCACTTATTTTTTCAATAGTTTCTCCATAGGAGTAGTTATGTTCGTATATCCTTTAAGGAATTTTCTATAATCTCCCATGTGTCCCAATGTAGTGCATAGATGCTTAACTGAATTAGGTGCTGGGAGGTTTACTATCATCGCTATCTTTTATGGATCAACCATGAATCCTTGTTTACATACTATGTGTCCTAATAAAATACTATAAGGAAGACAAAAGATGCACTTCTTCAAGTTCAAGGAAATATGATACCGTCTACACTTTGCTAACATCATCCTTAAGTTCACATGATGGTTCTTCAGAAGACTAAATACTTTCCAGTCATCAAAGTAAACTTCTAAGAATTTATGAATAAAATCCTTCAATGCAGCTACAACCACTCTTCAAAAGATAGCAGATTCGTTCTTGATTAATCCAAAAGCAATAACAGTGTACTAAAATGATCCCCATTCAGTAGAAAATGTGGTCTTGTGCCTGTCTTCTACAACAATTTTGATCTAATGGTAGCCCGAAAATCCATCAGTAAAAGAGTATTCCTCCTGTCCACCTACATTATCTAGTACTTCATCTGTAAATGGCGTAGGAAACGGGTCATGTACAGATGCATCATTCAGTTTTTTTAGATCCACGCAAATTATGATTTCACCTTTATCTTTCTTGTCTTATATCACCATGGGACTTAACCATTTGGATTCTTTTACTAGTTCAATGATGCCTTCCTCAAGCATTTTATCCATTCTTCTTTCAATCTTTCTTTATATATGGGTTTCAGTCTATAATAACTTTGTTGGATATGCTTCACATCCTTCTTGAGAGGTATTTTCATAACTACCAAGTCACCTAAAATGCCCTTCATTTTAGAAAACTTGGTAGGGAACAAGTCCTAATATTTGCACAGTAGGCTTGCGATCTGTCCTACTGTTTCTTCATCTTAGTAATCTCCATTATAAGCAAACTTTGGTTCATAATTAGTGCTAATATTGATCTTTCTAGTCTTCATAGGGTTATTCAGATCTGGAATTTCCAAATCAGGTCCTTGTACATCACGTTTTCCTTCAGACTCGGGTATATTCACATCGCGAAGATCTTCATTTTCATCTTCGTCTAGTGCAAAATTGTAACACTCAAGGGATTGTTCCAACTGTACTGCCCAATCGGGTTTATGATACAAATGCAATGGAACATCATCAAATATTTTTGTTTTAATAATTTGCAAAGATTCATTAATGCTCGTACAATGATCCTCAAAACTGAAAGTTAGCTGAAAATTATTTACCATTATGTGCCAATCTGTTGTACCCTGTCGAAGTTCTGTTTCTATATACTAGTTTTTTGCTACTATATCCAATGTGTGCAAAAACATATGGACCCATTCTATCTTTGGTATATGCCTCCATGCTTTCAAGTAAGATTCTATATGATCTCTAGGATCACTCTGTCCACTGTACTTTGCTTGTGTATTCTCAGTTTGTTCAGTAAATCTAATTTCCATTAAGTCTTTACATTCTTTCCATGCATTCAATTTGTCTTTATGTGAATCCCACCACCTCGGAGGTGTAGCTCGCAATGCTATGTCTAAAGCTAATAGCGTATGTTCATCTAAAATTGATGCTAGATATTCATGAAAAAATGCATGGATATTACTCAAACCATCATAAGTAGGAGTTATACTTACCTCTATTCCAATCCAGCGGAGTGACTTTGTTATCTTCGCACATCGTCTAACTGATACTTCATGCATTCTACTCTGCTAGTTCTCCAGTCCTACGCCTGACTCTGATACACAAGAGCTGTCACATCTCCAGCTCAATGTTCCATCATATGTAGGGTTAATATATTTTGCTTTATTAAATGTCATCTTGTAGATATTATCTATTTCTTGAGCTCTGCATTCTTCTCTTATTGGCTCAACATGCCTTGTTCCTTGTGAAGGATCCATGGGTGCAATAACCCTGATATCCTATCCTTCAAAGATCATTTGTTTTTTATTCAAGTTGATAATTGCAAGGTTATCAATTTCCCAGTCAACCCCTAATAATGCAGGATAAGGATTACTGTAACTTATGATCTCAATAACCTCAAAGTCTTCTTTACTTCACACTACATCAATATTAACAGGAACACTTGAAAATATTCCAGAAGGTATAACCTTATGCTGGTTAGATAATCTCAATTCTATAGGAGACCACGATAACTTTGGTTTCCCCATCTGCTCCCATGTTTGTTTTGTTAGCACGTTAACCTCTGATCCCAAATCAAGGATGACCTGGTTCATTTCAAAATATCCAATCTGGAGCTTAACTGCATTTCTCTTCCTGTCCTTTTATGGATCTTAATGTGATGGCTTACTCTATGTGTTTTTTTCATTGTACTACATTGTTCGCAATATCCCAACACGTTCTGTAATTCTCCTAAGGTGTGCTCATGCCTTAGCAGTTTTATGCAGCTTTGTATAAACTGTGTTACATGACATGTCTATTCTAGCAAAGATTGAGACCCATCATACAAGGATGGCATACCTAGCACAGGTGTCTTCTTACTTCGCAAATTGATCCTTGTGGTCGAGGCTTCTGTGTCCTGAAATTCTTTTATTGCTTCCATGAATACTTCTTTTTCTCTGTTAGGGTCAAATAAGGGTATCTTTCCAATTGCTTTTCTCACCCAAGACCCATCTGTAGGCTTTGATCCATTTATATATTCTCAGAGGTCGAAGCTTTATTTTTTCTATCATCCCTGGTCAAAGATCCACTTTGTGTCACAACATGGATGTTGTGATCTTGATTTATTTTCTCAGTTGCAATCATCTGAATATTCTAGTTCTGTCCTTCCGGTATTTTTTCTTTCATTTTTCCTAGCAAAATGGGACATGCTTCAATGCTATGGTTGTAAGATTTACAATAATTACAAGTAGTGCATGGGTTCTAACAATCTCTTGCCAAATTTATAGGTTGACATAGTTATAACAAACAATCTGACCTATTCCTCGTTGTTGGGCAGTATTACGTCCTCTTGATCTAAATCCACCACTTCCTCTGTATGTTAGTTGATCATACTGCGCATTCTCATTATTGTTCTGTGTTTCTCTTTGGACTATGTAGACATCATGTTTTATTTCTATCATAAGGTCATATGCTCTATAGTTGGTTTCATCATGGTCAACTGACTTACAAAATGTACAGTACAGGTTCTTTGGTGTCTGAACATACTTCTAAAGTAGGTAACAATCCTCTAGTCGATGTCCTCTGCATCGAAAAATCTTGCACCATGGTCCTTGAGGTTGATTTAATGGATTCGGTGCCCCACTAGCGAGTTAATCTCTGAATACAGGACAATGTTCCTTGGAATTTCCTTCTCCTTTACATTTAGTACACCAAATATATTTTCTTACTTTTTTTCCTTTTTGTATATCGTATAACTGTAATGTCAGGTTTTCTAGTTGTGTCTGTATTTGTACCATTTTTGCATTGGTTTCTCCTATGGGAGAAGCTTCTAGCTTCATCACAATTTCCAATGTTTTTGTTTGGGAGGAAACCTTCCATTGCATCAGTGGTAATCTAATGTGGGGAAACAACGTAGCGATAAACCATTCTTGATGTTGTTGCGGTGCTATATCAAACATAACTTGATCTAACAAGGATTTTAATTTATGACCAAATTCCCACACAGTCTAATTAGGTTTCTATTTTATCTCTTTTAGCTCTGTAATACATTGAGATTCTGGTTTAGGATTCTTAAATCCTCTAATTAGTGCAGTTTTGATATCATCTAATGTTATGTTATGTCCAACAAAATTTTTCATGAACCATGTTAAAGCTCTATCTCTGAATCTGGTGACTAATTGAGCTTGTTTTATAGCTGCATCGTCTTGTACTTGCTTAAAATTCCAAACGAAATCACAGAGAAACCAATGTTTCCCTAGATATTCTAGAACGGATCCTTTAAAAATAGGTAGCTTTATGTCATCTTCCATTCTTCTTCTAAGAGATATAGGGTTCTTAAATACTACAGTACTTCCTACGGAATGAAATGGTGGAAATATACCACCACTCGGTTGATTCTTTGTGCTTATTCCCGTAGTATTGCTGCTACTAGTGTTCTATGAACTAGGACTATCTCTTTCAATAGGTATAGGTTTCTACAGAGTAATAGGCTGATATCCAATATTTCTAGGCACTGTCTAACTATCAGACTCTGCTTGAGATGAATTTCTATCACTTCTTAACTCAATTGCTAGGAATGTGTGAGGTTCAACTTCTCAAGACCTCTTTCTAGTGTTAACTTTATATATTTTTCCACTACGCAAAATGCCTATGTCTTCATCTGTGTCACTATCTGTGTTTTTGAACATTACAGACTCAAACCCTAGGAATCTGACTGCATTCTTAAGACACATTTTTCAGCTAATAGCATTTTAATGCATAAACTCAGGTTTTTCAAGTACTTACCCCTAAATCCTTGGAAAAATTATCGTTCGGTTGTGCTATAAGACTTCAAAGTGTCCACAACAAACTCTGTAATATAGCCTTCCAACAAGCTATCCAACCAAAATTCTACTGCTCTTGAAATCTAGTTATCAATTCCTTTAAGCCTCTTAATCAACTCTGGATTCCAAACTGTAGGTTCTTCACCCTAGAAATATTTTTTTCTTTCAGCTACCTTGGATATCCACCCAAATAACTCGTAGAAAAATATGTGAAGAAAACTTCATGCAGCTCAGTAAATATATGTCTCTATAGCCATTGTTCTGTAGTAAGCCCAGGATGTCTGTTTTCTTTCTTCATAAACTCGCATTCTGCTTGACTCAATCATTTTTGTATTTCCTTCTTCTCTGGATTCCACATCAACATAACACATCACCGAAATATCAATTCAAAGCACAGAAATGGAACCATTTTTTGGTCCTTGTGGGATGACATGGGTTTGGCGAAGTTATTGTAGACACAACAAAACCCCTTTCACTGGCCCTTTCTGCATCAACTTATAAACATGGTGATGTGTCACTCTAAGTGAAGTCTGGGGGGTTACAGAATCAATGTTCTGTAACCATGGCGATGTGTGGATGTGGTTAACGACCTCGCAACATGTCCCTTCCTTAACATATACTTAACAAGACAATATAAACAGATGACCTTGCACTTTGCAATTACCAACAGCGTACAAAATTGTTGAGATATTGTAACTTCAAAGAATATTATATTTATACTTTATTATTCTGGAGATGTTTCATTCCTCCTTGAAGATCTTATTGTATATCCGGAGATGTTTATTCCTCCATCGGAATGTGGTAACTTGGGTTATTAGACTTCCCTAGTGGGGGTCGGCCTTGTATGTGTTATGTGGGTCAAAGGGTTATTAGACCACCCTAGAGGGGTCGGCCCAGTTAGTTGTAGTGGGGTATTTAACCCACTAGTTAAATACGAGCCTACATGATTTGTGTAAAAGACAAGTCGGAGTAGTGTATAAATAGAGGAGGTGTATTCCTCATTTGACACACACTCACTCACTTGAGAGTGGTACACTTGTGGAGGAGAGGTCTTCTATGGAGAAGGAGGAGCTTATGCTCAGGGTTACATCTTTGTATATTGCTGGTCATCTATATTGAGGAAGCTTTACTGGGTTTTCTACCCCATGAGGGTTTCCCAGGATAAATTTGTGTCTCTTGTGTTTATGTTGTGCTTGTTGTTTCTTCAGTGATCCTGTATATGCTATTATTGTGAAATGGATGCAATGCCACTATTTTATATCGTAGCATATTAAATACTAACATGGTATCAAAGCTAACCTGAAGAAAGGCAATGTATGGCACTTACAACACTAGCTTTACTTACGACAATTTGAAGGTTAGGGTTTTATATAGCAAAAACCAGTCATCGTGGAACTTTCGCCATAAATAAATTTTGGCGAAGGTTTAGGATCTGAAACCTTTACATGTCGTAGACAACATCTCTAGGTATCTTGTTTCCAAAGGGAACCCTAATATTCATTGTACATTGTAAGTTATGATCAGTACAAGTTAGGGTTTCTGCCTCTTCCAAATCTCAGTCAAAATCAGGTGACCTAGGAAAAAAGGTCATAACTTGGGCTAGGAAGCTCCAAATGAAATTTAGTCAAATGTGACAGGTAGTAAATAGACTGTACTATCTTATGAAACCTTTTCAGAGGCCAAAGTTGAACCAGTGACACGTGGCACATTGTACAAGTTCGCTCTTCCGTTTTATCCCATAAACAGGTCATGTTACGACACTTGGCATAACTTGGGCTAGGAAGCTCCAAATGAACTTTCATAAAAAGTTACAGGTAGTGCACAGACTGTACTATCTCAGGAAATGTTTTCAGAGGCTGAAGTTGAAAAAGTGACACGTGGCACTCCGTACAAGTTCACTCTCCTGTTTTATCCCATAAACAGGTCACGCTGCGACACTTGGCATAACTCTCTCTCAGAAAATCCAATTGAGGTCAGACCTGTCGGGATGGAAATATGACAGGTCAGGCTACCATAGAAAAAGTTTTCAGACCCTATGGAGTGAAAAGTTCAGAGTTACAGCAGAAACAATTAGGTACATATTTCTATCAAAACATAATTATTTTTGGAGCACCTTCATTCATGGCTTCCGGAATTTAGGGTTTCAGAGAAAGTTAGAATTTTTGGAATCGGAATCCACGGCTGAATACTCAAGAAAATCAAAATTTAGAGACCAAGATTGAATTTTTTGGTTGGGTAGAAGACCGGGCTTGATCAAACTCCAGTTCGGGATTTTGATTGGAAAGATGGAAAATTAGGGCTTCAGCAAAAGTTGGAATTTTTGAAGTCTGTAACCATGGCTGGAAGCTCCTCAGAAAAATAAGAGTTTAGAGCCTTGGATCAAACCTTTTGATTGGACAAAAGGGTGGGCTTCATCAAACCCTAGTTCAGGTTCCTATCCAGAAGATCCAGAAGTTTCGAAGGCAATTTTGAGGGGTCAAATTTTGGAGATTTCAAAATTGAAGTATGCTAGCAAGACACATCCTTCCATCCATTCAGAAGTGTGAAAGTCAAAGATTGAATTTTTAGGGTTTCTCTAGCAAACCCTAATCAAGCTCCAGATCAAGTTTCAGGTGGAGTTGAGGCTAAGGCCTTACATAAGAATACTACAAGAAGTCTCGACAGGTATGACTTAAGGAGGTTCAGGTATGTCTTGAAATCTGATTCTTGATTAAGTTCATGATGTGTTTGTCTTCATATTATTTATTAGTACAATCTTGATTAATGTTAGAATTGTCTTATCACCCTAGTAATAGTATGAATGCATGTGAATGATCGGAGACATTCATTGATTAGGGCTATATGATTGTACTAATACATTATGGTGTTGTGTGAGGTTGATGTTGTCTGCTAACAAGATACAGGTACATCACAAAAGACAAATCAAGTTCCATGACCATGACAACATGAATACAAAGACTCATCCATAATCTTTGTTCTACTTACGAGGTATGTATGACTTTGTTATATTATGCTTAACCTATGAGACATGCAGGTTCTAGCTCAGGATCTTAAAATCATTAAAGAGATTGTTTAGGTATGTTGTACATAACTAAGCAGGTATACTAATCCAGGTATGTTTTCTTATGTCAAGTTAGAATCTTACCTTGTGTTAGGATCCCTTATATAAGTATACTTGGTATGATTGGTTATGCTTATTCATAAAGTTAGTAATCAAGGGTTTATGCATATTATGTCTCTTATCTTGATGATTTAATTAGCCAGAAGAGTACTATGATCAAACAAGAATATGCATGAGTAAAAGAAGACTTCCTTGAAACTCTGAATACTAATGATCATGACTATACATATTCAAGATTATTTAGAATTAGAATGTTTTGAGAATATACTAATGAATGTATGTTTGTGTATGAGATCATGAGGATGACACTAGTGCACACTTGAGCATGCACAGTGGTACAGAATGAATAGAAGATCAAAAGACATATAGAAGATCAAGCAGGAGGCAACCACACAAACATAAAAGATAAGTATTTGAGTTGTTATTTGAAATAGTAAATGATATTGCTTGTATGCATATTTGTATTCCTATAATATATCATGTTGAGTGTAAACATTCATAGAGCATTGAACAGTATACTACTAATATGCATATGATTGGTAAGTTGGACAAACATTCCATTGTTGCTTGTCTAGAATGAAACCTCTTTGCTGACATGCTAAGAGTTGTGCACACTCTCGATAGTATGTTCTGGTAGAGATGGAAGGCATCTAGATAGCCACTGTATGCATACAGGATATGGGAAAGTGTTGTGCCAAAGTATTGGTCAAAATAGGTGCATAACTATGTAAATGATATCTGTATGCATAATAGGTTATCATGTCAATATGATTTGATGATTATGAAGTATTACTAATCATGTACTTAATTTTGAATTGTAGGAAAGATCATGATGAATGATGAACACTGAACAAGCGATGGATGTTCAACAAAATATTTACAAATCAAACACACTATAGAAGGCTTGTGGCTAGAAGATTCTCTTAGAAAGAGGAAGAGAATCATGATGAGATGTTTGCTCCAAGTGGCTAGATAAGACCATTCTCTTAATGGTGTAATTAAAGAAGAAGTGTGAATCAGGTTCTGTATGGGTTCCCAGGATCGATAATCAATTGATGAGCTTAATGATCACCATGGGTGATGTGGATCTCAACCTTTGCTACAAGGTTGAATAGGGTTTCTCTACACAGATGTTGATTGGGAAAAAATTGTATCAGACAGGAAGAGCACATCGAGAGGATGTTACTGTCTGGGATCAACCATGATCTCATGGTTTAGAAGGAAACAATCTAGTGTGGCTCTCAGCACAAGCGGAATATATGGCTGCTTACTCTGCTAGTTGTGAAGTGGTATGGCTTTAGAATGGACCCAACTGTGATCCTATGTGACAAACAGAGTTGTACCAAAATGGCAGAGAATCCAGTATTCCATGATAAGTCAAAGCACATAGAGATATAACATTTCTATATACAAGATATGATGTAGAAAAGAATTAAAGTTCAAATTTGTAACAAGTTACCGATGTACTAACCAAACCCCTACCTCAAGTAAAGTTTTCCAAGACAAACTTAAAATAGTTTAGAAGGACCCTCCTCGAAAGGGGGAGCGATGTGATCACTTATGATGAGATTGCCCGCATCGACAGTGAGGTCGATGATGTGGATACCTATATTAGTGATGCCGACAGAGAGGTTGGTGGATGGTCCTTAGATAGGGTCTAAGTTGACAAGGGGATTGCATCATCCTTGAAGACATGTTCTAAAAGGATCCGTAGACAATTGTCTTCGAGAATGAAGTCCTTCGTGGACATGTGGGGATTGGATCATCCCTAGACTTCAGTCCTAAAGTGAGCCGTAGGAAATTGTCTTCGAGAATGAAGTCCTTCGTGGACATGTGGGGATTGGATCATCCCTGGACTTCAGTCCTAAAGTGAGCTGTAGACAATTGTCTTCGACAATGAAGTCCTTCTTGGACATGTGGGGATTGGATCATCCCTGGACTTCAGTCCTAAAGTGAGCTGTAGACATATGTCTTCGAGAATGAAGTCCTTCGTGGACATGTGGGGATTGGATCATCCCTGGAATTCAGTCCTAAATTGAGCCATAGACAAGATGTCTCCGAAAATAAAGTCCTGAATGAACAGGTAAGGGGATTGGATCGTCCTCGGACTTTAGTCCTTTGAATTGAGCCGTAGACAAGATGTCTCCGAAAATAAAGTCCTGAATGAACAGGTAGGGAATTGGATTGTCCTCGGACTTTGGTCCTTTATATTGAGCCGTAGACATGAGGTCTCCGAGAATTGAATGATAGGACTGTATCGTCCCTAGACCTCGGTTCAAAAGGTACATGATAGGACTAGATCATACCTGGACCTCGGTTCAAAAGGTACATGATAGGATTGGATCATCCCTGGACCTCGGTTCAAAAGGTACATGGTAGGACTGGATTGTCCTTGGACCTCGGTTCAAAAGGTACATGACAGGATTGCATCATCCATGGACCTATGTCCTAAAAAGAGCAGGATTGATCATCCTGTAATATGATCGTGTGTGTTGCAGGGTATGTTGCTATTGTGTGAATACTTGTATTGTGTGGATACTTGTATTGATGATGTGTCTACTTGTATTGCGTGAATACTTGTATTGATGATGTGTATACTTGTATTGTGTGGATACTTGTATTGATGATGTGTGTACTTGTATTGTGTGGATACTTGTATTGATGATGTGTGTACTTGTATTGTGTGGATACTTGTATTGATGATGTGTATACTTGTATTGGTGTGGATACTAATACTGTTGATCTAGATGATGATGCTACTGATCGTATTGATATAGATGACGATGCTGCTGATCGTATTGATCTAGATGATGATGCTGCTGATCGTGTTGATCTAGATGATGATGTTGCTGATTGTGTTGATCTAGATGACGATGATGTTGATCATGTAGATTGAGATGATCTAGATGTTGTAGATCGTGATGAACCAGATGTTGTAGATCGAGATGATCCAGATGCTGTAGATCATGATGATCCAAATGCTGTAGATAGAGATGATCCAGATGCTGTAGATCGAGATGATCCAGATGCTATAGATCGAGATGATCCCGATGTTGATGATCATATGATGATGATGCTGATGATCATGAGGATCCAGATGTTGATGTTGTTGTAGCTGTTTGAGTGCTGCAGAAGATAAAGACTCAACACTGAAGATGTTGATATTCCAATACTGAAGATGTTTCAGTAATTGCTTGAGTTACTGATGATGTTGAGAAAGCTTCCAATGATTTATAGATGTATCATGTATAATGTTGATGACTCCTTGCTCGTGCAGATGCTGTTATAATATCCTTCTCGTTAAGGGGGAGTGTTGAGATATTGTAACTTCAAAGAATATTATATTTGTACTTTATTATTCTGGAGATGTTTCATTCCTCCTTGAAGATCTTATTGTATATCCGAAGATGTTTATTCCTCCGTCGGAATGTGGTAACTTGGGTTATTAGACTTCCCCAGTGGGGGTTGGCCCTATATGTGTTATGTGGGTCAAAGGGTTATTAGACCACCCTAGAGGGGTCGGCCCAGTCAGTTGTAGTGGGGTATTTAACCCACTGGTTAAATACGAGCCTACATGATTTGTGTAAAAGACAAGTTGGAGTAGTGTATAAATAGAGGAGGTGTATTCCTCAGTTGAGACACACTCACTCACTTGAGAGTGGTACACTTGTGGAGGAGAGGTCTACTATGGAGAAGGAGGAGCTTATGCTCAGGGTTACATCTTTGTATATTGTTGGTCATCTATATTGAGGAAGCTTTACTGGGTTTTCTACCCCATGAGGGTGTCCCAGGATAAATTTGTGTCTCTTGTGTTTATGCTGTGCTTGTTGTTTCTTCAGTGATCCTGTATATGCTATTATTGTGAAATGGAATGCAATGCTACTATTTTCTGTCTTAGCATATTAAATCCTAACAAAAACTACGATGACTTGTTGTTGCCTTTATCCTTATAACTACGCATTCATCATACTTAGTGTTATTTCATAACATTCATACACATGAGTTTTGTTTACTTAACATATGATTTCCATTCAATTACACATGAAATCAAATACATAAGCATATAATAATAGGAACTCAAAACATGCCATAAACTCATACATAATGCATAGATTTACATGGTTCACCGCTAGGTTGGAGAAACATTTCACAGGAACTGTTCTTATATTACTTGGAAGGGTAACAGTTACAGTCTGCACACTCAATTGTAGACTCTTCTCTACAATCATATCTCTACACACTTAGCTGTAGAATTTGTTCTCTCTCATTCTAGATCTATAATCAAAACAACAACAATTCTTGGTTGTCTAAACAAGAGACCAACCCTTCCTTATACAAAATTACCCTTATATATAGATGTGACAGAAGGTCACATATTATAATAACTATGGGACAACCCCCATAGTACCAAAAACACCGTGCGATTCTCCTGCAGACCACGCTTAAGTTTAACTTCATTGTCCCTTCGGTGCCGCTTCTTTTGAATCTGACGCTTCTATGAATGGTGCAATTCTGACTCTGCAGTGGCATGTCCTTTACACCACTCTGCTTCTTTACTTTCTTCTCCTATAGCAGTTAGGTCTTTACTTAACCTTTAACTGCTTCGACCACCTTTGACTATCCTTAGTACTTCATATTTACTAAGGAAACAAGTTATCTCCTATCGACTATACTTCTCTCCATACCCTCTGCCTGGGATTTGCGGAGTCACTTGTCTCCAAAGTTGGTCGATGTCAGGCCTTTCCTAATTGTACTTTGCATCAAAAACTTCCTTTACTTAGGCTACACCCAATAGTTGTTTCTCAAATATTATCAACATTGACGCGTTACCACTCTGGGAAACTAGAGTGGTATCCACTCAAATGAAAAATTAAGTGTCTTATTGCTCAACATGTCCCATCGACCGACCCCCGGGATTTAGACCATTTTGCAAGCGTGCACTTGTTAAGGCGTACGGGATGTTAATCACATCACTAGTTCAAAGCTCGTTACAGCCTTGAGGGTGTGCTATGGGGAAGGCGTACTCTCCTGGAGGCTATAGTTGTAGCAGTCAGAATCGAACTCGTGTACGAAACCGCCCAGTTTTCGATCCTTCCAGTCAAAAAAAAAAAAACATGTCCCATCGACCTATCACCTCATGGTGAAGTCCTTGCTTTCAATATGTCCAAGTTGTCACATCACCCCTTCGGTCCATTCATCCACTACACACCTTCCATCTGTCATGTGGGACCTGCCAGTCTTTATTTCCCTCTACCCCAACATCCGACGTGTGAAGTGCATATTTTCTTTTAGTGTAAACGAAATTTTTTACCCTAGATTTCATTATTTTATTATCTTACTTCCAAGGAATGTGCTACCAGGACAACTAGCCTACCAGGCCAACATTGCACGATTTATACCTGTCCAAGTTAACATCTTTTGATCCATGTCAGGGTCCAGGTGTCAAGTAGGTATTCATCTGCCACTTCTGGTTTTCTCAGTTACTGTAGTTTTGATTCTTACTATTAGTTTTTTTGAGCCCTAGTTCGCAGGAAGCCCTAATTTATCTGGAACTTATTGTCTCTTTTTCCTAACAGTGTAAACCAGAGAAAGAAATTACACTCAAGTCCAAAGTCACACTCCCAAACCCCCATTTCTCTGTAGAAGAGCATGTGTATGACCACGAGTTGGATATCTTTGACAGCATCCTATACAACTCTGACTTAATTGAGACCCTTAGAGAATCCAGAGAGCTTGCTTTTAAGGACCAGGATAAACTTAACCTCTGGAATTCTAATTTTTCCTATTCCATTTTCCCTAGGTCGGGACTATTCCCAAAATTCTTTATCTTGTGCTTGAAACACTATTCCCCCACCACAAGAGCAGTTTTTTCAACTGAATCAACCGAAATCTTGTTCTTCATAACCCTAGAAGCCGTGAGAAAAATGTTCTGCATACCTGAGCCACTAGCCCCTTACAATTTCAACGAGAAATCCCTAGACACATATTTTAGTGGCCTCAACCCGTTTGATCATCACATGTTCCTATCCAAACATCTAGAGCCTGGAATGGACATACCAACTATCCCTCCCCTCTATGCTACAATTTTCTTCTCTGAAGACTCCAAAAGGGCCATATCAATTATTTGCACTATAGTTGGAATGGAGGATGATAAAACAGTAGATGAGGTTATTTTTGGGTTCCTGCTGAAGCTAACCATAGAACCTATAGGAACCCACTGCATTTTGATCTATTCACCTTTCTAGATGACAAGATCCATGAGTAGTTGGAAGAATTTCAGGTAATTGAATACTTTAGGTTCCCCTCCTACCTATTTTTTATGTTCTTCTATCATAAATTTAAGAGTTTCAAGCATTTAGGCATGAAAACCACAGATAATCAAGGGATGCAGAAACCGATTCATGAATGGACTGACTTGGTTTTAATAAAAGAAAATAATTCAAACTTTTCTGAGTTCATAGACAAAGTCGTGAGTGTGGCTTATAGCCTGATACATGGTAGTTCTCCTCCCAAAATGTTTCCTGACCTCAAGAAGCATCTACAGTTGACATCAGAAATTTAGGTTGGAGTTTGGTTTATATTTGAAGACCACACTTTTATCAGGTTATATGGTTTTGAAGGAGATCCATACAAGCTCCCTACTTTTATTACACCTAGGTTTTTTTCCATGGAGTTTGTGAGGAAAAAGATGGCTTAAAATGAATTACATTTCAATAATTTTAGATAGCATGGTACTTTCCATTTTCCACAAGAAGTAGGACCTCTCATTATCAGAGGGTTGAATGCCCTTCAGTGCATAGAATAATATCTTATTCAATTGAACCTCCCAAAGGTATAAAAATATCCATATGACCCTCATCAAGTGATTTCCAAGTAGAGGGTAGAGAATAAAAATTATGCATATACATGCACACCCAAGCCTCTATGGGAAATAATAACAAACAAGGAGACTTGGGAAGAGGTCTAAGAAGCCATAAAAATATTTGAAGAGGAGGAAAAGCAACATCAGCTAATTGGGCAGAAAAGAACAGCTGAGGAAGCCCAGGACATGGACATTGACCAAGACCAACAAGGTTCAGATCCCAAAAAGCCATATTAGCAACAAAAGAAGATGAACAATATTTGGTAGAGGTCGGATCAGAAACAGTGGAGATCCCCAATGAAATTACTGAATTAATAAAGAATTCATATCTCCCAAGCAATCCTCTAGTCCAATATGCAAACTATCCTTCCATAGAGATTACTATTCCTCATAAAATACAGGGGTCCTCATCTGCAGAACCAGTCCTTGTAAGAACAAACCTTCAGGATGTATATACAAATATCAAAGAAGGAGGAATGAAAATGATGAAGGAGCTGAGATAAGACCTCCCAACCTCAGGAAAAAGGCTAATTGCAGTACCAGATCACCAACAATATTCCTTGAGGTTTTCTATTTTGGAACCCAAGGTAGCGAAGCCAATGAAACTCAGTGATTGGAGGGCATAGGAGCACATAATTAATTTCAAAGCATTTAGCAAGCTGGACAAGATGGATTTCTATAAGCAGACAAGTGACATGTTGTGCACATAAATTGTCAAATATCAAAGGGAAGAAAGAAATATAAGTTTGGCATTAGAGAAATTTGAGGAGTTGTACAAGATGGACAAATGGACAACTAGGGCCAAACAGATCACTATTAATTATTTGGAATCAAATTTGGAAGCCTTAGTGACAAATCCATCTGATGACACCCCAATAAAGTCACTTATATCTAAGAAAGACAATGAAATAGCTATAGTGAGGAAGAAACTGAAGATGCCTACAATTGAACCAGTGAGGTTAGAAGAATTGTAGCAAGTGCAAGAAGAGAAAGAGAAAATATATGCCAGTATGATAGAATTTCAATAGTTGTCTGAAGAGAGAAGGAGCAATTGTTTGACCTAGGTTTGATATCTTACCTATTAGGATAGTTTTATATCTTTTAAGATTTTGCAAACCTTGAGTTTTTATTTATTTTTCCCTTTACCCTAAAGTTTTTGGTTTATTATTTGATTTCATGTTTTTAATATTCTAAGTATTTACAATATTTAGATTTTAGCCTATGCTCCTATAGGATGTTTTCGATTTCATTCAAAATATGTTTTGCTTTGCATATATTTCGTGTGAACTGACAGCATGTGTTAATTATTCAAAAGAATGGGTATGCTGCCAGCTTTCCAAACATTATTATCTTGCAGATGCCATTATTTCATCAAGCGGATTTTGGAATTGATGTTTGATTTGAGCCATGACATCTCATCTCAACGACAACATAGATGTAACATTTGTTTGGGGCCATGATACAATATGATTATTCATCTTACCTTCTACACTTGGTAAGAAATTCTACTGCTACAAGGAAATTATGATTTGCATAAGCAGAGGTCCTAAATAATACTGCAACAATATCCCATTTCCTTCCCATGATTGCCTGTTATTGATAAATCAATTCTCGCTCAGAAAGTTGAGGTATTATGGTGTTAGGGTTTCAAGAAAACTTTCCTCAGAGCTCTGTTTCAAGCATTGCTTCCTCACTCATGTTTACAGTTATGGAAGAATAGAAGAAGCCTCGGTCGAGTGGACATTTGCTCAGAATTGAACCTAGAAGCATTGAATGGATGAAGGAACTTCCCGTGGCTACTGAAAATCTCAAAGAAAGAGGAGGTCTACTGTGTTTGAAAGGATGGGTGATCATCATGAACAAGTTTCAAGGGCTTTCTACCAAAATTTCAATGGGTCGATAGTTAAAATTGGTATGCTTAAATTTTCTGTGACAGAGTTGTCCATTTCTTAAGCCATCGGTGTAAATCCTATAGGAGAGAAATGGTATAAACGTCAAACCATTCATGAGGACTATAGCCAATACCTCTTTCCAGCGCATCAAGATCCATATTGGAGTCAAGGTATACCTAGGGTTTTCTTACAGGGGCAGTGGCAGGATATCCTATATATCATACAAAGATATATCACCTATGAGGGAAGATTTGAAATTGTCTACAGGTATCATATGAGGCTTCTACAAGATGTTTCAAGTATCAAAGATCTGAATCTTCCATTTTTCTTGTTCAAAAGTTTGGAAAAAATGTCTTCTAGGGTTCAAAAGCATCCCAACTCTGATAGCCAAAATATATACCATCATGGTTTAATTAAATTACTGATTGAACAAGAATTGAAGAAGGGGGAAAAGTCCTAGTCATATTTTATATTTTGGTCGGTTTTAAAGGAGAGTTGGTAGAAATCAAAGGCAAGAAAAAGTCAAAATTGTCTAAGAAAAAGTCCAACGAATGTTCGGGCAGTAAAAAGAAAGATTCCCAACCAGAAAACGATGAAGGACAAGAGAAGATCAGTAAAATGGAAGCGCCCGAAAATGACAATTATGTAATAAGTCCAACATCGAAAATAGAATTTAAGGAATTTGATGGGGTTTGTTATTTTCAGGTATTATCAGAGCACAAAGAAAAAATATTTGAACCCGATAAAGTTTGTGCTAGGTCCAAAACTTGATCTGTAAATAAGCTCAGAATGAATATAAAGGCATTGCTGAATCCGAAATTCAAAAAAGATCAGGTCATAGACTTACTGGATTCTTCTACAGAGGACGAGGAAGATAAGAAGTCTACGAAATTAGAGTCTGCTGTGTGTGAGGTTTTAAATAATATTGAACAGAGTCTCAAAAACGTTCTAGAAATCATCCCTAAAGGTCACATCCAAGCATTTGAAAATGGAAACATGATTGAAAATACTAATTCAATTTCTCAAGTGTAGAAGTTGGAGAATCATCCAAGAAGATATCAGATTATCTTGAGAATTTTGCTCCAAGGTTTAATGATGAAGAGATGACCTGTGAAGAACCTGAGGATAGAATGGAAAAATCCGAAGAAATGAAAGATATGACAGAGATGAACCATTTCAAATAGAAGAATGAACATATCAATCTGATAAATGATGGTTTGGTGAAAGCAAATACGATGCTGAAGCAAGATTTGCAGGAGCTAAAAAAGAACTATGCAAAGGTGATTTAGTTAGCAGATAAAGCTATTAAGAGAAGAAAGATAGCTTAGAAGCAGAATGAACAATTAGAGAAAAATCAAGAAGAGCTCGAGATGAAGTTGAAACTCATGCAGAAGGAATTGAATAGGCTGCGAAAGAAATCAGAAGCCCTAGATGGACTGGCCACTCTGGAAGAAGCAGCGAGGAGACTCTAAGAAGGTTTTTTGTCTTGACATGTGTCAAGTAGAGTTTAGACTATATCTTTTATGATTTTATTTTGCTATATTTAGAAGACTTAGCCTTAAAAAGTGGATCTTGGAAACAAACTTGGGGGATCCTATCTTTTGTTTTAAATGGTATATATTATGTAATATTTTGAAGACAAAGGAGACACACATGGGAGTCGAATTGCTAAGAAACTATGGAGATTATCGATGGTTACTTGTGTAAGAACTTCTCTTGCATTTTTGAATGACAGTTAATATACTATATGGAGCTAGCCCTTTGATCTATTATTGTTTTTAATGTTCTCTGGTTTAGTTTGAACCCTTTATGCATTGGATGTTATGTAGATGTTTTCTATATTTCATGTCATGTATGAATGTGGATATTGAATGCTTATTGATATTTGAAAAGTGTTTTCGAAGACTCATACCTTTTATATATATGCTACAGATATGAACTGCTTGTTTATTGTTTGCAGTTATATATGTATTGAAAGTTTATCTCCTATACCTTAATGCTCTGTCATCCATTATTGCAAGAATCTTGTCTTTTAAATTTGTATTTCTGAAGTATTCAGACATTGTATCTTTTCCATACTATCCTTATTCATTTGATTTGCATTGTTATCCAAACAAAACTTATAAAAACAGACTTTTATTTGAGGTGCCTGAATACTGCTGCTCTTGTAGTCTAGGTAGCAGACTTTAGGGAAACATCTTTTCGCGACCATACTGGGGAGGAAGCATACAGGTTCTTCCTCTGTTTTAAATTGACTGAGAGCTAAATTGTTGGGTGAACAATATCAGTGAATGGTTGTTAGACTGCAATTTTCACCTGGTTTTAATAAAAGGGAGCAGTTGTGGCTCCGAAAAAGGTTGGGACAAGGGATAACCCTTCATCGCCTCTACTTCCAGGAGTTCCAGATCCCGAAAAAATACTCAGAGATGCTAGGCAGCAATTAAGTTCTACTGCATCAGGCAGATTTTTGTATCCTTCATTTTTAGAGATCCCAGTTCCTTCACAGTTTGGTTTTCCTTCTGAAAATCCACCTGATGAAGAAAGTGAACAAGACTTGTCTTTTCCTGCTACTCAGATTAATGATTTTCAAGTCTTTACAAATCCTTTATTATCTGAAGAGGAAGTGAAAGTTGAGTTCTTATTTTCACCTTACATTCCTCTTACAAGTAGAACCCCACTTCCTCAATCCAAGTTTAAGACTTCCCCTTCTGCATCAAACCAATCTAGTTCAAGCTCAATTAAACCAAGTCTCACTAGCTCAAAAATGGCTAGCCAACCCTCTAACTATATGGAACGTATAGTAGCTGCTAGGTATGCCCCATTGGTGATGCCTCAACCTCTTCATGCTCTACCTGGGGGAGACTATCAGAAGTATCTCCCTAAATTCAATGGTCAAGGAGAAGTAACAATACAAGAACATTGGAATTCTTTCTTTAGTTATGCAGATAATCTGAATATTGAAGCTCAGGATGTATGGATGAGAATGTTTGTTCAGAGCTTAGATGGAGAAGTTAGAAATGGTTCAAATAATTGCCTGAAGGATCAATAGACGGCATAGAAGCATTAGAGGAAGCATTCATGAAGCGATGGGGTGATACAAAAGATCTTCTTTATTACATTACTGAATTTGGGGCTCTAAAAAGAAAGAAGGATGAACCAGTTGCTGAATTTTCAAAAAGGTTTAATAAAATGTATAGCAAAATACCAGCAGAAATTAAACCTACGGAAACCTCTGCTAAACTTACCTATGGAAACTCATTTGATTCTAAGTTTTCGTTGCATCTAAGAGAAAGAAGGGCAGTGACTTTATTTAATATGCAGGAAGCTGCATTAGAGGTAGAATCAAACATGCTGGCATCAAGTAAGCTTAAAGAACAATCAGAATACTCTAACCAAGATAAAAAGGGAAAGAAAGAGATGCCATTAGCTTCAATGGGTAAGACACCAGACAAAGTCGAGGAGATGAATAAGGTAATAAAAAATTTGTCTGCCAAAATCAACAGATTAGAAATGGAAAATAAAAATCTAAGTAAACCTTTTCTAGAAGGAAATCCTAATCAGAACAGACGACCTTTTGTACCAAGATTTGTGCCTAGGGAAAGGAGGAATAATGATATTCAAAGAGAAAGAAATAATAATGAAGACCAAAGAGTTCAACCCCCTTTTCAGAATAATTTAATTGAAGAAGAGGAGATTGAGGAAATGGAATATGAAGAAATGGATCAGAATATTAACCATCTTGAAGAAGAGTCATATGAGAATTTCCTCACCAAAGATCAATATAAAAATTATGAAATTATGTATGGTTCTTATACTTGTCTAGCTGATATCTATCAGACAGATCTGAGAAAGTCTTATAATCTAAGGTCTGGTGTTAAACAAGTTGCTCAAATTCCCAAAAAGAAAGTTACTTTTCCAAATAAGCAATATCCAGATCCATCATCAGAGAAGAAGCAGAATCACAGGTTTGATAAAGCTAAGATTACAGAATTGGAAGAAGTTAATAAAAGTAATTAGGGTTTTAGCTTTGAAAATGAACTTAGTAAAGTGAAGATTCCTATTCCATCAACATAACTTATGAAGATTCCATCATTTAGAGACCCTGCTTGTAGGATGCTGAAAACACAAGTTAATGAAATCCCTTCTGATGTCATAAATTTACATGATGAGTATCCTACTATTTTGGTTGGTTCTTCCTCACCCGGCAAAGTTGAAAAGAAATCAGATTCTCTTCCTCCTTTCTATGTTACCTTAACATTTCATTAGCAATTACTTCATAATTGTTTATTGGACTCTGGAGCTTCTCATAACCTAATGCCCAAAGTTGTGATGGAAGCCCTTGGTCTGAGTATCACTAGACCTTATCATGATTTATTTGCTTTTGACTCAAGAGCAGTTCAATGTTTAGGAATGATAAAATACCTTGTTGTTAATTTGACACAATTACCTATGAAAAGCATTATGATGGATGTGGTTGTTGCTGATATTACACCCAAGTTTGGTATGTTTCTTTCTAGATCATGGGAAAAAAGAGTGGGGGCACTTTACAAATGGATTTATCTTATGCTACCATTCCAATCTTCGGAGGAGAACAAAGGAGGCTTTACAGAGAAGTACAGTTAGCCTACTTAGTAAGTGACAACAATAACCCAGCAAATTATCCAGTATATGCTATAGAGGAAGACTTGGGATCATGTATTTTTCATTTAAATGAAGAAACATCTGGTGTTCTGAGGGTTGAAAAAGAAAAATTAGTCTGTTATAATACTACAAAATAAGATGAATTGTGGCAAATGTACTTTGATGGTTCTTCCTCTAAGGAAGGAGTAGGAGCTGGAATTGTTCTCATCTCTCCTGAAGGAGAAAATATTTTTTTGATGTATAAATTGGAATTCCAAACAACTAACAATATAGCAGAATATGAAGCATTAGTACTGGGATTAAGAGCTGCCAAAGATTTGGGAATTCAACAGTTGCTTGTTTTTGGCGACTCCAAATTGGTTGTTCAGCAAGGTAGAAATGCATATCAAGTAAAACAACCACTATTAAAAGTCTATAGAAATGAAGTATGGGCTTTAATGGACAATTTATTTTCAGCATTTAATATCTCCTTCATTCCTAGAGATCAAAATCAAACTGCAAACTCATTGGCTTTAGCAAAAACATAAAGTCCCACAGAACACTCAACTCAGGTATCCGATTAAAGTTAGGCATAGGCCTTCGATCCCTGACAATATAAAGCACTGGAGGGTTTTTTAGGATGAGTTGGAAATCAAGAAATTCTTGGAATTGACAGGTGAGTTCTCAAATTCTCAGATTGATGAAGAACAGGATGATAATACAAATGAATTTCCTTCTTTTTCTAAACAGTTAATTGCTAATCATAAAATTATTGAACTAAAAGGGATATTCATTCCAAAAGGTTTAGTTCCACTTGAAAGGTTGTTTCTTAAAGATGATACATTGGAAAAACCTGCTATAAAATCTTCTGAAGAAAATGTTAGTGATTACAACATTGGAACTGAAAATCAACCTAGGTATATTAAACTGTCAAAACTGCTGACAAAAGAGTATAAAAAGAAGTATATCATTTTGCTTAGAATATTTGTGGATATATTTGCTTGGTCATATGGAGATCTCAAAACATATGATACTAGCATTATTCAACATAAAATCCCTCTAAAGCCAGATACTAAACCTTTCCGGCAAAAACTCAGAAGAATCAATCCTGCATTATTACCAGTTATTGAAAAGGAAGTAAAGAAATTGCTAGATGAAAAAATCATAGTACCTCTTCAGTATTCAATATGGGTTGCAAATTTGGTCCCTGTCCGAAATAAAAATGGTGAGATTAGATTATGTGTTGATTTTCGTAATCTAAACAGATCTTCTTTAAAAGACAATTATCCTGTGCCAAAGATAGATCAGATTTTACAGAGGGTAGTTGGAGCTCAGAGGATATCAATAATAGATGGGTTCTCAGGGTACAACCAAATTGTTGTTCATCCAGAAGATAGGGAGAAAACCGCTTTTACTACTCCCTGGGGAACTTTCATGTATGATAAGATGCCATTTGGTTTAATGAATGCAGGAGCAACTTTTCAGAGGGCTATGGATATAGCGTTTGTAGGTGAAAGAGAGAAGTTTGTGGTGATTTATCTTGATGACATAACAGTTTTCTTAGATTCAAACAACAATCATCTTAAGCACCTTGAACAAACCTTTGAAAAGTGTAGGAAGTTTGGTTTGTCTCTCAACCCAAAAAGGTCTCATTTTGCCATGCAGGAAGGAAAGCTCCTCGGTCATATTGTTTCTAAAGATGGTATTAAAATTGATCTAGAGTGTGTGAAAGCAATTTTAAAAATCACAATCCCCAGGAATAAAAAAGAAATACAATCATTTATTGGAAAAATCAATTTTCTCAAATGGTTTATTCCTAACTTTGTAGAGATTGTCAAGCAAATAACTAAGATGTTAAGAAAGGATCAAGGGGTGAAATGGACTCCATAAGTAAAGATATCTTTCTAAAGAATAAAACAAGCACTTACAGAAGCACTAGTTTTGGTAAGCCCTGACTTTTCTAAAGACTTTATCACTTTTTATTTTGCCTCTGAAGACAGTATAGCAGTTGTATTATTACAAAAGAATGCCGAAGGTCTTGAACAACCCATTTCATTCTTTAGTAAAGTTTTAAGGGACTCAGAATTGACGTACAACATTTTGGAGAAATAAGCTTATGCACTAGTCAAAGCTTTAAAAAATTTTAGGATTTACTTACTGCATTCAAAAATCACAGCTTATGTCCCAAATGCAGCAGTAAAAGAGATATTAACCTAGCCTGATTCTGAAGGAAAAAGGGGTCGTTGGATTGCCAAAATAATGGAATATGATATTGAGATAGCGCCAACTAAACTTGTTAAATGCCAAGGTTTGGCTAAATTGCTTACAGATTCTAATTGTCAAGCATTAGGATTGAATGTTGTTCTTAATGAAGTATCTGAAGAAGAAAATGCCGAGCATGAAAAGGAAAAAGAGTAGATTTTCTAGAAATATATTGATTCAGTTTGGTATGGTGATATAGTATATTTTGTTTTGTTTCTACAATCTCCACCACATTTGGACAAAGGAAAATTGAGGTCTTTGAAGTTAAAAGCCCTGAGTTACTGTATTTATGAAAATAATCTATTCTGGAAAGATCTGCACGTATTCTACTTAGATGTGTTGATAAGGAAGAAGCTAAATTTGTTACAAATGAAATGCATAAAGGAGTGTGTGGTGGGCACCGTTATTGGAAAGCTACAGCCTTTAAAATTCTGTGAGCAGGTTATTACTGGCCCAAAATCTTCTCAGATGTTTCTCCTATGTAAGAGCTTGTGTAGAATGCCAGAAATTTGCAGGTAAGCAGAAATTGATTTCCTTACCCCTCAAACCTATTTCAACTGAAGCTCATTTTAGTCAATGGGTGTTGGATTTTGTAGGAGAAATCAATACACATTCCAGTGGGAAACACAGGTATATTTTGACAGCAACAGATTTCTTTACAAAATGGGTAGAAGCAATTCCTACCAAAAAGGCTACTAATCAAGTTATAATTAATTTTCTTGAAGAAAACATTTTAAGCCGATTTGGTTGCCCTAGAAAATTAATCATAGACAATGCCCCTGCCTTCAAATCAAAGAAAATGATCCAGTTCTATGAAAAGTATGGGATTTTGTTGAAGCATTCTACTCCTTATTACCCACAAGGTAATGGTTTGGCAAAGTCCACAAACAAGAACATTGTTAATAGCATCAAGAAGTTACTCTCAGAAAATAAAAAGGCATGGGATTGTAAGTTGAAATATGTGCTTTGGGCTAATCGTATCACTACAAAAAGGGCTATTGGAACCTCTCCTTTCCAGCTTGTTTATGGAACTGAAGCAGTCTTTCCTATACAATTGGGTCTCCCTATCATGAAATTTATGCAAGATAATCTTGAAGAGCCAAATCAGATACAGCGTATAATTTTCCAAATGATTGAACTCCAGCAAGAAAGAGAACTGCTCGTTGAAAAGGCTCATTTGTATAAAGACAAGGTAAAACAAAGTTTTGATATAGGGTCAAAGAAAACAATTTCTTTCCGGATGATTTAGTACTTAGGTGGGATGCAAGGAGAGAGGAAAAATCAAAACATGATAAGTTTGATCACTTATGGCTTGGTCCTTTCAGAATTGTCAGAATTTTGGAAAATAATACATTTGTTCTTCAGAATTTGGAAGGTGATGAGTTAGCAGGACTTGTCAATGGACAGTTCCTAAAGCATTTTTATACCCAATAAGATAGTAGCAGGTTTTTCCACATTGTAAATACCATCAAGTTGTAGTTTGTTCAAATAAGACTCCATAGCGCAATGGATCAGTAGATTTTTTTTGACAGAAAATATGGCACTGGAACTACGGTTCTTGGCAAATCACAGGGAAATGCCATCCCCCAGTTGGAGCCAATGTTTGACCTAGGTATGATATCTTACCTGTTAGGATAGTTTTATACCTTTTAAGATTTTGCAAACCTTGAGTTTTTATTTATTTTTCCCTTACCTTAAAGTTTTTGGTTTATTTTTTGATTTCATGTTTTTAATATTCTAAGTATTTACAATATTTAGATTTTAGCCTATGCTCCTATAGGATGTTTTCAATTTCATTCAAAATATGTTTTGCTTTGCATATATTTCGTGTGAACTGACAGCATGTGTTAATTATTCAAAAGAATGGGTACGTTGCTAGCTTTCCAAACATTATTATCTTGCAGGTGCCATTATTTCATCAAGCGGATTTTGGAATTGATGTTTGATTTGAGCCATGACATCTGGTCTCAACAACGCCATAGATGTAACATTTGTTTGGGGCCACGATACAATATGATTATTCATCTTACCTTGTGCACTTGGTAAGAAATTCTACTGCTGCAAAGAAATTATGATTTGGATAAGGAGAGGTCCTGAATAGTACTACAATGAAACCCATTTCCTTCCCATGATTGCCTGCTACTGATAAATCAATTCTCACTCAGAAAGTTGAGGTATTATGGTGTTAGGGTTTCAGGAAAACTTTCCTCAGAGCTCTATTTCAAGCATTGCTTCCTCAATCACATTTACAATTATGGAAAAATAGAAGAAGCCTCGGCAGAGTGGACATTTTCTCATAATTGAACCTAGAAGCGTTGAATGGATGAAGGAACTTCCCATGGCTGTTGAAAAAATCAAAGAAAGAGGATGGTTTACTATGTTTGAAAGGATGGGTGATCATCATGAACAAGTTTCAAGGGCTTTCTGCCAAAATTTCAATGGGTCGACAATTAAAATTAGTATGCTTAAATTTTCTGTGAGAGAGTTGTCCATTTCTCAAGCGATCAGTGTAAACCCTATAGGAGAGAAATGGTATAAACGTCAAACTATTCATGAGGACTATAGCCAATACCTCTTTCCAGCACATCAAGATCCAAATTGGAGTCAAGGTATACCTAGGGTTTTCTTACAGGGGCAGTGGCAGGATATCCTATATATCATACAAAGATATATCACCTATGAGGGAAGATTTGCAACTGTCTACAGGTATCATATGAGGCTTCTACAACATGTTTTAGGTATCAAAGATCTGAATCTTCCATTTTTCTTGTTCAAAAGTCTGGAAAAAATGTCTTCTAGGGTTCGAAAGCATCCCAACTCTGGTAGCCACAATATATACCATCATGGTTTAATTAAATTACTGATTGAACAAGAATTGAAGAAGGGGGAAAAGTCCTGGTCATATTTTATATTTTGGTTGGGTTTTAAAGGATAGTTGGTAGAAATCAAAGGCAAGAAAAAGTCAAAATTGTCTAAGAAAAAGTCCAATGAATGTTCAGGCAGTAAAAAGAAAGATTCCCAACTAGAAAACGATGAAGGACAAGAGAAGATCAGTAAAATGGAAGCACCCAAAAATGACAATTCTGTAATAAGTCCAACATCAGAAACATAGGTTAAAGAGCCTCATGGGGTTTGTTCTTTTAAGGTATTATCAGAGCACAAAGAAAAAATATTTGAACTCGATAAAGTTTGCGCTAGGTCCAAAACTCGATCTGTAAATAAGCTCAGAATGGATATTAAGGCATTGCTGAATCCGAAATTCAAAAAAGATCAAGTCATAGACTTACAGGATTCTTCTACAGAGGACGAGGAAGATAAGAAGTCTAAGAAATTAGAGTCTGTTGTGCATCAGGTTTTAAATAATATTGAACAGAATCTCAAAAAAGTTCCAGAAATCATCCCTAAAGGTTACATCCAAGCATTTGAAAATGGAAACATGATTGAAAATGCTAATTCAGTTTTCTCAGGTGTAGAAGTCGGAGAATCATCTAAGAAGATATCAGATTATCTTGGGAATTTTTCTCCAGGGTTTAATGATGAAGAGATGACCTGTGAAGAACCTGAGGATAAAATGGAAAAGTTAGAAGAAATGAAAGATAAGACAGAGATGAACCATTTCAAACAGCAGAATGAACATATCAATATGATAAATGATGGTTTGGTGAAAGCAAATACGATGTTGAAGCAAGATTTGCAGGAGCTAAATAAGAACTATGCAGACGTGATTTAGTTAGCAGATAAAGCTGTTTAGAGAAGAAAGATAGCTCATAAGCAGAATGAACAATTAGATAAAAATCAAGAAGAGCTCGAGTTGAAGGTGAAACTCATGCAGAAGGAATTGAATAGGCTGCGAAAGAAATCAGAAGCCCTAGATGGACTGGCCACTCTGGAAGAAGCATCGAGGAGATTCCAAGAAGGTTTTTTATCTTGACATGTGTCAAGTAGAGTTTAGACTATATCTTTTATGATTTTCTTTTGCTATATTTACAAGACTTAGCCTTAAAAAGTGGATCTTGGAAACAAACTTGGGGGATCCTATCTTTTGTTTTAAATGCTATATATTATGTAATATTTTGAAGACAAAGGAGACACACATGGGAGTCGAATTGCTAAGAAACTGTGGAGATTATCGATGGTTACTTGTGTAAGAACTTCTCTTGCATTTTTGAATGACAGTTAATATACTATATGGAGCTAGGCCTTTGATCTATTATTGTTTTTAATGTTCTCTGGTTCAGTTTGAACCCTTTATGCATTGGATGTTATGTAGATGTTTTCAATATTTCATGTCATGTATGAATGTGGATATTGAATGCTTATTGATATTTGAAAAGTGTTTTCGAAGACTCGTACCTTTTATATATATGCTATAGATATGAATTGTTTGTTTATTGTTTGCAGTTATATATGTATTGAAAGTTTATCTCTTGTACTTGAATGCTCTGTCATCCTTTACTACAAGAATCTTGTCTTTTACATTTGTATTTCTAAAGTATTCAGACATTCTATCTTTTCCATACCTTCCTTATTCATTTGATTTACATTGTTATCCAAACAAAACCTATAAAAACAGACTTTTATTTGAGGTGCCTGAACACTGCTACTCCTGTAGTCTAGGTAGCAGACTTTAGGGAAAACAAGAACATTGATGATATGCATTGGAAGATTGCAAATTTGAAATTGGTAGCCACAAATATTTCTACTGAAGAGAGTCATCACACTCTAGAAGTAGCAGAAGTAGCCAGAAGTCAACCTACAGTAGCAAAAGTTACAGGTGAGCCTCAGACTGATATCCCAGATACTATTGATATTGATGAAATTGAAGAGGACCGAGCTAATTTAAGGTCAAGTCCTACACCTGTTGAAGACGACAATGACCTAAATACAAGAATGGATGAATCCAAGAAAGAGCTAGAAAACAAGGATAATAGGGTCCTTGAATTGGAAAATGAAATCGGCAAGAAAGAAGATGAAATTTTAGAATTGGAGAGAGAGGTAGGAGACCTAAAATGTCCAATAACCTCCCTTCAAATAGATGTTCAGGGAGAACAATTGTTAAGAAGAATATCTCAAGTTGTTTGAGAAAAATTTGAAGAGTGGTTCAAGAACAAATGGGATTATTTTGATGTTATCTAGGATGAGTTAGATATGTCTACTCAGGCTATGGCAGAAATAGAATCATTCGAAAATAAGTTAGGGGATATGCCAAGGCAGGCCGCAAAAGTTATAGGTTATCTAAACAGTGAACCAAGAAGCAGTTGGCTGATAAGGGGATAGATAATAGAACTCAAATAATAAAAATTTCGAGTTCAATGATAATGAAGAAAAAATATGTTTCAAGGATGAGGGATAATGTTAAATAATTAAATGATGAAATCATTTCCTTTAAAGCACTTTTCAAAGATGTGTTAAAATTGGGGATTCCCTCTCCATGGGATGGAAATGATGATGCTTATCCCAAATAAAATTATCAAGAGCATCTTCAACAAAAGAAGAATGAGCTCCCCTCATAATCACTAGATGGAGATATAGAAGGAAAGCAAGCAGTTTACAGAATAAATAGTTGTTTTGAAATATGGATAGGCTTAAGAAATATTGCCAAAAGATTGGGGCCTATTTCATATGAAAAACATACCAATGCTGAAATTTCTTTAGAGACTCTGAGAAATCACATACATCCTTTAAGAAAAGAATGGAAAATGGTTATCCAACCTAATAAACATGTCTTGCCACCTAGATCAGTAACCACTCAACCCCAAGGACAGTCATCCATTCATGCTTCAAGGGGATAGTTTGATCAACCAGCAACACCTTAAGCAGCTCAAGTGGCAGGTGGATTTGAAAACCAGCCACCTCCTATTTCTTTCATGCCACCAGTAGGCCTAGTCAATGTTCAGATGATGCATCAAATTATTCAAGTTGGAATCTCTCTAGTGGGACCGATAGGAAAACACCCTAGGCAACCCACTTTCTATATGAGAGGAAAAGAGAAGACCTCCAAGAAAAGAAATTAAATGTTAAAGATTAGCATTTTTGCTAGAGAAGAGAAATTGTAAAAATATCTTTTTAAAAAAGTAAATTGACTCTCAATTGATTTTCTATTAGAATGTAGGTAACCAAATAGGGTTACTTACAAGCTCTATATAAAGGAGATTGTAATCCATTGTTAAAGGTTGGCAATTTTAATGGAGAGTCTCTCTAGCTAGTTTTTGTAGAGTTAAGAAGTAGTTTTTACTGTGTATTGTGATATTGTAAGAGATTAAAGACACAAATGTATTTCAGAGAGATGTTCTTCCTCTCTTTAGTAAATCCGTTGTTGTTTCATTATGTTTTTTGTGTAAAGATCCTCATGGTTAATAGAAATTTGATGCAATTTTCAGTCTCATTTTGAGATCATTGATGTTCATAATGTGTCAGAGTTTAAAGTTCTATCAAATATTCATCGCCATATGCCTATGTCATATCTTTTAAATATTTTCATGTGTGATGCAAGGTTATTAAGAATTTCCTATGTGTATTGTGTATGCTAAATGTGATTGAATTACTTTTGTTCCCTAAGTTTACTTTACCAATATGTATGAATTGCAAAAATTATTTATGTAGAAGCTTCAATACGTTCTAAACATCCCTATTTTCAAGGAATTTGATATTACCAGCCACTTCTTGAATATATCTAGTCTCCATTCATTAATTCCACTTCCATTTATCCATGCATTCTAGAATAAGTTGTGAATTTCCTCTACAAGAACGCCTTTCATTTTCTAAATACTGTGAATGACCTAGTCTACTTAAAGTTTCTGCAAAAGAAGAATCCAAATACTGTGCATAAAGATATAGCTTTGGTATCTATAAATAAATGAGCTTCTATCATGCCCGAGTGTGAGTCATTTCAGCCCGATTCACCTTTGGTACTAACACTTAGATTACATGATAGTATTCTCAAATAGTGATAATGAAAATTTATCTCACCTAAAGAAAATATTCAATAAAGGCAGCAAGTATGGACTATCATGAATCCAAAAAAGTCACATGTTGATTTGCAAGAATGAAATCTATTAGGGAACATTGTTTCAAAAGATGGATTTAGGATTGATCTTGAGAGATTGGTTGCAATACAATTCATATATATCCCCTAGAATAAAAAGGAGTCTTGATATCTCAGATTTATACATAGGATTCAAAACTAAGTCTCCAACAATAATCCTATAAATATCAACATTTTTCAGTATCCCACGAGGACACAACCTCATCCGAGACACGCATAGGAATTATAAAGAATGAACATGGGAAAGGGAATTGCATAAGTTCATCATTGACATTCAACATATCAATTATACAACAAAACCCATAAATAATGCATGCATAGTAAACATTCAAACATAGGAAATAAGCTAACAGTTGGTTCATCTTTTATTCATAATATCAGACATCGTATTAAATTCGTACACTCAAAATGGGGATAACGTCAACCTGAGGCAGTCCTATTTCTTTCTTTTTTATACACAATTGAGACAGTTATGTCTCTTTCCAACTATCTTTTAACTATTCTATTTAGTTGCAAAAAACATGATTAACTAAATAATGCAATGCACTTCTTTACAATGTCACATATTGCAATTACAAAATGTTATGTCAATACAATGCCAATAGTCCCCCGACACTATAGTGAGCTCACCCTTGGGCCCATATTTACTCAAAAATTACCTACTAAATTGATGGGAACACCTACATCATCTACGTTGCAAATCATCAACTTGACTGTTCATTTGGTCCACATAATGCAACAAAGTATCAAAAACATCCTAAAAATTTACTACTTCCACCTCGGTGAGAAGATGTTCATTGGGTTCCATATCTTCACCTATGTCAATAGATTTCTGAGAATTCTCATAAAATTGTGCAATATTAACATAATGCATATTGTATTTTCCTGCAATTCCATAACTTTTTTCTCTGTCCTCGTCATATTAATCTTCATGGTAAGGTGAGAGATTTCATTCATAGCCTCCATTCTTGTAAGACACTGGAAATGTTTGTAAATATTTCTTCTTGGTTCTCACTTCTTATTCCATCACTTTGGCTTGTGCTTCTTTTTATGTTTCTCTAGGTACATCATGCAAATGACCCCAAATTGAAAAACTCATATTCACCAACTTTGACAAATTCTGCAGTATGCTCTTGGCTTTATCAAACGCCTCCCCTGCCTAGACAATTTGTTGTTTCAATTATACTTTCTCTAGTGTCTTTGTCTACGACATTTTTTGTAAGGAACAACCAATGGGTCACTTGAACTTAGCATCCATAATAACACATATAATACATATAAGGATAAATATTTCTTATTTATAAAATCATAATTTAAACTCTCGATATACATTTGTTGTGTATACATAATATACATAAGTGATAAGTTGTGTCCCTTGGGAAGGCATATGACAACTAATAATTAAAAAATATTACAATTAATATATAATATGGAAAATATAAATATTTGTGAACTATGTTACTAATAGTAATATACCTAGGTATATTTGAGAACTATGTTACTAATAGTAATATACCTAGGTATATTTGAGAACTATGTTACTAATAGTAATATTCTTAGGTATATTACTAGTCTTCTCACTTTTGAAATGCTTTGACCTTAAAGCAAGGGAAGGATATCATCTGAGTAGAATTAGAGTGTCTTCCATAATTATCGGTTATATATGTAATATGGTTGAATACATGCTTTCATATGATGCTCGAAGCTTGGAATAGTACCGTTGCATAGAAAAAGGATCAATCAAGCCTAAATGTATTCTTTCTGGAACATGTAGATGATAAAAATCTTGTTTCGATCTTCTTTGACACTACTTTTGAGATCTATAGATGTTCGAATGTTGTGATATGTGAGAACATTGTTGGCATGTTTATCTTTATTTTTGTGTGCTCGATTTTTCTGTAATTAGGGAGTAAATGTGATGCACTAATATAGTGATCTTTCATAAGCTTTGGTTTAAAATTTTCATCATGTACTTGAGTTGACATGTTGGAATTCGACATTCTTGTATTGACCGGTGTGAACATGTCTAGATTAGTAGTGATCGATGGAATTTCAACCTACACTAAATATGGTGATGTCAACAAGTCACTTAAATGTGGCTTCAACTTGATTTATGGATGTTCAATCAATGATGAAGCTTCCTTTGTAATGTCATGCTGATTCAACTTAATTTTTGGATTCTCATTCACCAATGAAACTTCCTTTGAAACTTCCTTTGTAAAGTATCTTTGATTTTGAGTTTTGAGTCCTTCTTTTGAGGTCCCTGTATTTGCAAATTCAACTTTTGAGAACTTCCTTGATTCCACTGGATCATTTTGGGTTGCCTTAACGACCTTGAATATTTGTATATCCTTAAGTTTTAGTTTCTTTATTTCCGTTAGAATAATTTGACTAGGATTCTTTAAAAGGTTAATCTCATTGTCTTTATCTAAAAATATTTTGTCAATATCTTTATTTTGATCCTGCTTCTTTTTAGATTCTCGATCACATTGAATTGTGACATCTTGAGGACTCAAATATTGATCCTTAACTTGTAAGTCACAATTCTTTGATTTTTCTTCTCTTAAATTTTTTATGTGTTCTAACAATTTTTTATTGAGGTCCTTCAAGAGGGAACCTTCTTCATATTTTTTTGATAATTTATTTTCAAGCTCTCGATTGTCTTGTTCGAGTCTATGAATGTCCTACCTCGTATCCTTAAGTTTCTTGATTTGCAATAATAATTTCTGACCATGAATTTTTAGGCATGCAATTTCCTCTTCTTTTTCTTTGAGACTACTACATTTTTCTCATTGTTTAAGTGTCTCATTCTATGCACATAAACCTTTAATCGAGTCTTTAATATCTTGAATCTTTTCTTCAACAGTAGTAGAAAGTGTTTCCTCTAAGTGCAATTCCAAATGTAAGTCTTACAATATTGCATTCAAATAATCAATTCTCTACAACAAAGGTTTTAATGAACTTAATGCAAATCACGTTGATATTTTGTCATGTATGCACATTGCATAGTCATTTCGTCTGTCAACATTACAATATAGTGTTGCAGCTGTGGAAAATATACATGTGAAATATCTATCTCAACTGTAGGTTTCTTTATAATCATCGGTGAAATTTATTCCAATGGATTCTATATCACTACTCAAGCGTACATTCTTATATACCTTCTTGTGACAAGCATTGTTCCTATAGTCTTATGTTGTAATCTATAGGATTACAAAGACTTACCAATTGTGTAGCATCTACATTATATATAAAGATACATTTGATACAATATCATACATACATAATGAGAGCAAAGGAAATAGAGTAACAAGGACCAAAAGAATGAGTGTCTCTATCATTGAGGGTAGGTCAAGCATGTACAAAGAGAGATATCCCTTTCTCTTGGATCACCAACCTAATCTATAGTTCATGCAGGAAGTTATTCAGTTACAATTTCCTAACTGTTTGGTCGGTTATCCCAACCAACTCAATCGACTGATCCGACTTCTCCAACATCAACCGAGAGGACCTATTTGACTAGCTAACTAGGCTCCTCCCACCCCAAAACATTTCTTTATCCCAAAGAAACTCAAGGAAATGCAAAATTTGGAAAGAAGTTTTTACAAAATTACAAAATGGAATAAGTGTCTCAAAGTTGCTTAAAGGAAGATGTTTCTCCTAGTGGAGTGAAATCAACACATGGTTCAATGATTGATGGGGTGGAGAGTGTAAAATTAGTCACATCAAATCTATTGAACAAGAATATCAATCACAAAGATGTAAAACAATTTGGAGTAAAAACTGTGGAAGAGAGATGCATGAATGCTCTATAATCCAGAATAGTAAAATTACAATACAATACTGTCACAATGAGTGAGCAATTCGAATTAACCAAGGAGTTCATTCGAATTAACTGCATGGCATAGCTTGGCTCCAACTAGGAGTCCTCATCATCAATCAGTGGTGGTCATCAATGCATAAGCCACTATCAGACAAGTGTCAAACTGAGTCTAACTGAGTGTAATAAGTGTATCTGATGGTATGTGTCACTAATGTAGGGATGGAGGCCCAATGGAGGGCATATGAGGAGTTAACTGCACTCATAATAGGTAGTCAAGTGTCATCGGAGGTCAATCGGAGTGGTAACAATAGTTAGGAGTCAGTCTAGCCTCAAATCAAGGAAAGACACTAACTAACTGAAGTGAACTGGACTGGTAGGTGAGAAAAGGTGCCCTTCTGCAGTGGAAGGTAAGAAGTGGGATCTTCCCTGACTAGGAGGGCTAAATATGTGTGGAAAGTAGCTTCCGAGTGTTGGAAGACTAGGGACTAGGTGTTGGAGGCATCAAACTGGTGACTGGGCAGCATGCGGGTGCATGCAATGCATGCAGAATGCATGCAAAATGCAAAATGCATGCAAAGTACATACTGAATGATGAGATATCCTAACAGAGAGAGTGATATAGTCCTAGAATTCATCCCATTCAGTGAGTATAGTCATGATGTTTGTTTCTACGTTGGTAAGTTCTGAAAGTCAGATGAGATATCCAACATATCTACATTGGATGATCCAACATATTCTTCATGTCAGGTCCAAATTTTCATGTTTGGACTTAAAAAAAATCTCATTAATGTGTAAATGCATTGGGTGATCCAACTCACTCCTTCTTGAGCTCGAGAAATTGTGATAGGTAAAGTGGAAGTTATTAAAGAGGCAGGAGAAGTCGTGATCATGGTCGAATTGATTGTAGATGGAATGGGTATTGATATGATAAGGGGGTTCATATGAAATTAAGGTAAAGGGGAATATCAGCTTTTGGAGGTAACTAATGGCTCAGAAGTGAAAGTAAGGGTTGATGTTAATCCTATTCTCAAGGGGTCAATAGTAACTAAAAGGGGAATGGACTTCTTCATTGGTGATTTCAAGGGAGGGACTTTTAATTTTTTTGGATATTTGACTGCAAGTTGTCCAGACTTAGTTATACTAATTATTTTTCTATGAGGACTTGTAGAGGGTTGGGACAGATATTGGGAATATTGTGCAAGAAACTTATTAAGTTCAGGAATCATTCTAAAGTGTTTAGGGTTGGATGTGGTTACCTCTTGTTGGTATTCTTCAATTTGATTTGGGGATAGAATTGGGGATTCGATGGTTAGATCCACTGGGTCTTTCTCCTTTGAGGATTGAGTTGTCTGATATTTATTTCAAGGAGGTAGATCTACTGTAGTGGTGTTCTTGGATATGGATGACTGTGAATGTTCCTTTGGGTCATACTGCTTCTGAATCTAATTGGTCTGTAGACACCTTGTTCCTTACTACTTTGACTAAGACATGCTTAGCATGTTCTCTAAGTTCCTCAATATCATCTTCTATGGCCTCAAGCAATAGATGTTTTCTTTTCTTGGCATTTTTCCTACTTGCTTTGCCTTTAAGCTAGCGTTGATATATAAATATATTTTTAGTGACTTTTTTGAATTTTTCCTTGAGTTGTGGCACATCAAAGTCGGGATCAACTCCATCATTGATGAGTGGGTTGTCCTACTCTTAAATCATCTCCTCTAAAGGTTCATCGAATGGCTCTTTATTTTTGCTGGCAACCAGTATGACTGCTATTGTATTAACTAGATCTTCTTCTATGCAAAATGTTGTAGTATATAATGTTATTTCTCTTTGTTCTTCTACCTCTCCCTCTATTATGGGTTCAATGAGAACCATATGTTGAAACCTGCCAATAGTTGGTATAGGTATTATAGTGTTTGTCTACCTCGACAAGTCAATGAATAGTTCATGAATGTTAGGGTAATAATCAAGATCTTGAGCATCCCCTTGAGCCCTCCCACACCCTGCATGAAACATACTTTTATTTGGTCAAGGGAAAGTTCAATGTGTTCTCCTTTAGGGTAGGAAACGAAGAAATTTCTATGAAACTCTCCATATGGTACATCTATTTTTAATATCTTGGAACCAAAGTTTGAAGTACATTTTTTATTTGCTTAAGTTCAACGATGGCCCTTTTCCTGTAAATATTTAAAAATTTCTCGTGAGAGGTTGTTGAGTATTGGTGAACATTATTTCACTAACTAGACTAATCTTCACCATTACTATCCAGATAAGTAAAGATGGAAATCCAATGGTGTGTGCATATTAATGGCACTTTTCACAGTTAGCTTTTACTAATTGAGTTGAGTGATCATTCCAATTAAAAATTCTTGCCTCGGACGCAACTTTCTTGACTACTTCCAACATGTCGAGCCTCAAGTTGGATGGACAACCTGGTCTTCTTAAGCATAATGAAATTAGTATGGAAATACACTTGATGGAATTATATTGCACGTTGTTGATTATAATCCCTTTTGAATTTTTTCCTACATCTGACCTTGTGAATTCATCAACTAAAGGAATTGGTTTATTGGTTATGGGTACTGCTGATCCTTTGCTTGAAAAAATGGTAACTGCACAAATGATCAAATTCATGATCGAGATTGTCTCATTGATCCATATTTTTCCATCATGGTATCTACTGACAGTGAATTTCACGATGATTTCTTTGAGGTTATCAAATGGTGCCAGCATGGGTAAATTCAAATAACCATGAATTGTTGTTGTAGATAGTAGATTCTTAGCAAGTTCTCTCCACTTTATCTCTTGGATTTCCCATGTCTTCATTTCTGCTTAGTATTTTCCCCAATTCACTTCGTCGAGTTTTTATTTCTTGATCTTGTGTATTCTGGATTCTAGGGAGTTCATGGACACTTCTTCCTATTGTGTTTTAGCTTTTTGTTCTGCATCTTTGGAAATGGTTGTTGCGATGGATTTATTTAGTGCCATGTGTTATGGATAAATATTCCCTACGGATAGGTAGGTAAGACCTCCCTTGAGTGTTCCCAACACCCAAGACAAAGAGTAGGATGCTATGACAACAATTTCCCATTTCAATTATGCAAAAGATGACTAAGGATGAAGCATATCTTGCTACTGGATGGTTGTCCTTCATACATACTGACTAGTGTAGTCCCTAGAGATCATATACTCCAACCTACAACACCTACTCCATACATACAAAGATTCAAAATAAATACTCTTCTTCCAACATTTCATCAATGCATAGGTTAGATCCAATCATATAATATAATAACTAGATAGAACATGAAACATAAGACAATATAAATAGGGGAAAAACCATCAACATGTATATTAATTGTAGATTAATTTAAAATTTCACCTTGACCCATGATACAGGAATTTTCCTTGGTTCCTTGATCCAATCCCCTCCTTGACCTATCACCAAAGGTTGGGCCTTCCCAGTGGAAATTTTTGCAGGAAGGAAGAGTTTCCAGCTAGGTAGCATTTACTTGCTCTCTTCTATCTTTTTTTATGCCCATGGCTGGCCTTCTATTTATAATATTGGCAGAGGAGGTGGGATAAGTATGGTAATTCATTCTAGAACATGAGACACCTCAAATTATGAGATTTCCTAGGCTCATACTAAGAAGGATCCATCTTATTCAATACTCATCATTTTGGAACTCACCAAAATTTCCAATCCAACGTCAAGATTACAACTTCTGGACTAAGTAGGTGCAGTTATACAACCATGACCGCATGTTTCAAGAATTAAAATCACGGTCATGGGTTCAAGACCACGATATGCATGAAGGAAACTCGTGGTTAGGCACCTAACTGGATTATGGAGTAGGCTAAGGAATATGGAGTGACAGTGTCTTATCTAGAACTCACCAATGAATCATATGTCAGCTCATGAGGTGGAAAATATTAGTATAACAGATGCCCCCTAAAGTGTGAGGTCAGAAGACGAACTGATGGCCAAAACAATTTACAATAAGGTAATGCTACATGGAAAGAGAGGATGTGGTCAAGGTAGTAGATAGGAAACAATTCACCATGGAAGACCCTTTAATAAATCATTTGGTCAGCAATATATATCATCCCCTAGGTAGGAATACCCATTCTCGGAACAGGAATAAAGCATGGCCTCCAAACAATATGTTGCAGATCCATGGGACCAACTATGAGATCATGGCTGCAAAAGAGTACAACGTAGATCCATATCATGACAAACAACATGGCCGCCGACCATTACAATGTGGATCTATGTGAACCAATGGAAACATAGCCACCAACCAATACAGTGTGGATCTATGTGAACAAATGATATCATAACCACCGACCAATATAGTGCTATGGTATTCATCCATGTACTCAAGTGATATAATCCATCTCAACTTGGGAGGGGAAACAAGGCTGAAAGATGCAACCCATAACCCACGATCTTCATTTAAACCCTCGAAGGTAAGATTCACATGGCATGCAAATAGATGTGCTAATTTCGAGCATGGGTGAAACCATCTAATTACAGGTCACTGATGTCTACCGTTAACAGATGCGTAAGGAACCACCAATGATGATAATATCCCCCAAGGTACCTAGTACAATCTAACAAGTGTGAATGGATGAGATGAATTTGAACACTTGTAGAATCGCTCAAATAGGATTCAATGATGTAAACCCACTGTTGAACGCAAGGAAACCTTCCAGGGAGAACTACAAGCTCCAAGGTACTACTAGTTTATAGACTCACTTCCTAGATGAGGATTTGGCATCGATAGGAAGGAATCCGTCGAAGGAGGGCCTTAATGTATCCCCCATCATACGACATGAAAAAAATTACAAGAGATGGTTTGAATGGATCAAGTCACTAAAGAAAACTAACTCAGGGATGGACGACACAGATAGGAAATAAGTCAATTGAACTATAGATGGTCGACACAGGCTGAAATTCCCTTGAATATGTGGTATGACCCTGGAACATGACTTGGTAGCTTTGACACAAGGGCACTAATGTACAATAACAATGCAGGAGGAACTGAAACCCACTCCATAAGGATTTGAAGAGTAACCAAGTGGAGGATTATAATGACTCATAAGGCTCCTAGGTAAGCTAAAACCCAATTGTAAGATACAGGATAAAACAAGTGCCATGTTCAAGGGTGACGCAACTAACTGCTGCCATTTCGTGGAAAAGATACAGATGATGGTTCCCCCCCCTTTTCTCTTTTTAAAAGGAGCTTATTCATGTTTTAACGAGATCGAAGAAGGGATAGAAGTGTGCTCGAAGGAATATTCTTCGTGGACATTTAATGAGTCTAAAGAAGTAAACTTGAGTCCATCTACATTTTTTGAAATGAAATCGAAGACAAGAGAGAAGAATGCTTGAAAGAGTTCCTTTTCCATAAACTTTTAACGAGCCTGGAAAAGTAAGCTTGAAACCTCCTTTCTATTTTTAATGAGCTTGGAGGAGAGATGGAAGAATGCTTGAAAGGTTGGTATTTTTCACGGATTTAATCCCCCAAGGAAAAAAAAGCATAAAACAATCCAAGGGAGAACTCTTCTAGCCAGAAAGGACTAGAGTATGCCTTTTTTGTAATTAATCCACTATGCCCGAAAAAGGGTTAAACCTATACGAGAATGGACTACCTTCAAATACTTTAACGAGCATGAAATCAATCAAGATTGATTGGAATTATTTTCTCTTGAAGGGAGTAGGAAAAGAGATTAAAGACGATTATATAGTACCTTATCCATAGAACTTTAATGAGCCTGGACAAGTCAGCTATGGTCCATCTTTATGGTTTAAGGAGTTCAAAGAAGAGAGAGAAAAATTCTCCACGGAGGGCCTTTTTAGTTAAGTTTTAACGAGCCCAAAAAAGGATAAAAGGATATTCATGGCAACCCTCACTAGGTAAGGCTATCAAGAAAAGCATAGTGAGAACATGAGGCTTCATCAAGTCACAAAGGAGACTAAGGAGGTGTTGCAACTTCAACCTGAACCCCAAATTTTTTGTGAAATTGTAGGGCCCCTCCTTTGATCTTACTCACATTTTGTTTGTCTTACACCTGACACTTAGCTTTTCTCAAAAAATAATAATAACAAAAGAAAAGACTTTATGCAATTCTGCAATCCCTACTTTCCGCACTTCTGCAATGCCAAAATCCCGCATTCTGCAGGCCCGCAACTCGGCGATCCTGCAATCCCGATTTTGAATTGCGGATTGCAGACTACATTTCCGGCTTTGGAATTGCATTTCGCATTTACATATTCCGCATATCTGCATTTAAGCGTCCCGCAATCCTACATCGCAAAACTCCCACATTCCCAACTATGGATTCTAGATTGCAGGTTACATTCCCAACTTTCCAAATTACCCCCCCCCCCCCCCCCCCCCGCCCACAATCCCGCAAGCCTGAATTTCTGCCTTCCTGCATTTCCGATTACAGATTGCGGATTGAGGTTTGTTTTTTCCAGTTTTTTGAATTTTCCTCCCACATTTCCGTATTCCATCGATCTGCAATTCCATGTCTCGCAGTTCCGATTACGGACTGCAGATTGTGGATTGCATTTTTAAACATTGGAAAATGGCATCCGCAATCCCGCAACCCCACAGGCCTGGATTGTGGATTGCGGATTGAGGATTGTGGGAGGATATTTTTTGGGCCATTTTTTAAGCCTTTTTCGATTACAGGAGGATGATTTTTAGGCCATTTTAGGGATTTTTCGACCTTCTGCCTCTGCAATTTTCACACTGAAACTAGATCATGGAAGTTAAATCTTTGTTTTGCAAACCATTTTGACAAATAAAGCTTCTGAAATTTGTATTTTTTTTATTATGATTGTGCTTAATAATGGGTTTGCTTATACATTGGTTTTGTTGTTTCCAAAGGACACAGAGGAGGTTGAAATAAGCAATCATATGCGAAGGAAACTGAAAGACCGCGCATAAAGGAAGACGGGCCAAATCAGAGGAGTTGTTTGTTTCACGCTGAAACAGGATCGGTGTCGAAAGGGAAATGACGCCAAAATGTTTTGTTGTCAAAATGAAAAGTTCTCCGAAACTTATATTGCCAATTAAATTGGTATAAAATGAAAACAGGAATCAGAGCAAAATGGAAAGGGGCTCTAAAACGGTATCAATGCAAAGTTAAAAGGGTTCATGTGAATGGAAATTGGCGTAAAATTTTTTTCCTGCCCAAACAGTTTCGGTGGAAAATGGTATATAATGCTGAAACACATCGGTGCCAAAAGGAAAAAACTGCCAAAACACATCAGTTCCAAAAGGAAACGACCGCCGAAACAGGATCAGTGCCGAAAGGGAAATGATGCCGAAACGTTTCGCTATCAAAATGAAAAGTTCCCCGAAACTTATATTGCCAATTAAAGCAGTAGAAAATTAAAAAATGTATCAGAGCAAAATGGAAAGGGGCTCTGAAATGGTATTGATGCAAAGTTAAAAGGGTTCATGCGAATGGAAATCGGCGTAAAATATTTTTCCTTCCCAAACAATTTTGATGGAAAATGGTATATAGTGCTGAAACACATCGGTGCCAAAAGATAATTGCCCCTAGACACTTGCGGCGTAAAATAAAAGGACGCATGGAAGCTGGAAAAGCTGTCAGCAGAAGGAACAACATGCATAAAGAAAAATATTGGTAATCCAAAGGATGTAGAAGAATCCAAAGTGAGAAATCATATGCGAAGGAAACTAAAAGACCACGCATAGGAGAAATGGTGAGCACAAAAGACAAATCGCGCCAACCAAAGGATGCAAATGGAGATGAAACGCTGCGCGCAGAAGAAACGGTAGACACAAGAGCCAAAACTGGCAAACCAGAGGATGTAGAGGAAGCCGAAATGATCATTCATGTACAAAAAATTCTCTTTTAATATAAATATGGTGGAAGAGTACTAGAGAAAGTACATTTCTAGTGAATGAGAGACTGGACACATTGTGTAAGAGAACTAATTTTCTACTAATGATGAAAGGTTTATTTGCTGGGAAAAGCTTGCATGGATGTTTGCTTGGGATGTGTGACTGATAGATCAGAACTATTTCTTTTATGTTTATGTTCATGATATGAGATATTTCTAACTTTATTGAACTATTTCAATGGTGATGAATGATTTTCTTATCTATGCAAATATCGATGTGTTAACAGAGTTGTGTTAATTAAAATCAAAGCTATCTTTGGTAATTTTCTGCTAGGAATGTGCATATTTTATCTTAATAGCTATTTGTTGGATTTGTATGAGAATTTTCAGATTATTACTCTTATTCAAATTTGCTCCTTCCAACGATACATTAGCTTAGTGTATAATAAGGTTAGATAATGATAAGTTAGAAGTGGTAAGATGGGAGGTAAGAACCTACGCATCGCTAGTGTGGTTTCTGCTTGTCAATTACAGATTAAATGAATTAGTTTAGAAGAATACCCTTAAACATAAAATATAAACGGTGTTCCGGGCCGCAACCGGTACATAAATTAAGCAAACATACCTATGGTAGCCGAACCGTTAACCGGACAGATTCCCCATACTAAATAGTGAGTGATCTAATTGGTATTATTCATTAGAGACAATCCCTACTGTCGATGCTAGGATTTTCAGGGCATCAACAGTTTTGGCACTAGAAGGAGGGCTAGACGACAAGCCAACCTATGTGAAGTCAATTTTGTTTAAGTTGATAGAATATTAATGAATTTTTTCGATATCCCTGTATTAGAACATGCTTTCATCTTAGTGAGACCATCAAGAAGTATTTCCAAGAAGACAGTTGATCTCTTGTCGCAATATAGATTTGATGGTGCAGGAAACACCTCTGCATCAAGGCATATTAGTCATTTTGATATCACTCGTCGAAATCTCAAAATTGAGAAAGATGTTGAAATATGCAGGTTTTTTATCCTCAATTTCGAAGGACGAATTAGGTCTTGGTTCAAAATACCACCGCCTATGTCTATTCACAGTTGGAAATAGTTCATGGAATTGTTTATCACTCCCCATCAATACTATGACTATGAGGAATTATGTGTTGAGCTTGAAGGGATTCGAAGAAAGAAAGGTGATTTAGATGACGATTTAATTTTGAGAATGGCTCAGATTTATCATAGGTTTTATGAAGAAGACAAGCCCGATAAGGAAGAATTAATTGACTGGCTTCACACTTCCTTGCTTTGACCAAAGATGATGAAGGAAATTGTAGTTGTTTGAATGATACTAACCTGGGACCTTTGGACCAAAGGATGTTAAATTCTAGTGGGAAGAAAAATATAGAAGAGGTTGGTTTCCCAAACAACCTTTTTAAAAGGTATGATATACAGAATGAGTGTCCATTGTCTTCTGTAGGTGCACATGAAGAAATTTCTACTCCATTAGAAAGTGAAGTGAACGGAAAATGTTGTGAGGAATCTTTGGGACATGTGGATAAACTAGGTTATTTGAATTTATTGGATTATGATTTGGAAGTACCATGTCCTCACATCTCATGTGAAATAATAGAAGGAAATGTTGAATATGAATCTCCAGCTATAGGGATGGATGTCCCATATTATCAAATAACACCTTTGTCTAGAACTATAAAAGAAGATAAATCAGTTTTTGCTAAGAAAATGGATGATCCAATTGTTGCAAATATGCTTGATGGTAATGACCATTTTGTTGCTAAAACACGACATAATCATGTTGATTTGATTGATAATTTGTTAACTTATGATTCTCTGGAACATGCAAGTGTTGAAGTAAATTTGTTTAATCATGAAGAAACAATGATTGATTAACATTCTGAAAATGTTTACTCTATGTATTCAAACTTGTTTGCTGATCAGAGAATGGATTATCCAATTGTGGAAAAAATGATTATTGATGATTTTTCTATTGCTAAAACACATCTTGAACAAAATCATAATGCTTTGACTGATAATTTATTATTGGAGAAGCAAGTGATTGATGATTTCTTTGAATATGCAAAAGTTAAAATAAACTTTTTCAACCCAGACATATTTAGAGACTATACAACTAAAACATAAGCTAAAAATATGCTTGGATTGAATAACCTTGAGTCTGGATGTTGCATGTCAAGGAATATTGACAAGGGTGAATATGTAGATATTTATAATGTTCACTTTGAAGGTTGTAATGAAGTAGAAAATTGTTCCAAAAATGTCTTCAATGAAACTCAAGCTAATAGTGATCATACTGATGATGTGGAACAACAGGAGGTTATCTGCAATACTCCATTGTATCCTAATGAAGATGACATCTTTGATATTAAAGAGTTTCATTGTAAGGAAGAATGCATTGATGATAATGATAAGGCACTTAATTGTGCGGTGATGGTTATGTCGGGTTCTCACATCATTAATCCACACTCTTAATCCAGTAACGAAACAGTATCTATGAAAACTGACTTTGGATTTTCATCGCATGGTCCTATGGACATACATGATTCATATTCAACTTTTTCACATAAACCACACAACTTATATAATGATTTTCATGATTATGTTGATTTATGGCTGGAATTGTCATTTTATGAAAAGTTCCCACAATGCAACATGTACCTTATTTTTTCTATTGTGAATGGATTTAGGACTGGTGTTACTTTCTTGACCTTGAATTGCATAATGCATCAGTCCTACAGACCTACACATGGCATTCATTTCCCTATGGGACTAAATTTTCTTCGATGGCTGCACTGGCTCTATGATTTTACTTGACTCTGTTGAACCAGTGAATTTAGGTTAGGTGTAGCATAGATTTTCTTTTTCTAAGCTTGTAGAATAAGAGTTTGAATCATGTAGTTTCTTTTCTTTTGAATAAGTTAGTTGCTAGGTAGTCGTTTGAGTTTTGTTTGATAGCATAACTTTTCCCCTTTACTATCATTTTGTCCCTTTGTAGTTTTGGAAATGAAAGATGAAACCCTTATTTGATGCAAAGATTGGACTAAACTAAACATTCATAAGATATACACAAGAGATGTCTTCACTGATTGCATCTAATTGCTTTCATAAGAATGAGTATGTAAACTGATGTGTTTTATGAAGGAGGTCGTATTTAAAATCTGTACAATTTGAAGAAAGTCTTGTCTGTGAAACGTTTTAGTTAATGATGAAAGAAGAAAGCACTTATACAATTTATGGTTAGATCATCGATGAACATAAATCAAGCACCGATTTAAGAATAAAAAAAAAACGCTTTCATGAAGACTCGTGAAGAATAGATAACGCGGAGATGTTTCATTAGAATTTTTGTTCATCACAACATGACAACATTAATACAAATGCATGAAAACAGTTTTGAAATCCGATAGTCCAAAGACCACCGCCAATAATTTGATCGCATAGAAAAACATAAAGTGAATGACACCTACAAATGTTTTGCATTTGAAAGACATTTGGAGATTGAACTGATAAATATGGTTTGGAATGTTTCATTAGATGACATGTTAATTTTGGAACAAAATTAATTAGCAATGCTCATCAGTTAAAGGTAAGAACGACAAAGGTTTTGATTACATTTTTATTGCCTCCGATGATTTCATTATTCTTATTGAATTATATTGTTTTGACGGGTATTTTCTAGAAGAGAGTGTACCAACTGATTTAAAGTGAAGAAATACCTCGCCTATATTCACAGGGAGTACTTTTTCACTTAGAAAATGAGCCCTGACAATGTCTTCTCAATTACATTACTTTCTAAGTGATTTTGAAACTACGTGATTGTTGTTTTGGAAAATTAAATCAATATGATCGTGCAATGGAACTAGTGGCCATATAATGAGATTTTAGACATACTTGACCTCATGTGTAGAATCTTAAAAGATGCTCTGAAATCTGTGGTGTTAAGACTCCTTCTAATCCCATTACGATAACTTGGTTTGTTCTATCCTTCATTCAACTTAAAAGTCAGCCCAATCATGACCCCACTAAGTGAGGCACTTAGTTTCCTTCTTGCTAACTCAACCCTCAGACTAGAGTTATCAGAATTTGGTTTGGGAAGCAAGTGATGGAACACTTAATCAACTATATGTTGGATATATTGAAGCAATATCAAGGGTTTAGGTGGCAAGTGAATTTGGAAACAATTTTGAAATTATGAAATAATTTTGGGAAATGAAATGTTGGACTGAGTGATGGTTGTAATATGGCTTGGATTTTTTCCTGTCCATTTTCCTTGAAGCCGTGTTTTTACCTCTCTTCAACTTTCCACATTTTTAAGGATGGCCATGATGATATGATTTGTTTGTCTTGCTTACATCCCTTCACTGGTGTCTCTTGTTATGAAAGTAAATTTGAAAAAAGAACCAGTTGTGCTCAGAGTTAATCCGAAGTTTTTTTTTTTATTTTGTTGATTTACAACTAGATACTTATATTAGTTTCTAATTCTCTTCCTTTCTATGTGGTCAGCCATGATGGATTGTTTTGATTGTATACATTTTATGTTTGCTGATCCTTTTTGTTGATTTTAGCCTCTTGTCTGATCTCATTTGTTTTCATCCTAGGATAGTTATCTTCGGCCTTGTCCCATGTTGTTTTTATTTTGTTTTACTTGACTGATTTTGTTGAATAAACCTCAAGTCAACTTTCAAAATGATGTGTAGAAATGCATATATCTGAACAATCTCATATGAAATCTTATAATCACAAAAGGATTAGAATTGGCTTCGTAACAAAATGATTTATTTTTGTAACAATAGTGTCATGGGTGATTTTGTTCGGATATCCACATCATCTTTTTCAAGATCTTGCATGCAATTAGGGTTTGCATGCAGAATCTAGGGTTTGCATGCACCTGCATGCACTTGCATGCATCCTAGTCACCAGTTTGATGCCTCCAGCACCTTATCCACCTTATTATAGCACCCGGGAGCCACTTACTACAGAGTTTTAGCCCTCCTAGGCTGAAAGGCGCCCACTTCTCACCTACTGCCAGAGAAGGGCGCACTTGTTCACCTACCACTGCAGTTCCACTTCAGTTACATTCAGTTAGCTCCGATTCTCCCTGATTTGAGGCTAGTTTCACTCCCGACTGACTGTTTCACTTCCGTTGGACCTCCAGATTGACTAGATGACTTGTTCTGACTTCAGTTAGCCTCCCATGCGCCCCCACTGAGCCTCCTGATCCTTAATCAGTGCTACACACTTCAGTTACACTTATTACACTTAGTTAGACTCAGATTGACACCTGGATGACTGGTTCTTGTGCATTGATGAGCACCACCGATTGATGATGAGGACTCCTAGTTGGAGTCAAGCTACTCCATCCAGTGATTCAAATGGCCTACTTAGCCAATTCGAATTGCTCATTGACAGACATTGTATTCTATTGTAATTCATTCACCCTTATTGGGATATTGAGCACTGTTGCATGTTTTGCACAGTTTTGCACCATATTTTCTATGTTCATCTGTTGTGATTGATTTACTTGTTCATTAGATCTACTGTGACTAATTTTACATGGTATCAGAGCCATTGCAGGAACAAGATATCCTTTCTACAGGTGTTTTCACAAGAAGATTTGACTGAATTGCTAAAAACTGCAAAAATTTTGGCATGAGATATCTCAAGGGCATTCGCTCCTGTGCATGCAAAGCTTGAAAATTATTCCAATACCACTCCAGAAGCTTGAGTTACCACATAATTCCTGGATCTGATACATTGAACCCATTCAACATTGCTTGAAATCCAATCCCAGGTGTGATGCAACTCTCAAAGGGTGTATTGTTTGACCTTACAGTTCTTGGTTTTATGTGATTTGCAGGTTTATTGTCTCCATCAATTGCACTCGCTCCATTTTGCATGCAAGCTTCCCTACAGCAATTGCATTTGCTATAGTGTGCATGCAAGCTTCCTCTTCATCAGTTGACTCGCTCCTAGCAATGGAATACTCTTCTTCAAAGCCTATCCTCACCCCATTCAATTATTTTGATTGGAAAGATGATATGGAGATCATATTACGTTCAAAAGGTTACTACCGAGTCACTATTGGTCTTGAATTGGAGCCAAGCAATCTATCAGATAGAACCAAACACTACAACAAGCTTGATGAATCTTATGGTCTTCTTTGTCTCTCCATCTCCAAAGATCTTCACTTCCATCTCAGCGGATTGAAGACTCCAAAAGCCATATGGGACCAACTTGAAACATTATTCGGCAAGCAGGATGAGCTTAGGGCTTTTCAATTAGAGAATGAATTGATTGGCCTTAATCCTGAGAATTTCGAGACCATCAATGAATTCTTCACAAAATTCAAGAACTTGAACTTGCAATTGAAGAACAATGGTGTTATCAAAGAGGATAAATAGTTGATTCTCTCCATTCTAAGCAAGCTTGGGAAAGATTATTCGGTATTTGTCTCTACTTTCAATTCCAGTCGGCTAACTACCCCGAATTGGAAGATGCCTACCTTGAATGCCTTCATTGAGTCCGTTACAAAAGAGCATGACAAGTTGATTCAAATGGGGTCCATAAGCTCCAAAGATTCAGCCCTATTTTTTCAAGGACCCAAGATATCGAATGGTAAAGGAAAGCAAAAGAAGGAGAAGCCCAAATTCAAGCCTCACAAGCAAAAAGACAAAGGAAAGCAAACAGATGCACCATCCGGTTTGAAATCCAAGCAAAAGGGCAAAGAAGGTAACCAAAAATCTAAATGTACTTATTGTAACCATGGCTTTCATCCCGAAAGTTCATGTATGAAGAAGACTATAGATCAAATGGCCCTCCTTTTGGAAAAGAACAACATAACCCTTCCTGACGGTGCAAGGAAGAAGGATAGGAATGATGATCATGAAAGAGGACAAGCACTCATGGCAACGGTTTCGAAGCCCACTACTCTGTTGATAGATTCGGGTGCATCAAATCATATGGCTGCAAATATTGATTCTTTTTCCTCATTCGATCCAAACAGCTCCATCCCCATCCATTTGGGAGATGACTCAAAAATTTCTTCAAAGGGCAAAGGTACGATTCATGTAGAACATGGAAGCTTTCAGAATGTTCTCTATGTGCCTTCCTTGGCTTCAAATCTCCTTTCTGTGTATCAAATGACACATACTGGTGAACCAAAGCAAGTCACATTCAGCCCTAATACAGTTGAAATTTCTGATATCAAAAGTGGAAGACTAGTTGCGGTTGGAAAGGCAAACCACACTGCAAAATGCTATGAGTTTTCACACTTTATTCCGCTTGCAAAGCCCACTGCTCTTCGCACACATGGTAATGAGGTTAGTAGGATTTGGAATGAAATATTTGGACATCTAAATTATAATTATTTGCTACTTCTATCAAATAAATCCATGGTAGATGGGCTTCCACAACTCCGTTCCTCGAAGGGAATATGCACTGGTTGCATTATTGGGAAGCACCCCGAGCACAGATTCGACCGCGGCAAAGCTAGCAGAGCTTCTACTATTTTGGGATTGATCCATTCTGATATCAGTGGTCCACTGCCCCATATGTCATTAAATGGTTCAAGGTATGTTTTGACATTTATTGACGATTTTTCCCGCTTTACATGGGTATTCTTTCTCAAAAACAAGTCAGAAGTGCTTGGAAAATTCAAGGATTTTAAGGCTTCTGTTGAGACCGCCACTGAGAGCAAGATCAAAGCTCTTAGATCTGATAATGGTGGGGAATATATCAAGTCCGAGTTGCTGCAACTTTGTGCCAAAAGCAGAATTAAGATCCAACATACAGTTCCCTACACACCCCAGCAGAACGGTGTAGCGGAAAGGAAAAATCGGTCACTGAAAGAGATGGCTACATGCATGATTGAATCGAAAGGTTTGGCTGCAAATATTTGGGCTGAAGCAATCAATGTTGCTTCATATATACAGAACCGTGTTCCACATTTATCCGTGAAAGGTATGACTCCTTTCGAAGCATTCTTTGGTCACAAACCGGATGTGTCAAATTTGAGAGTTTTTGGCTCTACTGCATGGGCTGGAATTCCTTCTGAGAAGAGACGAGCTTTGGATGCACAAAGTATCGAGTGCATATTGATAGGATATGGGGAAGAATCAAAAGCATATAAACTCATGGATATCATATCTAAAAATATATTCATAGAGCGCAGTGTGCAATTTGAAGAACCGCTTCAAGAATTGCAACTAGTCGAGGAAAAGACTGCCGATTCATTGCCTTCACCAGAAGAAGATCCGAGCAGCGATAATGAAGGTATGAGTTCTGATATTTCTGATATTGAAGCAGCATATGATGATCATGACATATCAGGTTCGGAATCCGATCATTATGATCCTCCTCAGTTACCAAAGTGGGCCCAAAACACTCTACATTCTGCTGGTTCGAATCTTGGAAATCCTGCTGATCCGAGACGAACAAGAGGAGACTTTCAAAGAGCAGGTATGGCTCTTTCTATTGCTGATCCATTTCTTCCTGAGATTTGTTATTTGATGGCTGGTTCATATCCTACATCATACTATTCATCCCATCGAGATCCGAGATGGAAAAGTGCCATGGACGAAGAGTACAGTTCTCTTCAAAAGAACAACACATGGGAGCTAGTTTCTCTTCCACCTGGAAGAAAATTAGTGAAGTGTAAATGGGTCTACCGTACTAAAGTTGCTGCTGATGGCACTATCAACAAATATAAAGCAAGGTTGGTGGAAAAAGGTTTTTCCCAAGTCCAAGGAGTGGACTACACTAAGACCTTTGCACCGGTTGCAAAGATGGATTCCATCCGCCTTGTTTTAGCTATTGCCGCATCCAAGCACTCGGAAGTGCACCACATGGATGTGAAGAGTGCATTTTTACATGGAGACCTTGCTGAAGAGGTCTATATGCAGCATCCAGAGGGTTATATATCAGATCCATCATTGGTTTGTATATTGAAGAAATCTTTGTATGGGTTAAAACAGGCCCCAAGAGCTTGGTACGCAAAGATGGACTCCTTCCTTTTTTCTCAGAATTTCCAAAGATGCAAATCTGATCCGAATGTGTATCTTCAGCGAGTTAAAGGTAATTTGTTGGTTATTGTACTTTATGTTGATGATCTTCTTATTACTGGTAGCACACTTACTTCAATAAACAAGCTAAAATCTGCCTTAAATCTAGCTTTTGACATGAGCGATTTGGGCTTGCTGAGTCATTTTTTGGGCTTGGAGATAGCTCAAAATTTTGATGGGATCACTATATCTCAGCAAAAATATGCTTCCAACCTATTATTGAAGTTTAATATGGCTGAATGTAAGGCAGCCCCATTCCCATTCCTCTCAGGAATCAGTCTTGAGGAGGGAGATTCCACACTGCTTGCAGATTGCAGTATGTATCGACAATTGATTGGTTCACTACTTTATTTGACACACTCACGGCCTGATATCTCATATTCCGTGAGTGCCATGTCAAGATATATGCAGCAGCCACATGAGCTTCATTGGCGGGCAGCCAAGCGGATCTTGCAGTATGTGCAAGGTACGAGACAGTTTGGCATACATTATGCTGCAGATTCTGAGCTAGATTTCATTGGTTTTACTGATTCAGATTGGGCAAGTGATAGCATTGATCGGAAGTCCACTTCCGGTTATGTTTTCATGATTGGTCATGGTGCTATTTGCTGGTCCAGCAAAAAGCAAGCAGCCATTGCACTTTCTTCAGCAGAGGCAGAGTATCGAGGGGCAGTCAATGCCTGCATTCAGGCAGTTTGGTTGCAGGGTATTCTTTCCGAGTTTGGTTTTGGTGGCACTACTTCGACTGTCCTATTTTGTGACAATCAAAGTGCTATCAAGATCTCCACAGATCCAGTTCAGCGGCAGAGGACCAAACACATTGAGATTCATATGCATTACATTCGACAGCTGGTGCATGACCGCACCATCATTCTGCAATATTGCCCTACTGATGAGCAAATTGCAGACATCTTCACCAAGAGCTTCACTGAGAAGAAGTTCTCTTACCTCCGTTCACTGTTGGGGGTGAGTTCCATAATGGTGGAGACAGATTGATTCATTATTATGCTTTAGCTTGAGGGGGGGCTTTCTTCCCACTGGGTTTTCCCTCTTTCCTCACTTAGTTTATTTTCAGCATTTTTTGGATTATTGTATTGGGGTGACCTTTGGTCTTAGTTACCAGGGCCCCACATTATTTTTGTTGGCACATCATAGTCTAGCTTGAGGGGGGGTGTTCGGATATCCACATCATCCTTTTCAGGATCTTGCATGCAATTAGGGTTTGCATGCAGAATCTAGGGTTTGCATGCACCTGCATGCACTTGCATGCATCCCAGTCACCAGTTTGATGCCTCCAGCACCTTATCCACCTTATTCTAGCACCCGGGAGCCACTTACTATAGAGTTTTAGCCCTCCTAGGCTGAAAGGCGCCCACTTCTCACCTACTGCCAGAGAAGGGCGCACTTGTTCACCTACCATTGCAGTTCCACTTCAGTTACATTCAGTTAGCTCCGATTCTCCCTGATTTGAGGCTAGTTTCACTCCCGACTGACTGTTTCACTTCCGTTGGACCTCCAGATTGACTAGATGACTTGTTCTGACTTCAGTTAGCCTCCCATGCGCCCCCACTGAGCCTCCTGTGTTAAGTTTAAACCAAATAGACAAACAAGATCTCTGAAAGAAACACAATCACAAGATAGACACACAATATACCCTGGGAAACCCTCATGGGGTAGAAAACCCAGCAAAGCTTTCCTCAATAAGATGATCAACCAAAGTACAAGATGTGCTCCTTCTCCTTGACTCCTTAGCAGATCTCCTTAACTAGTGCGCACTCTTCCACAAGTGAGTGAATGATCTAATGAGGAGTTCACCTCCTCTATTTATACTTGACTCCCAACTGACTAAAAGACTAATGGGGCCGACCTCACCTGGAGAAGTCTAATAACCCCTAAAATATAACTTCCGGGTCGACCCACATATGGTGGGTCTAATAACCCTAGTTAATACAATCCCTTGGAGGAATAAACATCTCCAGATACATGATAGGGTTACCTCGGAGGAATGAACCATCTCCGGAATAATAAAGTACAAATATAATATTCTTTGAAGTTACAATATTCAACACTCCCCCTTAACAAGAAGGATATTATAACAACATCTGCAAGAGCAAGGAGTCATCATATATGATACATCTACAAATCATCGGAAGCTTTCTTCAATTCATCTTCATCAGTAACTCAACCAGTTACTTGGAATAGTGTCGATATCAATCCGATCATCGGCATCGTCATCAGCATCGTCATCATCAGTATCGCCATCATACGATCATCAGCATCGTCATCAGCATCGTCATCACACGATCATCAGCATCGTCGTCACACGATCATCAGCATCGTCATCACACGATCATCAGCATCGTCGTCACACGATCATCAGCATCGTCATCACACGATCATCAGCATCGTCGTCACACGATCGTCAGCATCATCATCACATGATCATCAGCATCGTCATCACACGATCATCAGCATCGTCATCACACGATCATCAGCATCGTCATCACACGATCATCAGCATCGTCATCACACGATCATCAGCATCGTCATCACACGATCATCAGCATCGTCGTCACACGATCATCAGCATCGTCGTCACACGATCATCAGCATCGTCGTCACACGATCATCAGCATCATCATCACACGATCATCAGCATCGTCATCACATGATCATCAGCATCGTCATCACACGATCATCAGCATCGTCATCACACGATCATATTCCTAGGATGATCAATCCTGCTCCTTTTAGGACATAGGTCCATGGATGATACAATCCAATCTCCAGTTCTCGGAGACTTCAGTCTACGGATCAATTCTGGGACCTCAGTCCGGGGACGATGCAATCCCCTGCCTGTTCATTCAGGACTTCATTTATCGGAGACCCAGTCTACGGTTCTATTCTGGGACCTCAGTCCGGGGACGATACAATCCCCTACCTGTTCATTCAGGATTTCATTATCGGAGACCCAGTCTACGGTTCTATTCTGGGACCTCAATCCGGGGACGATACAATCCCCTACCTGTTCATTCAGGATTTCATTATCGGAGACCCAGTCTACGGTTCTATTCTGGGACCTCAGTCCGGGGACGATACAATCCCCTACCTGTTCATTCAGGATTTCATTATCGGAGACCCAGTCTACGGTTCTATTCTGGGACCTCAGTCCGGGGACGATACAATCCCCTCAATTGTCCGCTAAGGACTTCATTCTCGGAGACCTCACGTCTACGGCTCTCTTTAGGACTGAAAGTCCAGGGATGATCCAATCCCCTCAACTGTCCACTAAGGACTTCATTCTCGGAGAGCTCACGTCTACGGCTCTCTTTAGGACTGAAAGTCCAGGGATGATCCAATCCCCTCAACTGTCCGCTAAGGACTTCATTCTCGGAGACCTCACGTCTACGGCTCTCTTTAGGACTAAAAGTCCAGGGATGATCCAATCCCCTCAACTGTCCGCTAAGGACTTCATTGTCGGAGACCTCATGTCTACGGCTCTCTTTAGGACTGAAAGTCCAGGGATGATCCAATCCCCTCAATCTGTATTCTCATCAATACAAGTACAAGTATCCTCATCCATACAAGTACATAATCAATAACTAGCATCATCAGCATGTATACATCATACATCAAAAGCATGTATTCTTACTAATACATTTAAAAGCATGTATACATCTGTCATCAAAAGCATGTATTCTCACTAATACATCTATCATCAAATCATATATACATCTAACATCAGAAGCATGTATATATCTAGCATGTATTCTCACTAATACATCTATCATCAAAATCATGTATACATCTAACATCAAAAGCATGTATACATCTAGCATGTATTCTCACTAATACATCTATCATCAAAATCATGTATACATCTAACATCAAAAGCATGTATACATCTAGCATGTATTCTCACTAATACATCTATCATCAAAATCATGTATACATCTAACATCAAAAGCATGTATACATCTAGCATGTATTCTCACTAATACATCTATCATCAAAATCATGTATACATCTAACATCAAAAGCATGTATACATCTAGCATGTATTCTCACTAATACATCTATCATCAAAATCATGTATAAGTGAAACTAAATGAAAATAAAATAGTCCTAAATCTAACTATTTCTAAGTGACTAGGTGAAATCTCATTGTTGATGAGACTTGCTTGTCATCAGGAATCATGCTACTCCCCCTTTCTAGGAGAGTCCTTTTGAACTACACCAAGCTTGTCTCGAAAGTATTCAAATTTCACACGAGACAGTGCTTTGGTAAGGATATCAGCAATTTGATCTTCAGTGCTCACGTACTCAAGCTTGATAGCTCCTTTCTACACCATATCTCGAATATAGAAGTATCGGATCTCTATGTGTTTTGACTTATCATGGAACACAGGATTTTCTGTCATCTTGATGCAGCTTTGATTATCACACATAATCATAGTGGGATCCATTTCTAAGTCAAACACCCCAGATAACAGTTTCCGAAGCCATACAGCTTCACAGCTGGCAGAGCAAGCAACTATGTATTCTGCCTCAGCAGAACTGAGGGCCACACTGGATTGTTTCTTACTGAACCAAGAGATCATGGCAGATCCAAGGCTATAACATCCACCTGAAGTACTTTTTCTGTCTGAGACACTGCCTGCCCAATCAGAGTCTGAGTAACCATGCAACTTGAGTTCATGACTTCCATCATAGAGTAAACCAAAATCTAATGTACCTTTTAAGTACCTCATTACATGCTTTGCAGCTATTAGATGAACCTTTCTGGGTTCTACTAGATACTGACTTAGGGTATTTATAGCAAAGCATATATCTGGTCTAGTATTTATTAAGTACATTAGTGATCCAATGATCTGTCTATATAAAGTTAGGTCCACTAATTCTGATGAGTCATTAACCAAAATCTTTAAGTTGGAGTCCATGGGAGTGGCCATGGGTTTACACTCCAACATATCGAATCTCTTCAGAATTTCCACAGTATACTTACCTTGATTCAGAAAGATTCCTCTTGGTTCTTGCCACACTTCTAATCCTAAGAAGTAGTGCATCAACCCGAGATCTTTCATCTCGAATTCTGAAGAAAGCTTCTTCTTGCTTTCAATGATTTGTTTCTCATTTCCAGTTAGAAATAGATCATCTACATATAATAAAAGTATAACTGGTTCATCATCCATCACCTTGAGATAAAGGTTTGGGTCAGCTTTACTTTTGGTAAAGCCCATGCTAGTTAAGAAATTATCAATCCTTCCGTACCAAGCTCTGGGAGCTTGTTTCAACCCATATAATGCCATTTTCAGTTTGCATACATGAGTCCTTCCGTCATTTACCTCAAACCCTTGTGGTTGCTCTATGTATACTTCTTCTTCAATTACACCATTCAGAAAAGCTGTCTTAACATCCATTTGATGTAGTTTCCACTTTATCATGGATGCAAGAGCCATGATAGTTCTAATTGAAGTGTACCTAGCAACTGGTGCAAATGTTTCTTCATAGTCAATTCCCTCCTTCTGAGAGAAACCTCTGGCTACAAATCTTGCTTTGTATTTTTCAATACTTCCATCCGCAGCATGTTTTATTTTAAAGATCCATTTGGAAGAAACCACACTTTTGTCTTTTGGTTTGGGAACTATATCCCAAACAACATTTTTCATTATTGATTGATATTCTTCAGTCATTGCTTCTATCCATTCTTTCTTTTGAGCTGCCTCTTCATAGCTGGTAGGTAGTTGATCCACTAGATCACACATCAGGGCCATATAGTTGGATACTAACTTTGGTTTCTTTCTTTCTCTAGTGGAGCCTTCAGGAGCACCATATCTTTCTGCTCCTTGAATAATGTCTCTAGCCCATGCTGGTCTTCTTTTCCTTGACAATTCTGTAACAGGAGGTTCTTGTGGTTCCATCATGTCATGATCCTCTGGTGTGTCCTCTTCAGGAATGTGAGCATTCTCTGAGATTCTGGGAGATGTATCTTCTTCATAAACTTCTTCAAGTTGACACTTTCTAGATTTCTTGAGGGCTGCTTCCTCATCGAAGGTAACATCTCTACTTATTTCTATATGATGGAAACCTGGTATGTAGATTCTGAAGGCTTTGGAGGTTTCACAATAACCAACAAATATTCCCTTCTTACCTGAGGGATCCAATTTGGATCTCTTTTCTTTTGGAATGTGTATGTACACAGGACACCCAAATATTTTGAGATGACTTACCTCAGGCTTCTTTCCTGTAAAGACTTCTTCTGGAGTTTTGAAGTCAAGAGCACTATGAGATAGTCTATTTTGAACATATACTGCTGTCTTGGCTGCTTCAGCCCATAGATACATGGGAAGGTCTTGATCATGTATCATAGTCTTTACAGCTTCCATGATGGTTCTATTTTTCCTCTCAGCTACCCCATTTTGTTGGGGATTGTAAGGAGTGGTTAGTTCCCTTTTGATTCCAGCTTCTTTACAGAACTCTTCAAATTCCTTTGAAGTATATTCTCCACCATTATCTGTTCTGAGAATCTTGATTTTCTTGTCTGAGAGGTTTTCTATTAGAGCCTTGAACTCTTTGAATTTTCCAAAGACTTCATTCTTACCCTTTAGGAAGTATATCCAAGTTTTTCTTGAATAGTCATCAATGAAAGAGAGATAGTATTCAAACCCACTTAGAGATGTGGTAGGCATAGGTCCACATACATCTGAGTGTATTATCTCTAGAGAGCTCTTAGTCTTTGTTTCACTTTTCGGAAAGGGATTCTTGATATTCTTCCCTTTCTTACATCCTTTACATGAGCCATCATGATCAACCTTCAAGTTTGGCAATCCTATGACCATCTTACTCACATAGGGTAAAGCTTTATAGTTGATGTGAGCTAGTCTTCTGTGCCATAGTTCACTGGGACTGGAAACTTCATGAGCAAGGGCAGATTCTGGATGACCCTTGAGTTTATAGAGTCCTCCTTCTTCTTCACCAATGACAATTGCATCTTTGATTGATTTTCCTTTGGACCACATGAGCACTTGTCCATCTATGAAGGCTACTCTAAAGCCTTTCTTGTCTAGTGCTGAGATAGAAAGTAGATTCTTCTTTAAACCTGGGACATATAAAATTTCTTTCATCTTCAAAGGTGTTCCTGAATCAAGCTTGTAGCTTGCTTCACCAATTCCCTTGATGGGATATTGATAATCATCTCCTAGAGATACCTTCTGGGGTGAAGACTTCTCTTCAATCTTGGAGAGAGTTTCCTTATGACCTGTCATGTGCTTTGAAGCACCACTGTCAATGAGCCAAGTACCTTCACCAGGAGACACAGATCCAGAGAGAGCAGAAAATAGTACATATTCTTCTGGTTCTTCTTTCTTTACTTTAGATCTTTTCTTTTGAGGCCTTTCCTCTACTTCTTCTTCTTCTTCTTCTTCTTCTTCTTCACTGTCATCTTCTGCCATATGAGCATGATGTCTTTTGTGAACAAACCTTTTCTTCTTCTTCTCTGGTAGGGTACAGTCTCTGGCATAGTGTCCTAGCTTGAGACAATTGAAGCATTGGACTGTGGAGATGTCTCCCCCTTTCTTTTTGAATCTATGAGAGGGTTGAGGCCTTTTGTGGTTCACTTTCTTGAAGTAGCCTCTCTTTCCTCTTTTGGTGTGGGTGGCCAAAGCTTGGTCATCCTCTTTGAGAAGTGCTTCTCTGTTGGCAACCCTAGCCTCCTCTTGAACACAATCTTCCCATACTACATCAAACTTCATACTTTCTTTTCTGGCACACATAGTTTGAATGAATGACTCCCAAGGTCTAGTGAGACCATTTAGAGCTGTCATCACAAGTTCATCTTCATCAAGAGTATCACCAATGGCATCTAGTTGTTCTTTGATTAGAGAGACTCTTGAGATGTAGTCTTGAATGGATTCTCATTTGTGCATCTTGGTACTTTTCAACTGAGTCCTTAGATTCATCTTCCTGTTGATGTTCTTTCCTTCATACATTCTTCCTAGGGCATCATACATTTCCTTTGGAGTCTTCTTGGAAGACACTTGGGGAATCAAGTGGTCTTTAATGGAATCAGCTATGATTCTCTTTGCCCTAATCAGGTCCTTCCTGTGTTTTTCTTTGGCTTCATCTTCTTCTGGTTCTGCAACTTCCTCCTTGATATAATGAGCAAGATCATTCTCCTCAAGAATGAGACCAATTCTGTATTTCCATGCCCAGAAATTCTCTATGCCTTCTAGCTTGTCTTCAAGCTTAGTATTTGGAGCCATCTTCTCTTGGGGGAGTCCAAGAGACAGAGTAGACTTACCTGGGAAGTTACTTTTCACTTTTCCGGAATCTGGAACAGAATTTTATCGCACTTTTGGTAGAATTAGGGTTTGACTTTCCCGGAGTTCTATCCAACCAAAAAGTTTGATCTATAGCTCAAAAGAATGCTCTTGAGAAGAGCTATCCAGCCATGTAATCAGAAATCAAAAATTACAACTTTTTTTTCTGAAACCAAAATCTGACGTATCGCACTTTTGGTAGAATTAGGGTTTGACTTTCCCGAAGTTCTACCCAACCAAAAAGTTCGATCTATGGCTCAAAAGAAAGGTATTGATGAGAGCTATCCAGCCATGCAACCAAAAATCAATAATACCAACTTTGGGCTGAAAACCCTAACTTCACCAAAGAGAGAGAAAGAGGTATTCTTACCTTGTGAAAGATGTCCTATTCAGTCTAGCTCTGATACCATGTTAAGTTTAAACGAAATAGACAAACAAGATCTCTGAAAGAAACACAATCACAAGATAGACACACAATATACCCTGGGAAACCCTCATGGGGTAGAAAACCCAGCAAAGCTTTCCTCAATAAGATGATCAACCAAAATACAAGATGTGCTCCTTCTCCTTGACTCCTTAGCAGATCTCCTTAACTAGTGCGCACTCTTCCACAAGTGAGTGAATGATCTAATGAGGAGTTCACCTCCTCTATTTATACTTGACTCCCAACTGACTAAAAGACTAATGGGGCCGACCTCACCTGGAGAAGTCTAATAACCCCTAAAATATAACTTCCGGGCCGACCCACATATGGTGGGTCTAATAACCCTAGTTAATACAATCCCTTGGAGGAATAAACATCTCCAGATACATGATAGGGTTACCTCGGAGGAATGAACCATCTCCGGAATAATAAAGTACAAATATAATATTCTTTGAAGTTACAATATTCAACATCCTGATCCTTAATCAGTGCTACACACTTCAGTTACACTTATTACACTCAGTTAGACTCAGATTGACACCTGGATGACTGGTTCTTGTGCATTGATGAGCACCACCGATTGATGATGAGGACTCCTAGTTGGAGTCAAGCTACTCCATTCAGTGATTCGAATGGCCTACTTAGCCAATTCGAATTGCTCATTGACAGACATTGTATTCTATTGTAATTCATTCACCCTTATTGGGATATTGAGCACTGCTGCATGTTTTGCACAGTTTTGCACCATATTTTCTATGTTCATCTGTTGTGATTGATTTACTTGTTCATTAGATCTGCTGTGACTAATTTTACAGATTTTAATTGTTGCTTTGTTTTAAAAGGGGAAAAATTCTTCATGTTTGATTTTGTTTCAATGTAAACCTTGTAAAAAATAACTAGGATTCATGAATTCTAAATTACTATCCTGTGGCTCCACTCACTTACACATAAATAACCATCTCAGGTAGCCTACTATAATTTACCCATGGAAAGGAAGCAAGTCTTGCAGATGTATGGAAATTAAAATGATCCCATGCTACAAAAACTACAGCCAAAAGGATTATAATGAAGAGTCAAAATTTCTAAAAAGTTTCACCTTCATCAAAGAAATGGTTTTGAAAATAAATACATGCAATCAAAAATATTGCCCAGATGATAATTCCAAAAGGTTCTTCTCTATCTGTGAGTATGACAAGCAAAGAAAACTCATCACTCACAAAAAAGGAAATTATGGATGAGAGAACCCACGTCAAATGATGAAGACTGAAGAAAGTTATTTGTGAAAGACTCGGATGATAAAACTTGTCAAAAGAAAGCATCTAAAGAAATGATGATAGCATGGGAATGAAGAACAAACAAATACATCTGTCTGATTTTGTTACGATCTTGTGGAGTCATGTTTAGAGGTAACCAAAATATTGGACTAACAATGAACTCCATATTATGGCCTCAGGAGAGTGGTTAGGAAATCTGGTCCAGGTTGCCCCATTTCCCAACTAAATGACCAATATGATGCAAGAAAGCTCCTCTCCCTGCATAAAACTTTATCCTTTTAAAATCCTGGTAAAATGATAAAGGCACAGTTTTGCAATCAGAATTAATAACAGACAAGAAATTGTGATCCTAAACGGGTTTGTTCAGAGACCTATGTTCACCAGCTAGTCGCCAATTGTTGCAGCTATAACCTGATCCCCAATTTTTTTGTGAAATTGTAGGGCCCCTCCTTTGAGCTTACACAAATTTTGTTTATCTTACCCCTGACACTTAGTTTTTCTTAATAATAATAATAATAATAAAATACTTTCTGCAATTCTGTAATCCCTACTTTCTGCACTTTCGTAATGACAAAATCCTGCATTCAGCAGCCCCGCACCTCGGTGATCCTGTAACCTCAATTGTGGATTGGAGATTGCAGACTACATTTCCAGCTTTGGAATTGCATTCCAGATATCTGCATTTTTAACCATCTTGCAATCTCGCATTGCTGAACTCCCGTATTCCCAACTGCGGATTGCAGATTGTAGGTTACATTCCTAACTTTCCAAATTTTTTCCCATGCAATCCTGCAAATCCACAAGCCTGACTTTCTACCTTCCTACATTTTGTATTGCGGATTTGTTTTCCATCTTTTTGAATTGGCCTCCCGCATTTCCGTATTCCGCCAATCCGCAATTCAGCGTCCCGTAGTTCTTCTTTTATGTAGTACCGATTGCGGACTGCAGATTGCCGACTACATTTTTAAACATTGGAAAATGGCACCCGCAATCCTACAACCCCGCAGGCCCACATTGCAGATTGCGGATTGAGGATTGCGGGATGATGTTTTTTGGGCCATTTTTTAAGCCTTTTCCAATTGTTATTGATGTATATGTAACTTCAAAATGTATTTAACAAATGTATATTGTATTCCTATAGAGATGTCATTATTCCTTTATACCAAAGTGTCATCATTTATATTGTAAGTGTTGTAACTAATACTTGATGGGTTATTAGACCACCTTGATCGGGTCGGCCCGGGATAAGTCATGTGGGTTAAATGGTTATTAGACCACCCTATTGGGGGTCGGCCTTGTCAGCATTATGTTAAGTGGTTAAGTTGAGGTTGACCTAGAAAAGGTTATTAGGCAAGTCAAGTCAAGTATAAATAGAGTGCGGGAGGCACTCTATTTGATTATTCACTTTCTCACTCATACACTCATTGGAGAGTGGTACACTAGTGGAGGAGGAGAAGCTGCTGCTAGGAGACTATCTCTTATGCTTGGGTTTTGTATCTTTGCTCTATCTATCTTTGAGGAAGTTATTGGGATTTTTCACCTTCTTGGTTTTCCCCAAAGAAACTCTATGTGTCTATTGTCTCATGTGATTGCTTGTTGTGGTTGATATGCTTGATATGCTGTACATGTTATTCTCTCAGTAAAGATCCTAGATATTGTTGAATTAATGCTCAAAAATTAACATGGTATCAAAGCTAACCTGAGAAGAAGACATTGTGCAGTTGCGGAAGCTAGGGCTTCTTGTTTTTGGGTTTCTCTCCACGGATCTTGAAAGGCAGTAGAGTAGATTGACTCTCCTCATCAAGGAGCATCTTTCTGTCCAATCAGAATTCAATTCTGAGCACTTTCAGTTTTGGCCCTAAAAATTAGGGTTTCCACCAAAAGTGGAATTTCTGAAATCTAAGACCATGGCTGGATGCTCCTCAAAAAAATCAAAGTTTAGAGCTTTGGATCAAACTTTTTGGTTGGGTGAAGCTCCAGGAAAATCAAACCCTAGTTTGGGGTCCTCTCTAGTGAAGCCAAAAATTAGGGCTTCTGCAAAAGTTGGAATTTATGAAATCTGAGACCATGGATGGATGCTCCTTAGAAAAATCAAATTTTAGAGCTTTGGATCGAACTTTTTGGTTGGGTGAAGCTCCGAGAAAATCAAACCCTAATTCAGGGTCCTCCCCCATGAATCTGGAAGTTTGAAAAGCAAATTTGAGGGGTGAAACTTTGCATTTTTCAAATTTCGAGTATACCAGCTTGATTAGCTCATCAAGGCGCATCTTTCTATCCTTTTAGATGTTTGAAATCCAAAGTTTGAATTTTTAGGGTTTCTTTGACAAACCCTAATCCAGCTCCAGATCCAAATTTCTGCAAATCAAGTGGTAAGACCTAAATGTATTTTTTGTTTCCATTTGAAGTACTTCTTAAGATGTCCCACCACACCAAGCTTGAGGATAAGCTTGAAGGGGTTGATAACTTCCAAGCATGGAAGTATAGGATTAGGTTAATTCTAGAAGAGAGTGAGTTGAACACCTACATAAGTGAAGGGGTTCCTGTCCTAGAGGGAGAAGAGATTAAAGCCTTACACAAGAGGAACTTAGTCAAGGCTAAAAGGATCATTGTTGATTCTATCAAAGACCATCTCATACATGTGTCATCTCTGAAGACACCTAAGGAGATGTTTGATACCTTGACCAAGTTAATTGAAGGAAACTATAAATCGGAAGATGACCTTGAGGAATAAATTGAAGAATATCAAGTTCCGGAATGCGAAGACCATGCAGTCTTATTTCTCAAGGGTCTCCCAAATAAAAGAACAACTTGAAGCTGCGGGACAAGTTATAGAGAATAGAGAAGTGGTAATGACCACTCTTAATGGCCTTCCTAGGTCATGGGATTCCTTCATCCAAGGAATTTGTGCTAGGAAGAAACTTATCTCTTTTAGTAAACTGTGGGAAGAATGCTCATAGGAAGAAGCTCGGATTGTAGCTCGAGAAGAGAATATGGGGAATAAAGATTAAGCTCTCACAGCACATACCAAGAAGAGGACACTCTTCCTCAGATTGTCCTAAGAACAAAAGGAACAACAACAACACCTACTACAAGCAATCTGTTAGGTATGACATACAGGTACAAATCAAGCTCTAGATCAAGACCATGATGACATGAAGACAAAGACTCATCCATAGTCATGGATCACATAGAGGTATGTATAATTTGGTTCTACAATGGTTAAATTATGAGTTATGCAGCTCATTGAAGAGAACAAGAAAACATTGCTAGACATAACTAGCAAATATGATGACCAGGTATGTTTTTTCCTATATCAAGTTAGAATCCTACTCTATGTAAGGATCTTATACTTTGTTAAGATTGATAATGATTACTCATGAAGTTACAAGTTTGAGTAATCTAGGGTTTATGCATATTATGTCTCCTACCTTGATTGATGATATGACTAACACGAAGAGTTCTATGGTCAAATATGAATATGCATGAGTAAGAGAAGTCTTCCCTGAAACTTTGAATGCTAATGCTTATTATCTGTGTTTGAAATGATCATGACTATACATATTTAAGATTATTGTGTTTTGATAGTATTAAGATTATACTAATGAATGTATGATTATGTATGAGATCTCGAGGATAACACAATGATGATACTAGTAAGCATGCATAGTGATCGAGGATGGATATAAGTTCAAGGACAGGTAATCCAGGAAGCAAAGATTGAGAGGGAGTCCACCCAACAAACAAATAAACATAAGTATTTGAATTGTCATTTCTTGTATATTTGCTTGTTTAAATAATATTGTTCAATGATGTACATATTTCTATTCTTAGACTTAGGTTGTGTATTATGCATATTAGAATAATTGCATTAATGAACAGTATATTACTAATATGCATGTAATGGGTAAGTGACCTATGGCACTGTACAACATTCCATTGCTACTTATCTAGAATGAAACCTCTTTGCTGACATGTTGGGAGTAGTGCAAACTCTTAACAATGTTCTGGTAGAGATGGAAGGAATCTAGAAAGTTACAGAATATGGATAAATGTTGCATTGAAGCATTGGATAAGATAATTGTATGACTGTATGACATATGTTTTTATGCGTAATATTTTGTTATGAAAACTACGAGATGTTTCTAATCATGCAATTTAACTTGCCTTGTAGGAAAGATCGTATACCATCACCTACAAAAGAAGGACTACAACATTTACTCCAGCAACAAAGCTATCTATTGAAGAATATGAAGCTCCCAAGATCCGAGATGAAGTAATGATTGAAGAGTACCAGTCGATCATGAAGAATGATGTTTGGGATGTGGTCCCAAGACCTAAAGGGAAGTCTATTGTGACTTCCAAGTGGATCTATAAGATCAAGCATGCTATAGTTGGTAGCATAGAGAATTACAAAGCGATATTTGTAGCTCGTGGCTTCTCCAAGAAAGAGAGAATAGACTATGAAGAGACTTTTGCTCCTGTAGCCAGAGACACTTCTATCAGAATAGTACTTGCTCTGGCCACAGTGATAAAATGGAAGATACACCAGATGGATGTCAAGACAGCTTTTTGAATAGTGCAGTTGAGGAGGAAGTGTATGTGGAGTAGCCACTCAGTTTTGAGACACATGACAGGGAGTCATATGTGTGTAGGTTGAAGAAAGCCTTGTATGGCTTGAAGCAAGCTCCTAGGACTTGGTATGGTAGGATAGACAGCTTTCTATTCAGTTTGGGATTTACTAAGAGTAAAGCAGATTTCAACCTTTACTACAAGGTTAAGGAAGGAAATCCTGTGATACTAGCTTTGCATGTGGATGACATGTTTGTTACAGGTGCGGATGGGTTGATTGCTTACACCAAGAGGAAGCTTGCTGCCGAGTTCGAGATGAAGGATTTGGGGATGATGCTCTATTTTCTAGGCATGGAGGTGTGGCAGAGTGCAGATAGAATCTTCCTTGGACAAGGGAAGTATGTAGTAGAGATCCTGAAGAGGTTTGAGATGATGGACTACAAGGCCATGGCCACACCTATGGCATCGAACCTGAAGCTTCTGTCTGATGCTTCATCTGAGCCGATTGATGTCACGATGTATCGTCAGATGATTGGGTCCTTGATGTACCTGACGAATCCAAGACCAGATATTTGCTTTGCGGTGAACACATTGAGCCAGTTCCTGATGGATCCGAGAAGTGTTCACCTGGTTTTTGTAAAGCATATTCTAAGGTACTTGAAGGGTACAATTGATTATGGGCTCAAGTATGATGTGAATCAAAAGGTTAACCTGGAGGGTTATGTTGATTCATATTGGGAAGGCAATGCTGCAGATAGGAAGATCACTTCTGGGTGTTGCTTCAGTATGGGATCAAGTGTGATCTCTTGGTTTAGCAGGAAGCAGTCCTGCGTAGCACTGAGTACAGCTGAAGCAGAGTATGTTGCAGCTTGTTTGGCTAGTTGTGAGGAAGTATGATTGGGGAAGCTACTGTCTGAGTTATTTGATCTCCCATTGGGTGCTACTGGTATCTTTTGTGACAACCAGAGTTGTGTGAAGCTGTCTAAGAACCCGGTGTTCCATGACAGGTTGAAGCACATTGAGATCAAATATCACTATATCAGGGATATGGTGCAGAGAGGAGCAGTGAAGATCCTATATGTTGCGACGGATGAGCAAGTTGCAGATGTGTTGACGAAACCACTTTCCAGAGTGAAGTTTGAGTACTTCAGAGAGAGGCTTGGTGTTCTTCAAATTGAAGATACTTCGAGGAAGAAGTGATGGGACACATTTGCAGGAGACATTCCAAGCATGGTGAGAGGAGGATCCTTCCCATGGCTCTAGATGTAAGCGTTGTGTGATGAGCATCAGGATGATGCTCCAGTTACTGCTCGGCATGATCAGTTGGATCATGTATATGTATATGCATCGGTTGGATGCTTGGTATGATTAGTTGGATCATGTGAGTAGAGTGTCAGGATGATGCTCTGGATGATATGCATCAGGATGATTCTATGATGATGATCAGGATGATCATATGTGATGATATGTATCAGGTGGATACATTACATAATCAGTTGGATTATGTGTGATGAGTTCCAAATACATAGATGCACATGGGCTTTTTGGACATGGTTGTAGATGTGTTCTCCCATGGTCACGATGTAATTGTCGAAGCCATTCTCACATGGTGGTAGATGTGTTCTCCCATGGTGCAGATGTAAGGGATGGATCCATTCTCACATGGTAGTAGATGTGTTCTCCCATGGTGCAGATGTAAGGGTTGGTGTCATTTGAGCATGGTTGTAGATGTGTTCTCCCATGGTTGCGATATAAGTGTTGTGCCATTCGAGCATGGTTATAGATGTGTTCTCCCATGGCTGTGATATAATTGTGGTGCCATTCTCATATGGTTGAAGTGTGTCTTCCCATGGTGTAGATATAAGTGCTGAGCCTTTCACGGATGGTTGAAGTGTGTCTTCCCATGCTAGTGAATGTAAGTACTGTGTGATGTGCATATGGGTTATGCTTTGTGAATGTTGTTATGATCAATATGATCATGAGTATCAGGATGATACTCTATGGCCATGGACAAGTTGTGTAGTGGCATGTAAAAGGGTCCTGGGAGATTCGATAGGTTGAGTTGTGTGCTCGTAATCAATTCTGGGATGCTCTTTCGAGGTGTTGTGATGCACATAATAAGTCTCAATGATTCCATAGTATGGAAAGTGATGATGAATACCTATAAGTGGTGGGCCTACGTCCAGCATGAAAAAGGGTTGGATCTGTAGAAATTCCTATAATGAGTAGTTCAGAGATTGATTGAGATAGCAGCAGCAGTGACGATGACGATGTTCCAGTGATGATGATCCAGAGAAGAAGACTTTTGCTAGCAGATCTGTGTTGAGAAATTCCTTCCTAGTTAAGAGAGAGTGTTGATGTATATGTAACTTCAGAATGTATTTCACATATGTATATTGTATTCCTATAGAGATGTTATTATTCCTCTATACGGAAGTGTTGTCATTTATATTATAAGTGATGTAACTTATACTTGATGGGTTATTAGACCACCTTGATGGGGTCGACCCTGTATAAGTCATGTGGGTTAAAGGGTTATTAGACCACTCTGTTGGGGGTCGGCCCTATCAGCATTATGTTAAGTGGTTAAGTTGAGGCCGACCTAGAAAAGGTTATTAGGCAAGTCAATTCAAGTATAAATAGAGTGAGGGAGGCACTCTATTTGATTATTCACTTTCTCACTCATACACTCATTGGAGAGTAGTGCACTAGTGGAGGAGGAGAAGCTACTGCTAGGAGACTATCTCTTATGCTTGGGTTTTGTATCATTGCTCTATCTATCTCTGAGGAAGTTATTGGGGTTTTCACCTTCTTGGTTTTCCCCAAGGAAACTATGTGTGTCTATTGTCTCATGTGATTGCTTGTTGTGATTGATATGCTTGATATTTTGTACATGTTATTCTCTCAGTAAAGATCCTAGAGTATGTTGAATTAATCCTCAAAAATTAACAATTGTGGCAGGACGATTGTTGGGCCATTTTTAGGGGTTTTTCTACCTTCCGCCTCTACGATTTTCACACTAAAACTAGATCATGGAAGTTGAATCTTTGTTTTGAAAACCATATTGATGAATAAAGCTTCCGAAATTTGTATTTTATTCATTATGATTGTGCTTAATAACAGGTTTTCTTATACATTGGTTTTGTTGTTTCCAGAGGACGCAGAGGAGGCCAAAATAAGCAATCATATGCAAAGGAAACTGAAAGACTGCGCCTAAAGGAAGACGGGACAAATTAGGGGAGTTGTATGTTTCACGTCAAAATAGGATCAATGTTGAAAGGGAAATGATGCCGAAATGTTTCGCTGTAAAAATGAAAATTTCTCTGAAACTTATATTTCCAATTAAATTGGTAGAAAATGAAAAAAGGAATCGGAGTAAAATGGAAAGAGGATCCAAAACGGTATCGACGCAAATTTAAAAGGGTTCATGTGAATGGAAATTAGTGTAAAACATTTTTCCTTCCCAAATAGTTTCATTGGAAAATGGTATATAGTGTTGAAACACATCGGTGCCAAAAGGAAACAACTGCCGAAACACATCAGTGCCAAAAGGAAACGATCATCGAAACAAGATCGGTGCCGAAATGGAAATGACGCCAAAACATTTCGCTGTCAAAATGAAAATTTCTCCGAAACTTATATTGCCAATTAGATCGGTAGAAAATTAAAAAAGGAATCGGTGAAAAATGGAAAGGGGCTCCGAAACAGTATTGACACAAATTTAAAAGGGTTCATGCGAATGGAAATCGGCATAAAACATTTTTCTTGCCCAAACAGTTTCGGTGGAAAATAGTATATAGTGTCGAAACACATCGGTGCCAAAAGGAAACAACCACTGAAACACATCGATGCCGAAAGGAAATGACTACCGAAACAGGATTGGTGCTGAAAGAGAATTGCCCTGAAACACTTGCGGCATAAAATGAAAGGATGTGTGGAAGCTAGAAAAACTATGAGGAGAAGGAACATCAGGCATAAAGGACAATATTGGTAATCCAAAGGACGTAGAAGAATCCAAAGTGAGAAATAATATGCAAAGGAAACTAAAATACAATGCACAGGGGTAATAGTGACCGAAACAGACAAATCGCACCAACCAAAGGACGCAAAGGGAGCTGAAACGTTGCGCGCAAAAGAAACGGTAGACACAAGAGCAAAAACTAGAAATCCAGAGGACACAGAGGAAGCCGAAATGATCGGTCATGTACAGACAATTCTCTTGTAATATAAATATGGGGGGATAGTACTAGAGAAAGGCAATTTGCTAATGAGAAAAGGTCTATTTGCTGCGAAAAGCTTGCATGGATGTTTTACTGGGATGTGTGACTGATATATCAGAACTATTTCTTTTCTATTTATGTTCATGTTGTGAGATATTTCTAACTTTATTGAACTACTTCAATGGTGATGAATGATTTCCTTATCTATGCAAATATCTCTGTGTTAACAGAGTAATAAATTGTGTTAATTAAAATCAAAGCTATCTTTGGTAATTTTCTATTAGGAATCTGCATATTTTATCTGAATAGCTATTTGTTGGATTTTTATGAGCATTTTCAGATTATTACTCTTATTCAAATTCGCTCCTTGAAAGGATAGGTTAGCTTACTGTAGAATAAGGTTAGATAATTGATAAGGTAGAAGCGATAAGACGAGAGGTAAGAACCTATGCATTGCTAGTGTGGTTTATTCATGTCAATTATAGTTTAAATGCATTAGTTTAGAAGAATACCCTTAAACATAAATTATAAACAGTGGTTCAGGCCACAACCGATACATAAATTAAACAAACATACCTACGATAGCCGAACCGTTAACTAGACGAATTCCCCATACCAAACAGTGAGGGATCTAATTGGGATTATTCATTGGGGAGAATCCCTACTATCGATGCTAGGATTTTCAGTCCATCAACAGGAGGATTCCCGCCCCTACGGAAAGCAACGGCATGGGCACCAAATGACGAGGAGGTGCTACTCTAGGGCTCCCATGCAAGGAAGTATCTACCACACAAGTTATGACATGCAATGCAATGGAGGGGTAATATCGCAACTTGTGGGGTGGGACCCTAAGTTATGACGATTGAAAAAACAATGGTTAAAAATGCAACAAATGTGTTCATGAAATAACCTATCCCTATATGCAAGTTTAGGGATAATACCTCAAGGAAGGTGGATGTCACCAAAAAACCATGTCTCAACCATCAAAACCCAAGGTTATAGCTTACACAAGGTCCAAAAAACACGTCAAAAAGCCCAAAAATATCAAAATAAAAACAAATGCACCTATGAGATGTTTTTATATTTTTAAAGTTTTTAATGTTTTTGGGAATTTATTCTTTTATAATGTTTTTGAATCTTTTACATATATGTATTTTGGGACTGATCAAGACATGACACACCCACGAAAAAGGAAAATACACACCACACCAATATATAGTACATAATGTACAAAGCACCACATGGATATGTGGCATATGTGTAACAGTCTTTGTGAGAAAACCCGTGCCCCATGTGCCTAGGATTCCCACAAATAATGTCACTTCCAACATGATTGGTAGTGGTCGATTTTTTCTCCCAACATGTTGTCCAGAGGTTGGTGAGATGCCCCCAACATGACTCACAAAGGCTAGTGGCTTGCCCTTAGTAGGATTACTAGAGGCTAACTATGTGCCCCCACTAGGATTAGCATAGACTAGTGGTTCTCTCCCTTGATTTGATTTCTTCGTCTTATGCTTACAACTATTCTTGGCCTTGGATATGTTTCCTAAGAACCCTATCACAAGCACATCATGTGTCATAATGGGAACATGGTCACCATGATATGGAACATGATCAAAAAATGGAAGCTCATCATGAGTGGATGAGGAAGGAGGAACATAATTATTTGAATGCTCCATGGACAATGATCTCTTTGATATCAATGAGACTGTAGATATTGAGGATGAGGACACATAGAAAAGTGGAGGGGGAAGGTTGAATGTGCCTAGCAATATGGAATCTTTAAACATCCTAGGCCCCACACTTGTCATGGTCAAGTTGGAAGCACTTACAAGGGGAATATTTTGACCATTGGAGACTCTTGTATCAGTGGTAAAAAAGTCTAACTGATTGATAGTTACCACTTTCCCTTCATGGGGAAAATGAATCACTCGAAACGCAGTACAAATCATTGCTTGCATGGCATAAGACCAACTCTGTCCTAGTAAGATATTGCAATCCAGTGGAGAATTTACAACCTCTATGTCTACATTCATAGTCTTACCAGCTAATTCCACTGGGAATCCCACAATCAATACTTTTGGTTGAAAAGCATGACCATCAAAGGCTTGTAACTTTGTAGGAGAAGGGATTAATGTGGGAGAACCTAAAACCTGCCAACATGATGCAAACATAACACAAGTGGAGGCTCCTTCATCAATGAAAGTATAGTAAATGGTAACACATCGTGACTTATCTTGAATTTGAAAAGGAACTTGGTGGGGGATCCTGAAGGTAAGTTGTTCAAGTTTGAAGGTAATGGTATTGGAATTAGCTAGACCAATGCCACCAATGACGCTCAACAAGGCCTTCTTCTTCCCAGGACAACTTTGGAGCACTTCTAAGGCTGACAAGGCACAAGGAGATTGGGACAACTCTTCAACAATGTTGTGATGTTGGTAAGCTCTTGGAAGGAGATTGGACTTATTCACCAATTCTTTGGGTAGGTGAGGTGGATTATCGAGAGGTGTTTTCTCTGTGTGGATAGAACCATCAGGTTGAGTAGGAAGAACTTCATCTATGACTGGTTGTTTTTCAGAAGAATTGTATTTCTTGAAGAGGGTTTGGAGATTGACATCATGTTCACATAAGAAAATAGAAGCACTTGATGATGACCCCCCAGACTGTTGGTGATCATGAGTGCCCCCTTGCGAGGGTATGGGAGGTTCAATTATCATTTAATGCTGGTTTTGAGGGAAGGGGTGGGTAAGAAGAACAGGTGGATTTGGATTACCATGTTGTTACAAATACTTATGAACATCCTCCATGAGAGGACATAGGTTAGTAGGATGATCACCCTTGCAAATATAAAATGGATTACGATTCTTCTTCTTTCTCCCTTCTCATTGGAAGGAGTAGTGGAAAATTGTGTACCTGTCCCTTGCCCATTAGTGTTCTTTTTTCGGCAATTTTTTTTCTTTTTACCCCTTAGCTGAGGAGGGTTACTAGTTTGAGTTGGTTGGACGACACTAACTTGGGTGGTTTGGGTAGGGACAGGTGGCGTAGGATCCACATGTTGTGAAACAGCTGCAGGTGTAGTGATTGACATTTTACTCATTTGCTCAACTAGGGTACTCACTGAAGTGGTGGAGACAGACCCGATCACACCATCAACATGGGGACTGTTGGAATCAATTTAATACTGAGAGGGGGGGTGAATCAGTATTAGCACAATCATTAGAAAATTTTTACCTTCTTTAACATATTAAACTTTACTTAACATTCATCATCAGTTATGCATCAGTAAATAAACATTCACATGTAGATACACCACATCATCAAGACATAACACAAAATTTTTATGTGGAAACCCAAACAAGAGAAAACCATAGAATTCTTCTTTATAGTATGTAAGAATACACTCAAGGAAGCACCAACTTCCTATGTTTACCAACACCAACTGGAAGGAGGCTCCAACCCCCTGATTTTTCTCTAGCACCAACTGGAAGAAGGAACCAGCCCCCTGTCACTTTTCTTTGTAGGAACCAACCTGAAGGAAGTTGCGACTCCCTGTCTCCTTGTTGTTTATAGGAACCCACATAAAGGAATCTACAACTATCTATCTCATTTCCCTATTCGACCGCTCTGATGTATGATATATTTTACTGTCTTATTGTCCTTCAACTCTACACACTTATTTAGGTCTTCTGATAATGATTATGTTGTGCGCAACTTTCGTATGCAGACTATTTTCCGTTACTCCGCTGCATAAACCACTTGACTTCTCAATCTTCGCATTTCACACTTCTACTCATGACTACTTCGATTGTGTGGTTTACTGATGTTGCAGTCTTCTCTTCAGGTTCAATGTTCGTCTTTATGTGACTGCAAAGATCAACTAATACTATGCTTTCTATTGATGATATGTTGTATTGAAATGAACTACCAGTAACAGTGGTAACTGTGCACCTTATGATGTTCCATTATAAATAAGTGTTGTAGTTCTTCAGACTATATGCGACCTCTTTTCCATCAAATGATTGCTTCGTTCAGTATAATGCACTTGTCTCAGATTATCTACATCATGATGCGCCTATCTGAATCTGTTATTTTTTTTGTTGTTGCGCATCAGATGTAATATTAAACTTCGAACACTTTAACTTAAGTTCATCTGCATCAACAAGACATCCACGCAAAATATGATACATATCAATTATGTATTCTCACTTTTTTCTTTTCAACTTCTGTGACTATCAACGTGTTTATTGTGATACAGTCCTTGAAAATATCCATCACTTACGCATTCTTCAATATTTCTTCCTTTCAACATTTGTGCAATTTGTCACAAACTTACGACATCATTCTGTGCACCATAAAAACTTCATTTTGTTGCATCTGCGCATGTAGATATTCACTAGATCATTTTGTTCTGTCCACAAGCCCCTTCATACCCCAAAAATCAAACTGAAACTTGCAGTCTTACTTCTCCACTTCACAACTTTCATTCTTACACATGCATTCATTCTCCAACTTGCATCTCTATTTATACATGTCCTACAAGGATTGTATGTTTGCAAGTCGGTCATGGCATATCTTCTTCCATACTTCATAGATTGTGCATATGCCATGTGTTATCATCTGATCTATTGATGTGTCATCTCTGATGTATCAAGCACCCTTAGGATCCATAAACGTAGTGGGACTTTGTACCTTGGTGGTGTACTATTGCATTCTGGTAAGTGCGTAATCTTTCACCTTGTCCATGATCTTTGTTGTTTCAATGATGTTTGTTGTACCATACATTATGGGTAATGTGCCATTGTGTTATTACCATCTTGCATAGTCTATGCATTCTCCAGCTTTTGCTTAGTGGGTTTGTGACCCATACTCATCATTGAATTTGGGTGATTCGCTTTTGTTGTATTGAAACTTTACGAAAACTGCACACATGCCTACATTTCATTAGTGGGACTTTGACCTATGACTTATTCCTGCTTGTAGGACTTTCTCACTTGTTGTTCATCAGCTGTGGTATTTCTCCATTATGGTCTTCAACCTATCGTACCCATTTAGGAACTTGTGCACTTCTCAAAACTTGAAATCATCTTCTGATTTGTTGTTCTTTCATGCTTTCAGGATTTTTCATCCATCTGTTGTTCCTTTCCTCCAATGCACTCCCAACTATCAACCAAGCAACACATAGACTTGATATCTTGCTTGTCCCTCTGGTCCAATCATCTTCTATGCAGTTTGGACACTTGTATCATTTTCCAAACAACTCCTTTGCATTTTATGACATGATAGAGTACAACTTGGTGGACTCAATGTCTTCGCAATCACTTCATGATGTGGAGTACATTGCTTGTGTTCCTCCTTAAACTGTATCATCATGGAGTATCCTTTTGGATCTATATGAACTGTGATATTATGCACTTCTTCATACTGGCTCATGTACATTGTCTCCTTGATATATTCTGCATGAATACACCTCTTATATGTACTCCAAAGCCGCATGCTCAATGCATCCTTGATTCACATCTTTTCTTATAGATAAGCTTCAAGACATTGTAAACATCTTTAGAAAAAATGGATGAAGTAACTAGATATTCTTTTTCAGATTGGCATCCATGTTTGTTTAGTCATCTTGCACATATATGCTTCTTTTCCTCTTCAGATGTTTATGCTTTTGGATATACTCCAAATTTGCATATCTGTCACCTTCACTTCTTGCACATATGCTTCTGATGTTCAAAATTTATTCATCATGCATAGAAAACTTCCTCAGAGTGGATTATTCATATTTCTATTGGATTGCCAATAGACTTCCTCAAATTGTCTTCTTCATATTTATTTTGGACTGTTGTATCCACTTTGACTTCTGCTGATATCAATGACTCATATTGAATCAGTTTACATCCTCTTTGACATTGGATGATGGTCAAACAATTGACATCATCTTTAGTTGACATCAATGACAACCAATGCTCAACAATATCACCCTTTGGAATCGATATCAACACCTTATGAAGTTGAGCCTAATTTTCTTTGAGCTGTGTGCTTCATCTTTAATCTAGTCGTAGTGCTCCCCTAATATATGTGCTCCGCCTGAATTCTTTGGGATTTTTGGCTACTACGCTCTTGTGAAAATTCTACAGCGAATTCTACAACATCCTTTCATATCTATGTAGATATTATATGTATGACATGTTGCAGTGCTCAAGACATCACATTCTTTTACATCTGTTTAATGCTTTGTGCTCTGCTTATTCTACAGCTTCAAATTCTTCATGCATTTCTCCTCAGCTTCATGCATTCCCCCCCCCATTGACATCAATGGAAAAGAGGTCCATTACGCTTTGAGAAATTTTATTTTGTGCTTTGTGCTTGCTCTATTCTGACTGTGGGATCACTCCCCATGTATTTATGTTTTTTTTTAAGTGGATGTTATACTGCACCTTCCATTATGATTGTTTGTTTCTGTCACAACACATCATCATACTTTGTGCAGTGATCTTCTGTTCCTGTATCACAATTTTCTTGCATAGTAGTTTTTGTCTTCTTCCATTCTTTCTTGCTGCACAATGCGTTCCCGTTAACTACTGATTTTGCATTATTTTTCATGCATCATACTGCATCACATATTGTATTTACTGTGCGATCATCGATATTTTTCGCATTTAATGTAGTCACTTCCATTAAGAGATATGCCATGTTTTCCATATAGCGGACATGACCCTAGTTCATGTGGAAAAAGTGACGTGTCGTTTTTGTACTAAAACCTTTTTGAGGTGACAATCTTTGTCGCATGGTGCAATGAATCGAACTTCCCATTTTTGTACTATTTCCAAGACTTCATCAAGTTCAATGTTTAATTTTTGCAACTCTAATATACTTTTCAACTTCTACGCCATTGAATTCATTTCTCATCAATTGATTACTTTTGCATGAACGTCCTTCAATGAATCTTATAAAATCTCTGTGAGCATTTTCTAGTTCATCAGTTCTTGCATCCTTTCTATTGTTCCATTACTCGTTTGGTGCTTATTGATTGTTCTTCCTTTGATTGCAATGGCCTCCTTTCATCACAAAGTGACCAATTCCCTCAAGAATGTGCAAAATTTCATTCAGTCTCAGCAATCATAATTCTCAAGCTTGTGAACTAGTATGGACATTTGGAAACATCAGATGTGGAAGAATCAAATGATGTACCAGCATCTTCACTCTAAGCATCTAAATCATTTGATTCGCAGAGTTGACACTCTAGAGTTTTAGCAACAACAAATTTTGGAAGAATTGTCTCAACTTCAACCTCATGTTGAGCCGTCATCTTCTACGACTTTGCATCTTCTTCCTCTACAACCTGCTCCTGAGTGTTCTTTCCTGGTTCTAGTGGATTTGGAATTGTGTCTTGTGAACCAGTCAAATTCTGACCTTGACCTTGAGTTAGGGATGTAGAATGCCTTGGAATTTTTCAATTTCTCTCCCTTGCACTGTATATTCCATTCATGGATTCAGCATGTAGCTCTAACTCATGCAATTTTTTAATCATGCCTCAATTTTTAGTATAATACAAAGATCTCTTTAGCATAGTTTCATTAAGTAATGTTCAGTTTCCTTTTCATGAATGATATTTTGTTTGTAATAATGTAATTGAAATCAATGAGCTGCTTCTTTATTCTATAATATGCAAGATAGATGTATAACTTTGTATGTATGCAAACTTTCATTTCTGATACATAATGGAATAAACACATTTCAACTTCAGATAGGATTATTTGATTGACTTCACACATTCTTAACCACAATCCTAACTAACATCCCTTGAATTTCTTAAGATGCATCATGTTTAATTCAAGGGGTTCCCATAGTACTGCTTATGGGACTAGCCAGAGAGCTAGCAATTGATTGCTGCTACAGGATTATCTGCATTGTCTACGCACTTATGGGGAGATTTTCTAATCCAAGTTTTATTGTGTGCACTTCTGTTTTGATTCTACTCCAGAGATTTCCTACTGAAGTCTCTTTGAGTGATATAGCCTTTGCGCAGTTGTTCTTCATCTGGACGATTGGCAGTACACCGACAATACATACCTTTGTGTCCTAACAGATCACATGCATAACATCTCACTATGTGATAGTATTTTATAATATGGCCAAACCAATTGCATCTTGCGCACTTCACTCTATTGATCCTTCTTTGGTTAGCATATAGAAAATAATTGTAACCAAAGGATTTTTCATACCTGAATGTTTCATCATGTACTGAACATAGTTCTCTGCCATAATTGTTTCCTAATGTCCTTACAAATCCTAGACCGGTTTTGTCTTCTGGTGATCTTCGATCCTTCATAATCCCATCCAACATTGATGCAGTATCCTTCATATTGTTATGCACTTCATATTTAGATTCTAATTGTGCATAGATTGGATCAATGTTAACTTGCTTCTTTCCCTTTATCACGGTCATCTTCTCTATTAGGAGAAATATCTCTTTGTCCTTTTCTTTGAGATGATTAGACATATTTTTGATTTCTTGTGCCAATTCATCGAGTGAAGTTCTTAGTGCATATTTTTATTTCTCAAGCATTAGAATCTTCTCTTGTGCACAACTTAGTTGACACTCATAACTAGTTATCTTCTCACAAATGTTTGCTTCAATAGATGGCATGTCTTGCTCTTCATGCTTTGATAGTTGTTCCTATAAGAGTTTAATCTTATTCTTATATTTATTTACCTCATCCAGGGAACTGATTAGTTCACCTTCCCATTCAATGTTTATAGTTTCATCATAATCGGAGTAATTGACCACTTTGACCTCTTCAATAGGTTTAGGAGGTGTGACTTGTTTTGAAGGTGTCTTGAATGATCCACCGAAGAAAAACTTATCCAGTGATCCCGGCTTGTTTTGTGTGACTGGAGTAGTTATTGGTTTGTTCTTATTTTGTTCATATTTACTTTATTCCACTACTTGGGCCATGAAGATTACGTCTTTGGGTTCATTTTCACAATCACTTTCTTTAGATATATTACGTCCTTCTTCAATATACAAACTCTTCCTTTGTTTTGGAAATTTTCTTTTATTCTCAGGTCTGTGTTGAGAAGACGCAATATTTCGATCATGTGCCCCAGATTCTTCATCATTGTCACTATCTTATTTCTTGTAAGGGAATTTTCATGCATAATGACCTACTCCTCCACATCTAAAACATTTAAAGGGTAGATTTTTTGTATACATGCCTCATCCTCTTTTCATCTTCTTAAAAAAGTTTGATTCTTCACCATCTGAATCACTACGGTAGTCTTTGTCATGATCATGATTTTCAATTCCTATGGCCTTGAAAGTTGCTTCCTTTCTGATGGGAGTTTTTTTTTTGTTCTCATCTCATATGCAGTAAGAATCCCTCGAATTTCATCCCTTGTTAGTTCATCAAGATTGTCTCGATCTTCTAACATGGAAACCTTCGAGTTAAATATTTGGGGTAGAGTTCTTAATATATTATGTACCACTGATTCTTCATCCAAGGTGACCCCAAGAATCTTGATAGCATTGACTACCTCGTCAAATCTTAAGAAGTACGATGTAATGTTCTCTTCATCTTTCATCCTCAGAGATTCAAATTGTCCAGAATAATTTTGATCTTTACCTTGTCATCTTCTTCATATATTCCTATGATTTTGTCCCAAATTTCTTTGGTTGATGCATAGTGCATAACCTTGAAAAAATCATCACCTATCAATCCACATAGTATAGCATTTTTTTCCCTGGGATTGCTTTCATATAGTCTCCATTGCGCAATATTGATAGGAACTACTACCGGGATGTCATAAACATCAACTATAGATTGCTATAATTCTACATGTAAAGATTGTAAATAGAATTCCAATGTACCTTCCAGAAAATATAGTTTGTGTCGTTGAACCTTGCTGCTCTGTTTGTAGAGAGGCCTTCTTACTTATCCATTTCTACTTTCTACGCAATGATCTATCTTCCAAATGTTAATATGTTACTCAAGAAACCTGCTCTGATACCAATTGTTGGAATCGATTTAATATTGAGAGGGGTGTGAATCAGTATTGGCATAGTTATTAACATATTTTTACCTTCTTTAATAGATTAAAATTTACTTAACATTCATCATCATTTATGCATCAGTAAATAAATATTCACATGTACATACACCACATCATCAACACATAACACATAGAATTTTTATGTGGAAACCCAAATGGGATAAAACCACCGAATGCTTCTTTATAGTATGAAAGATTACATTCAAGGAAGCACCAGCTTCGAGTGTTTACCAACACCAACAAGAAGGAGGCTCCAATTCCCCAATTTTTCTCCAGCACCAACTGGAAGGAGGCACCAACCCCCTATCCCCTTGTTTTGCAGCAACCAACGTGAAGGAAGCTGCGACTCCCTGTCTCCTTATTATTTACAGACACCAACCTGAAGGAAGCTCCAAATCCATGTCTCCTTTCCCCATCCGACTGCCCTGATGTCTGATATATTTTTCTGTCTTGTTGTCCTTCAACTCTACGCACTTCTTCATGTCTTTTGATAATGATTCTATTGTGCACAACTTTCGTATGCAGACTGTTTTCTGTTACTACATTGCATACACCACTTGACTTTTCAATATTCTCATTTCACACTTCTGTTGATGACTACTTGGATCATGTGGTTTTCTGATGTTGCAGTCTACGCTTCAAGTTCAACGTTATTCTTTACATGACTGCAAATATCAACTAATAGTGTGCTTTCTATTGACGATATGCTATATTGAAACGAAGCACCACTAACAGTGGTAACTGTGCACCTTATGATGTGTATGTTCTTAATAAGTGTTGCAGTTCTTTAGATGATCTGCGACCTCCTGTACATCAAATGATTGGTCCATTCAGTATAATGCACTTGTCTCAAATCATATGCATAATGATGCACCTGTCTAACTCTGATGTTGTTTTGTTGTTGCACATCAGATGTAATCTTCAACTTCGCACACTTTCGCTTCAGTTCATCTGCATCAACAAGACATCCACGCAATATCTGATATCTATTGATTATGTCTTTGCATTTCTTCCTTTTCAACTTCTATGATTGTCAGTGTGTTGATCGTGATACATTCCTTCAATATATCCATCACTTGCACATTCTTCAGTATTTCTTCTTTCATCATTTGCGCAATTTGTCACAGACTTACGGCATCATTCTACACACCATCAAAACTTTGTTCTGCTGCATGTGCACATCCGGATCTTCACCAGATCATTATGTTATGTCCATGACCTACTTGATGCCCCAAAAAACAAACTGAAAAATTTCACTCTTACTTCTCTGCTTCACAACTTGCTTCCTTACACACACATTCATTCTCCAATTTGCATCTCTATTTATACCTGTCCTGCAATGATTATATGTTTTCAAGTCGGTCGTCGAATCTCTTCTTCCATACTTCATGAATCGTGCATATGACATGTGTCATCATTTGCGCTATTGATGTGTCATCTCTGATGTATCAAACACCCTTAGGATCCACAACGTAGTGGGACTCTGTGCCTTGGTGTTGTACCATTGCATTCTGGTATGTGCGGAATCTTTCACCTTGTCCATGATCTTTTTTGTTTCAATGATGTTTGTTGTACCAGTCCTTATGGTTAATTCTCCCTTGTGTTATTACCAAATTGCATAGTTTGTGCATTCTTCGTCTTCTGCTCAGTGGGTTTGTGACCCATACTCATCATTGCATTTGGGTGATGTGTTTTTGTTGTATTGAAACTTTACGGAAATTGTGCACATGCCTACATTTCATTTGTGGGACTTTGACATCTTCCTTATTCCTGCCTATGGGACTTTCCCAATTGTTGTTCGTCAGCTGTGGCATTTGTCCATTGTGGTATTCAACTGATCGTACCCATTTAGAAACTTGTTTACTTCTCACCACTTGAATGCATCTTCTGATTTGTTGTGCTTGCGCGCTTTTAGGATTGTTTTTCCATCTGTTGTTCCTTTCCTCTAGCGCACTCCCAACTATCAACCAAGAAACACATAGACTTGCTAGCTTGCTTGTCCCTCTGGTCCAATCATCTTCTAGCTAGTTTGGGAACTTGTATCATTGTCCAACCAAATCCTTTTCATTTTAGGTCATGATAAAGTACAACTTCGTGGACCTAATGTCTACGCAAGGACTTCATGATGTAGAGTACATTGCTTTTGTTCCTTCTTCAACTATATCATCATGGAATATCCTTTTGGATTTGTATGAAGTGTCATCTTATGTACTTCTTCAAACTGTCTGATGTACACTGTCTCCTTGATATCTTCTGCATGAATACACCTGATTTGTTGTGCTTGCTTGTTGTGCTTGCATGCTTTCAGGAATGTTTGTCCATATGTTGTTCTTTTTCTCCAGTGCACTCCCAACTATAAACCAAGAAACACATATACTTTCTTGCTTGCTTTTCCCTCCAGTCCAATCATCTTCTGGGAATTTTGGTAACTTGATCATTTTCCAACCAACTCCTTTTCCTTTTCTAACATGATAGAGTACAACTTGGTGGACTCAATGTCTACGCAAGGACTTCATGATATAGAGTACATTGCTTGTGTTCATTCTTCAACTATATCATCATGGAGCATCGTTTTGGATTTGTATGAAGTGTCATCTTATGTACTTCTTCATACTGGATCATGTACACTATCTCCTTGATATCTTTTGCATGAATACGCCTCTTAGATATACTCCAAATATGCATGCTTAATGCATCCTCAATTCACATATTTCCTTATAGATAAGCTTCAAGACAATGTAAACATCTTTAGACAGAATGGATGTAGTAACTAGATATACTTTTTAAGATTGGCATCCATGTCTATTTAGTCATATGGCACATATATGCTTCTTGTTCTCTTCATATGTTTATGCTTTTGGATATACTCCAAAGTTTCATATATTTCCCCTTCACTTCTTTTGCATATGCTTATGATTTTCAATCTTTCTTCATCATGCACAGTAGATTTCTTCAAAGTGGCTTCTTCATATTTTTGTTGGATTTCCAATAGACTTCCTCAAAGTGGCTTCTTCATATTTCTCCTGAATTTTTGTATCCACTTTGACTTGTGCTGATATCAATGACTCATACTGAATCATTTGAAATCCTCTTTGACATTGGATGATGTTAAAACACTTGACATCATCTTTAGTTGACATCAATGACAACCAATGCTCAACAAGGACTAGGAGGAGGTTGTTGAGGATCCATGGAAGGATGAGGAGCATGAGGTATTATGTCATACAACATGACAAATTGAGAGTAAATGAAATCCAACTATTGAGCTTTCGATATGACTTGTGCTTCAGTGATTTCACCTGACATGGCAACATCTTCTTCAATAGGTGGTAATAAGGACTTCACAAATCAATCCGCTAAGAATTGGTCTGGGATTTCAGCACGAATCAAGCGTTGCCTCTATCTCCATTCATGGATATGATCATATATGTGGAAGAGGTAATCTGTCATAGGGATGTCAATATTTCTATCCCAATCCCATAGTGTATAGGAATTAGGTAACTCAATGTACCATTTGGTTTTCGTGCCGGTCAAAGTGCATTGGAATAACCTCAATCGAACACTGTCATCCACAAGGGAATTAGATGAGCACCACAAGTGAAATGTCATCACATGGTTTTGTCGGTCCTCTCCAGGTTTATCATCAAACTTAGGAATGTCTAATATGTGGCACCTTGGTTGGTATGGATGGCCAATGGGGCTAGTGACAGAAAAGATCATTCATCGGCTAGGAGAGGTCAAGTAAATTTAAAGTAGCTAAGAATGGCAATATCGTTTTGGAAAAGGAATTCTAGGAATTCAATGGTTTGTGTTGAAATCCCCCTTGGTGTATGGATTGACCGAAATTATCACTAGGATCTGAAGGATAAGCTCTAGGTGCCATGCCCCCTGGTAACTGGCCTGAACCGGAGGATGGGCAACTAGTTGACACAAAATTCCACCCAGCAGGGAAACCTACATTGGGGGAAGCCAAAGGACCAATAGGAGGTTGACACATAACATGCCCCCCCCCCTCCGATATTAACATGAGTAGGAATACTGGTGCCAATATGTAAGTTCCAATTTGAAGGAAACTCACTGAGGGGTTGACAAAACATGGGATAAATCCTGATGGAATGCTAGTCCCAACATTGGGAGGAGTGGTTTTTCCAAATGCAAAGGAAGGATTTGTAAAAGTGATATGGAGAATAGGCATGGTAGTAGGTAGAGCTGATGATGAAAAGAATGGCGAGACTTGAGTAACAAAACTATGAGGTTCCATAGGAAAACTCATGAATGGGTTGTTGATCACGGGAGGTAAAGAGGATGACACTCGTGTGCTAGCCACTAGGATAGAAGTATAGTTACCTATGGTTTTCCCCTATTAGTATGTAACACTTGGTGTGGGACCCCCAGGACTAGATGTCAAACCCATGCCCGACATCGTTTGGTAGGATTTGGTTATGACTGTTAGTTTTGAAAAAGGTAAGCTCCCTAGTTGAACTAAGACTGGACCACGTAGATCTGTCAAAAGGAGGGTTGTAATGGAATTTATAACTTCTATGATTGAGATTGTTTGGCATAACTTGGTAAGTAATCCCAAATAATGAGTATCTCACTTATAATGATCATGGAGATATCTCTAGATCCAAATGCAAGATCCTCACCCTAAATTTCTTCATATCATTAGTAATTCTATGAAGTGAGAAGTAGTGTTCCATTTGGGTGACCAATCCTTACGGGTTAGAACCATCAAACATGTTCAATTCTACTTTAGTAAATCGATTATATGTGTTATTGTCCATGGAGTGTGGGTCATTGTTCTGAGGACCCAAAGGTGTTTTGTAGTTGGTAAATAGTTATGAGTAAGATATTCCTTCCTAGTGTGGCTCACTATGTTGTGTATTCCAAGGGAATTGTTTTGACACTCCATGAGTTAGTCGATCGAGGGAGCCATTTATCCTTTCCAAGTTATGACCTTACTTCTCATCCAATTTTTGATATAGGATGCATACTTCCTCTTGAGGTTGTTGCATGTTTTTCATGTATCGTTCGTCATTGTCCTACATTTTGTCCCAAAGATTCTTATATTCTTTTTCTAGGGTGTCAAATATTGAGTGCATGTTCATGTTGTATGGGATATTAAATGGTGTTCTATAGGGAGAAGTATCATCCGCCATGGGATTTTTAGGTGAGCGTAAGGCTTACAAGAAGTTGAATATGAAGAAGTTTCAAGTGATATAGTTCTTGATATATGTGCAGGGTCCAACAATAGTACTTAGCCCAATATCTTATGGAACTAGATAAGGATGCTTGTTCATGCCCTTATTCTTAATAATCAACTATGCAAGTACTAGAGAGTGATCTCCTTGAGTGTTGTTCTCAGTGTACTATAGCAACAAGACAATTGATCAGTTATACTTAAAGATGGTTCCAGATATACCTAGGGGATTTCTAATATACCCAAGGGTATTTGGAATTGAATTTTGGTATACAAGCGTTGTTTGATGCAAAACTACTTGAAGGGGCACCAACAAATTTTACAAGGGTGAACAAGAATGTGACTTAAGCACCAATTGTATGTTCTGTGTGTATGCTTCCACAACAACAGGTTTACCTGCTAAATGAAAGATCTTCATGTTATTTAAGGACATTTGAACACATCTCTAATAAAAATTAAAAATTGAGCTTGCCAACCTCATAAATAACTATACAATAAATAGAAAATAACTTACTTTTAAAGATAGGGTATGAGGACAAATTTTTTAAATCATCACAACTCCTAATAAAACCCTAATTTGGATATGGTCGTGCAAGCTCACCTTGAAGATTTGGTAACTTTGAAATTTCTACACCTTTTCCTTGGAATTTTTTTATGTAGTATCATGATATGTATCCTCTATAATTCCATATTTTTTATTGAATTTTTATTTTCCAAGAAAAAATCAAGGTTATTTTCCCCAAACTTGTTGATTTTGGCAATCTCTGAAGAGCGAACTTGTACAACCTGTTATACGTCCAATTTTTTAGGTTTGAATATTAATTTCTTATCAAAATTATTTTGGTTTTTCTTATTTCCAATACAATGGGTGGAACTCAATTTGGATGTTTAAAACTTCATATATAAAAATTTCACCGAGAACACCTATTTGGGGATAGCTTTTAGGCTAGTCACAAACCATAAACTTACACATTGTTTATCTCCAAATGTATAGTGATCCAGAACATAAAAATTTGGCCAAAGATACTTCCTTATATCCTCTTTGTAAATTGAAATTTTCATATCTTGAAACTTCATCGACAAACATTTGGAACAAAAATGCCAATATGACTTGTTTGAAGGATCCAAACCTTCTAGATTAGTAAAAAACCTAAATTACATAGCGTGTATCTCCAAAATTATAGAAAACTAGAGGATACAATTTTGACATAAGAAAACATTTCAGACCTTGAAGCTTTGTAGAAAAAAATGGGAGTGAAAATGCCAAGATGACTCGTTTGAAAGATACAAAAGCTAATATTAAAATGTAATCCTTGTCCCCAAAAAAGTGCTCTAATACCAATGTATTCCTTTTGTCCCCAAAAAAGTGCTCTAAGACTAAAAATCCATATAAGACTCTTTATGCTCTTAGGAATGGACCATTTCATGATAGCTTGAATCTTTTGAGGGTCCACCTTGAGCCTTTCCCTTGAAGTAATATGACCCAAATACTCTAGTTCTTATTTCTCAAAATCACATTTGGACCATTTTGCATACAATTGATTTCTCTCAAGAATTTGTAGGACTTGATACATATATTTAATTTCATATTCCCATGATTTTCTATAAATAAGTTTATCATTAAAGAAAACCAAACCAGTTATTCCAAGATCAAGTTGAATTTTTTTCATAAGGATTGTAAAAGTAGAAAGAGAAATAGTCAATCCAAAAGGAATGAGCAAGAACTCATAGTGCCCTTTACATGTTCTAAAAGTTGTTTTGGGAAGGTCTTATTCTGTTAATATGATAGTGGTATCCTAAATTAATATATAATTTTCTGAAATAAGCCACACCATGAATATCACCTAATAGCTCATCAAGATTTGGAATAGAGAGTTTATCCTTAATGGTGATTTTTTTAGATCTATATAATCAGGACACTTCCTCCAAGAATTATATTATGTTCTCATCATCACTACTAATGTTTAAAAGGAGTTCCTTCTTGGTTGAATTCCATCAAAGATATATTTTACCATTTTCTCAATCACTTGTTTTGGTTGATGTGGATATCTATAAGGCCTTTTGTTAATAGGAGTACTTCGAGGAATGAGTTCAATTTGATGTTCATGATCTCCAGATGGAGGTAGCTATTCTAGAAAACATTGAAAGACTTGATGGTTCTTTTTCAATGTACATTTTAAATAATTTAGGATATTTTCATCTTCATGCTTCACTTGCATAGAATAAATACTAGAAATAACTCTAGTACAACCATTATTACGATTTGTCCATTCTATGAGTACTGATTATCTTAAAGGGTGTATTTTTAACCCTTTCAGTTCATATTTAATTCCTTCCAAATCAAACCTCATGAATAATTAATTATAGTTTGTAGAAATTGTACCAAGGGTTTAGAACCACTGAATCCCTACAACAACATCTACTCCTCCAATGGGAGTGGCATACATGTGGCTTGATAAATTATAATATCCCAGACTAAGTTTAATATTATGAAATTTCCCTCCACAATCAATATTTTCCCCGTTTAGCAACCAATTCATGAAAAGAATTATTTGGATACACAAAAACATTGAGGTGCTCTGTTAATATTTTATAAATGAAATAATGTGTACAACCTAAATCAATGGTACTATCACTCTTTGCTTCTTAATATATCCTGCAATATTGATTGTTTGAGGTCCTGACACGCCTTCTAATGAACGAATTGATAATCCACACATATCTATATATATGCTGTAAAATGTTTCTAAATATTTTCACTACTGTTATGAGTCAAAATATTTTCCTCACACATTTGTGTTGATGCCACTATTTCCTCCTTGTCATTATTGTCCAATGTGAATATTTTTCGTTTCCTAGAATTTATTCCCTTTTAACTTTTCTTACTACAACCAAAACAAAATCCTTCTTCTCTTCTTTCAGCCATTTCCCTATGTTATATTTGAGTAGGTTGAGATAGGGTTTCCCTATAATGCACAATTCTATCTCTAAATCTTGTATATGTTCCAATGGTATATTTGTGTTTAACCTTATTCTTGACTTAAATATGATGAGAATATTACATACTTAGCTTCCAAAACATTTTTAGGATGTTTTAGGAAAAGCTCAAGTTTAATGTCTTATTTTAATCCTCCCATGTAAGATTCCAATAGATGTGGTCACTTATGTTATCCACCCTTGTAGGCAATATATCAACTTCTAAATTATAATATTTGACATCACCTAAATGCTTGATTCCTGGAAACTAACTAAAGTAATATTGTTCCCAAACATTACCATATTGTGTACTTCTGGGTCTCTTGCAAATAGATCCCAACTATAACTATAAGAAGGAGGATTCATTTTACTACCCATTCATACCATTAATAGGGTTTTTCCTCAAAATACAAGGTCATTAAGCAAGTTCTTTGCTTATTATCCGTAATATTATGCAATTCAAAGTATTTCTCTATCTAGTTAACCCATGTAAAGACATATATTCCATAAAGTTTTCTTGATTCAACCTTGGTGAAATGAATACCCTTAAAAACCTATCCCTTATTAGCTCCAATATTTGTTAGGATATTCCTATACTCCAGCCTAGTCCTAGCAGCATTTTCATTATTTGCATTTTCAGTCATGCATGCACTTTTAGGGTTTGCATGCATCCCATTCATCAGTCCTAGCACCTAGCCCTCAGTTAGCCAGCCCTCAGAGCTTCCTTCCACCCAATTTCATCCCTCCTAGAGCTTAGTGTGCCCTCATTTCACCTACTGCATGAGAAAGGTGCCCTTCCTTACCTACCATTCAGTTATCTTCGGTTCTCTCCTTGATTTAAGGCTAGACTGACTCTCAACTGACTGTATCACTCCAATGTATTTCTAGTGAGACTTGACTGCCCATTCTGACTTCAGTTAGCTCCTCATGCGCCCTCCATTGAGCCTCCTTCATTCAGTTAGTTCTAGTTACACCTACCACACTCAGTTTAACTGATGGTTGACAGTTACTTGAGCATTGATGACTCCACTAATGATGAGATAGACTACTAGTTGTGCTCTGATGACACTCTAGTGATATTTTGATCACTCCATGAAGGCTAATTCGAATTGCCACCTTAGGCATTCGAATCCTCATGCATTGTACTATTTATTTGTCCATATTGTGATTAGTTAATTAGTGTATTTTTGCTTCTATCCGAGTTCTACTGTATTATTATTCTGTTGCTCATTATACTGCATTGACCACTCTTCCTCTATTTTCTTGCTTAATCATAATTATTCTTGTGAGCTATACATCATCTCTTAGATCTGCTATGAGGATTTTCACAATATTGAGGTTAAATCCTCTTCAAAAATTGTATTAATGGAAGGTTGTTCCACATGAATACTATCTTTATTTTAAAGATTTCCTTAGATCACATTATCTCTTTTAGGGAGTCTCACACCTTGCGTTTGTATGAGTTGCATCCTCTTCTTATCAATCCCTTGATCCATTGTTCCCATCATTTGAGCCATTGTTTCCATATTATGCATATTTAGTTTAAAATTACTTTCTATATCATATTTTGACTTTTCCAATTGAACATGTGTGACTAACATATAAGTCAATTTGTTAAAAAAATTATCCAAAAAGGATAGTCGAAAATGTATTTCTTCATTTTCTTCATGAATCACGATTGAGTTCTTCATAGGTTTAACTGGTGTATAATTTTTTGCAAAACCATTTTTCATGTGAGCTCAAAAGAATATTTATCTATAATCAACCCTTTAGCCTCTTTATCAGGTTGAATCCATGAATATGGGTACACTTTTTGACCAAAAGTGACAATAAAAAATCGGTTTTTTACTCATTTATTAAATGAAAGCTCTCAAAACTCTTGTATGCCTTATGAATTCCGACGTGCAACAAAAAAATAAATTGTAGGGAATTATATTGTCTTTCTACCTATAATTTTTTTTTAAATCATAATTTAGTGATAAATTTGCATAATTTCTGAATATATATATATATATGAACACACACGCACACGCGCGTGCGCACACACACACACACACACACACACACATATCTATATCTTCCATATGGAAAATATCAATCATTCAAGAAGAATGATCATGAATTTTCCTCAAAGGAATTACATCCATTGCTGTCCAAGAAAGCATTCATCTTATATTAGACAAAGTCTTTAATTCATTCGAAGCAACAATCCTTTCCCATTCTCCTTCAAATTTTCTGATTACAATAATATTCTCGATAGTTACAAAAGCCATCCATCTTTTACTTCTTCAATCTTTGTTCTCCCTTGCTCCAAAAGAAGAGATTCTTTTTATAACTGATATGCTTTAGAGTTTAGTTCTTTGTATACATGTGCTAACAATAAAACAGAGAATGAATCCATTAGTATATGGATTGATAGTAGAAGTTGCTGAAGATGTGGTGATTTGATATGAATTTTATTATTGGGCCAATCAATGACCATCTTCGAATCTCCATAAATATGAAGACAAATAACACTCATCGCTATTGCCACCTTCAAAACTGTATAGAGAGCAGCAAGTTCATCCTTGCTGTTAGAACAATGCCCCGGTGCAAATCTAATCAATATTCTGTGATTATCAGCAAGGTGAACATATATATATATATATAATCTAGAAAAAATGCATGAGGGAACATATTTTTCTAATTTATTTTGGAAAATTAAATATTTTTTTTTTAATTTTCGAAACTCATCATTGAAAATTTTAATCACATTTTGTACACGTGTTTGCACATAATTTTTTTTTACTGGTTACAAAATTAAAAATAAAAACAAAAACTACCCTTTTGAAGATGACACGTTGATGTAGGGTGAATATATTTTTTGAAATTTTTTGGTTGTGTACTTTTTATGTTGTTGATTTTTCTTTGTGTTGATTCAATGCTGTGGACATGGTTTCTAAGTGTAAGTTTGAAAAGAAAATAAAAATTAATTATCACATGAACTGAAATCATGATAAATGGGGATAAGGGTCCTTTGGTTTTTTATTCTTAATCACACAAAATATTAAGAATCAAACGACCCTTCTACAAATTTTCTGTGATTTCAGTTGAACATATATAAACACCAATTACTCTGCTATTATATATATAACCCCTCTCTACTAGTCCTCGGTGGAGCTTCTATGCAACAGATGTGGTTTGTTGTTTTATTTTTATAACTATTAGAGGAGCTCGATCAAGCTTTCAAGGGAGCTCGATTGAGCTTATAAGCTTGATCAAACTTTTAAATTCCATAGGTGGGAAATATTTAGCAACCTTTTGTTTTAAAATTTTTACTGGGCACGAACGCTCGATCAAGCTTTGAAATATTAATTGAGAGTTTTAGAAACCCTCGGTCAAGCTATTGAGCTAGATCGAGGGTTTTATTAACCCTTGGTTGAACATTTTAAAATAGCTTGATCAAGAGTTTAGTTAAGCCCTCGATTGATCTTTTCAAAGCTCAATCGAGGGCTTATCAAAATCTCATTTGAGGTCATTTTTTACCATACTCACACCCTCCTCTTTCCAAAAAGTGTTACCCATCTTCATGGGAACACCCACCACACCTTTTTAATCACCCACAATATATATTTCAATCAAAAGTTAAGTAAATTTCAAGTTACATACGTTTATAAACACTAGTTTGTAGGTTGTGTTGTTAGTTGACCTTTCTCTTAATGTATCTCTAAAATCCCCCCTCCCTCTGATTTAAAATTTTGTCCTATAGTATATTGGTTATGTCTTCTACGCAATGTCATAGCTTTGAGTTGTGAAAAGAGAAAGATATGGTAACTTTTCAAAAATTTGTTGTTTTAGCTTTTTGAGGAGACAAAACTAGTATGCCTTGCCATGTGTCCAATTTTTTAGATATTCTTCTAGAACATTCCCCAAAGACATTATGGACTATCTTATTATTGATGCAATAGGTGGAGCTCGATTTGGAGCTCACGAGATTCAGATGTAATGGTTTTATTGAAAACACATATCTGGGACTAGCTTTTGGACCAGTGAAAAACCCTAACTTCCACATAATGGAACTCCAATTACTTCACTATGACATCTACAACATTTAAAATTTCCATTATCTAAAATGTTCTAAATTTTTTTATAGTGAAAATGGATTTACTACGAAATGTTATGGATCAAATTCCCAAAATAGCATTCAAAAATATCTAGTAGCTCCATGCCTTGATAAGAATAAAGTTTAAATGAATAAAATGCCTCTTCAAGGTGGAAAACTCCTTTTACAATTCATCCAATGCAAAAGAGAAAGATGAGATGATTAAACACATGAATATCCTTTATTATAAATCAAATATATGAGGTGAGCATGATGTAACCTTCCACTAATCCGGCCTAACCATTATTAATATACTAATAATGAATGATGGTAATGACCTCTATTCAATAGGATGTTTCTCCCTTGAATGGTATGTGAACATTTCCCTTTCTTTTTTGGATATCAACACAAATTTTATATTATGCAAGTTCTATATTGTTGCCTCTCTTATTTACTTTTATTGAGTTTATATTAATTGGATAATTGATCAATAATGACTTTTGTGTTTGTTAAGTACAATATAGTGTGCTAAAGTGTGTTTTATTTACGAGTCATAGGGATTAATGGTTAAATTGTATCAATGGGTTAGTGTGTTAAGGATTATAGAATGGTGAGGGGTAGTTCCATGAATGGTCATAAAGTTTAATAATTGGTAAAGACCTAATAACCACTATAATCCATAAAACACTAACTATGTTATTTGTTATTATCCATAAAGCACTCGGAGCTTTATGTCCCATAAAACTCTTATCCATTTCCATAATGACCCTAACACACTATAATTCCTATAAAAAAAAACATTAAGGCAATATATTTCCTTCATATGATTGATAATATCAAGTACATATTTAATATACTTAATCATATTTACCATAACTAATTGAATACTAAGATTAGAATTTCTAATTAAATTTTCCACATTTGTACATATTATATGTGGACAAAACAATCAATTTGGATTATAGTAAAACTTTACTTATTTTTTAAATTTATGTAAATATCTTAGAAAATTCTATTTAATTTGTTTTCCTTAATTTTTGGAGATCCTAACCACTTATTTGGAACCTCATCGAAAGTAGATCAGCTATAAAGTCCCAATGCTAGCTCCTACCCTTAGACCCACTTATGTTTTTTTACCATAGGAACCTACAAGGCCACCCAACAATCCTCATTAATTACACTACCTTGTAGCAAGCCTCAGAGCTCAGGCCATAGTTGGGTCCATCGTTATTATTGAATAGGGCTTCCACTAAGAGTACGATCACGCAGTAGTACAAAGCCTTTAAATACCAAGGTACGTATGGTTTCTCCTCACCCCCACACGGATTTAAAACTCCACTTCCTTCATACTTGACTTATGGCTCCTCCCCTACCACACCCCTGACCCATATTAGAACTGATATTGTATCTTGAACTATTTGCTATGAAGTCTGTACATAGAAAGATATTATTTTAATACAATTAACAGTTGGGCGCATGAGGAGCAATACGCTGAAGAGGAGATCTAGATATTAACTGAGGGTTGTGAGGGGATAAGGATGACTTATGTACCTTGTTCCCTAAACCCTTGTTTTATAAACCTTATGTTAAAAACCCCAAAACCCATAGTCCTAAGCCATATTATTAGTGGGGGATTAATTAATTATTAATTAGTAATTAATATGGAGTTTTAGTGGCTAATCGTGATTATGGATGCGGGGAACGTGTTCTTTTGGGATAGACACATGGAGCCCAAAGGAGGACACAGGGTTTCTTTGGGGAAGCAATGCGAACATACTGGGGGTTTTCATCGGTCTGGAGAATGAACGCAGACACAGGGAGGCAGACAAGGGATTCTAGGGTGGATGCATGTGGAATGAGCAGAGCGGAGAAAAATTGGAAAAATCCCCGTGTGAAAACCTGAAAACGGTTATGCTGAGTTAACCTGATCTGTCTTTGATTTCCTTGTTTGCACATACCAGTCAATTGGCAATTGTGCATGACACTCCGAGTGAATTACAATGCTTGCAGTGAAGTGTATCACTGCACATTTAAGGGAAGGAACTATGTGGGTTAATTGTGGAATTAACAAGGAATTAATGGCTATCCAACTGTTGTTTTGTTAAACCCCTATGTATATCCATTCTCCCTATTATTTCCACCTTTGACTCTATGAGTGAGTTGAGGGGGTTGGTGAGACACCTTGGGTTAATTTATGGATCTTAGCTCGGGGGTGAACTTGGGAGCTGAAATAGTACAGGATGGACAAGTTCTAAGGTTTGGTGGAGCATGGCTCACATACAGCTAGTTACCACAATTATGTGAATTTTAGATAAGTGTTTTTGTGGATGAATTTTTAATGTTCATATGATATATTATGCTTGTTATGTTCAAATCATCGAATGAAGGTTGCAATTAAATGTAATCCATAATTATGCTATGTATAAGCCTGTGTAGATGGTTGTATCCATGTTGGATGTTTCCTTCAGTTGCATGAGTTATCTGCACTATGAATCTTGCATGTGAAAGATGTAATGGTTATACTTAATTTATGCACCTCATGTAAGCTTATGCTGTCATACCCTCATTGATGAATGGATGGCTAATGTCATGTTCATAGAATGATAGGGATAAATCTGCATATGAGGACTGAATGCATGATTGGGTGTTTTTCCCATGAATGAGATTGTTTTGTGTTCCTAAATTTGCAGGCTATGGTATGTAATCTAGCTTAGTTTCATTCTTTATGTTGCTTATGTATTATCATTCACCCTGCTAAGGGATGATTAGTCTTCACCTGAACTCTGGGAAAAGATAGAGTTGAACCTTGATTTGTTTCAGAATATCTCTTTACGTCTGGTGAAGGTGGAAATCTTGGAAGGAAGGGGCAGAGTTCCCCTACTGTAGAATTAAATTTATGGGAAAATAATGAAGTTGTTAATTAGATGTATAAAAGAAAATCTTATTTTTATAGTTTTAAACTATAAATTGTTTGTGTGTGTAACACAAGTACTTGGTATCAGAGCGTCGGTTGTAGCTCTCGGGCCTCTGGAATTGAAATTGTTTTTCCTAAAGAGATAAATACATGTATTCAAATATATGTTTTAGTTAATTTGAGACTAATAATCATTGAAAAGTTCATATTTCTAGCATTATACAGGAATATTCAGTCATTTTAATTGCAGACTATCAGTAAAGATAGGAAATTAGAACTAAAGAGATGGTAGAGGATCCTGAATTCTCTAATTTTGTGGAAGGAATCGGTGGTGAAGTACATGGTAATGCATCCATTGGTCACTTAAGTGGGACAGGGACCATGGATGTTGTGCAAACCCTGAAGGAATTGCACGTTGGAAACCAAATATTTTTGCAAAGTATGGAACATCATAACCAAATTAATCAACATTTAATGCAGGATTTGGTTCAACTGCAAAATCAGATGCATCAAGTGACTTCAAATGTGGGAAGCGGGAAAATTTCCTTAAACCCTATCTTGACTTGTATTTACATTTTTGAATCTATGTGCATAAATTAGGGCATATGAATGTTGAAAGTGAAATAGATCATGTAGATGTAATGAATATGCACTAGAGGGAACATTAATAGACACTGCATAGTGCATAAGAATGTGTAGTGCATGTCTGTGAGATTGCCTGGTTGTAAAATAGTGAGTTCTACATATGCAATAAGCCACCATTGATAATTGTTGTGATTGATAATCACCATTGCTATTGGTATTGGATATAGGACCAAAGACAATAGAAGCATGGTTGAAGATTTTGATGATGATGTTTCCTGTGAAAAGCAATCTTATGAAGCAATGCTAGAGCAACAAACCTATGATCAAGAGGTCGGTGGAAGGACTGTGTAGTCCTTAGTAAGAAACCAATTGATCAAGTAACAACAATGGGTTGATGACAGCCTTGCAGGTAAGGTTCATTATGCTAATATTACTAAGTGTTGAGAAAGGATGGGTAAGAATCCTTTAATCATTTTTTTTTAGTCATCATAAAATGGCATGCATGTAATAGTGAATGCATTTGTGTGAATGACATTCCACAAGGCATGTTATCATGTGATTGTTTAATAATTTTGAATGCATTCATATGAAAGTAGATTATGCCATGTGTATATTGGTTATGGGTTGATAACCAAGCAAGTAGGGACTTATGGTCCTATTGTGGTAATGCTTTAGTGCTACACAAACCACCCATTAATTCCCTATTGGTGTTAAATTAGGATGAAACCTGTTTCCAACAACCATGGAGGGAGCAAACTCGGGATTTGTTGTTGAATGGGGAAAGAGGGAATCAAATAGACAACCAAATTATTGGGGAGATGGTTGGGTAAGGTGTTGGAGCATTTTCCAGAACGTTCAACTTACCATTGTAAGAAACATGTGTAGGTACATGGATGTTCTTGATCAATGTGGTAGTACATTGGGTGCATTTAGTAGATGTACAATAAAAAGGTCTTGTAAATCTTGTGATTAAGCATTGAGTAAATGCATATAAAAGTTTGTGTACATGTTGTGAATGTGCATACATGTGTGTGGCTGCACATGTTGTGATGCATTGTGTGAATGCATAATTGGGATGTGTGTGTGTCATTGCAAATTAAATAATGGATGAAATGTTGAATTAATGGTGATTCTGAGATCATTTCATGAGATGATGTGAATGCAGGAAGGATTAAATGGAGGTAGTCATGATGAGAGGGATGCTAGGATACTATGTGGAAGGACAGAGCTGTATAAAGGTTATGACTAGGAAGTAATGGGTATCGAAGGTTTATTAAAATTATATAAACAATGTGATGGTGTCTTTTAAATTTTATTAGGATAAAGATGCATATAAAATACACCTATACATTTCGTTGTAAGAAGACGTTAGCAGCAGAAATTGCTTGAATGATTGGGTGATTATATTTCTGAAAATCACTTTAATGACTATTGCAATAAAAATGTTATGTGCATGAAAGACTCACAAAGTGTTTGACTGGTTTGAGTTTAGATTTTAGGTAGATTGATTTGGACATGGCAAGGTGGGTAAGTCCATGATGAAGGCTGAAAATATACCATGTGAAAAATTCAAACCTCATGAGAATGATCTCATGGTTGTAAACTTAGCTATGCACATAATAGATTGTCCATTTGAGACTTGTAAATTTCAGACTTGAAAACTATTGATGATTGCTAATCATTGTTGGCTTGTATAGAACTATGTTAGGAGGACTGTATAAGTGGGTGTCCATGTTATGGTAACAAGCGTAAAACCCAATGGGAATAGTGGTGCCACTTGCAAAATCCAAACAATATGAGGATGCCTCATGTGCACTACATGGTGGAAATCCATGTGAGTGAGATGGTAAAATTTATGCCAAATATGGCATACGCGTAACATTAAAGAGATTGGGGTGGCAAATCGAGGGACTGAAAAATCAGAGAAGGGAGCCCCACTCCTCGCAAAGGAAGAGAAAGTACATCTGCAAAAAGAGATAAGTGTTCTGTAACCCTAGCTGAGATATAGACATGTCTAGTTACTAGAGTTAATATGCAGAGCATGTTTTATTGTATTTATATTATTTCAGACTGCTTGAAGTAAGAGTAGGACCTGTATAGTTCACATCAGTGAAGGGTGCACACCTTTCTAGTGTTGAGTTATGAACTAGGGTTATAAATATTAACTATACCTAAGGGAATGGATGCATTCCTGGTATTTCAATATTTGGTAGTGAATGTTATGAAATATGTTTACCATTGTAGAAAACCAATACAAATGAACTAGCTTGTTCATCTTGTGTGTCACCTCGAACATGTACAATTTGATGCGGCACACTCATGGAGCACATGGATGACATATATATGTTGAGCAGAAGCTCTGGAGCACATGGACTACTCATCGTGTGTTGAGCATATCCTATGGAGTACATGGATGACATATATGTGTTGAGTAGAAACTCTAGAACACATGGACTACTCATCATGTGTTGAGCATAAGCTCTGGAGTGCATGGATGACATATATGTGTTGAGCAGAAGATATGGATCACATGGACTACTCATCATGTGTTGAGAATAAGCTTTAGATCACATGGATGACATATATATGTGTTGAGCAGAAGCTCTGGAGCACATGGACTGCTCATCATGTGTTGAGCATAAGATCTGGAGCACATGGATGACATATATGTGTTGAGCAGAAGCTCTGGAGCACATGGACTACTCATTATGTGTTGAGCATAAGCTTTGAATAGCACTAAAGTGACTCTACTTAAAAAGGCTGAACATAATCTCGAGAAGAAACAGAACTTATTATATTACCGATGTTGAGCTGGGGGCTTTGGAGCATCAGTAATCAGGTTACTATTAATTATTAAGTTCCCTCGATGAGAATCCTGGGACAAACATCAGACACTAAGTGTCATAGCCAAGAAAGGGCAAGTTAAGTACTCACATTGAAATGAAAGAAGCGAAGGAGCATGGAACCAAAGTGATGGCGTGACTTCGGATTAGAACAAGACTAAGAGGGGGAAACTCTTACTCTCCTCTTTCCTTTTTAATTGATGCATTACAAAAAACAAAAAATTGATTGAATGCATGTTTTGGCTGAGAAATGATTGTGGTTGATTGCTTGAAATACTTTTGAAGGCTGAATTAGTTAATTCTGTGTGAAAGGATGAACATGCATGAGTTCATGTGCATGTTGGGAAAGCATGAAATGTGTGAAAGTCTCATGGATATAGCATGGATTTTCCATGTCACTTGGGAAATTAATTGACTGATTTTAATGTTATTTTGAGCTTGACCTAACAAAGAATTGCAATGATGAATTTCACAGGTGAGAAATTGAAATCAATTGGCTGCAGCTTTTATAAAATAGGTGGTGCTATTAAGCAAAGTGTGGGAAGCTGTGTACATTGATCATGGCAACCAACCAAAAGTTACTGGATTTGGCATAAAATCTTCTTCAAACAATTAACAAAACCCAAGAGAATCTTGGAGAGATACTCAAGCTACATGAGCAGCTAAATGAGATGAACCACAAGGTTTTGCAGGGCTCTATTAATGTGCAAAAGGAGGTAAAAATCCTTCTGAAAACAATCAGCAGTGGAAAGGTCGGTGGATCAATGAAGAGGCATTCATCCAGTCAAACCACTAAGAAACGTTTCAGGTGGGAAGACTCAAAGGAATTGGAGTAGGCAAACAAAAAAATAGCCACTGAAATGTTGGGGATGTGGTGGGGACCACTTCTTAAAAACATTTCCCGAAAGAGGAAATAAATGAACCAATGTGTATAATATGCAAGAATCCTCTACTATTGGTGATGTTGCTAGAAGTGTTCCTCACATCTATGCAGCATTGGATAATTTCCAAGCTAATCATCAATATTCTATGATCAAGATTGAAGATGGAACCCGAAGGGAAAATACAGGTTCAACCAATCTGCATATTGGATCGCAGAAGCAAGATACTCAGGAACAGAGTCATTAGACAGGTAAAGGTCCAATGGACCCATTACAGTCTTGAGGAATCTACTTGGGAACTGAAAGATATGATGCGGGAAGAATATCTGCATCTATTTTAAAAATTTGTATGTAAATAAGGTTAAACATTCCTGCAATTTTTTTTTGTATATGTTTTGATACAATGTTAATTATCAAGGATGATGAAGACTCTAAGGGGAGGGGAAATGTAACACCTTTGGCCCATATTAGAACTGATACTGTATCTTGAACTATTTGCTATGAAGTGTGTACATAGCAAGATATTATTTTAATACAATTACCAGCTGGCTGCATGAGGAGCAATACGCTGAAGTGGAGATCCAGATATTAACAAAGCACTATACTGATCTTGGATATTAACCGAGGTCTGGAGATTTAGTGGCTAATCGTGATTATGGATGGGAGGAATGTGTTCTTTTGGGATAGTCACGTGGGATTCCAAAGGAGGACATGGGGTTTCTTTGGTGAAGCAGTGCGAACAGACTCGGGGTTGTCCTTGGTCTGGAGAATGCACGTAGATGCACGGAGGCGGATAAGGGAGTTCGGGGTGGATGCCTGTGGAATGAGTAGAGCGAAGAAAACTTGGAAAAATCCTTGTCTCGAAACCTGAAAATGGTTATGCTGAGTTAACCTGATCTGGTTTTGATTTCCCTGATCTGGTTTTGATTTCCTTGTTTGCATATACCAGTCAATTGACAATTGTGCATGACAATCCAAGTGAATTATGATGCTTGCAATGAAGTGCATCACTGTGCGTTTAAGGAAATGAACTATGTGGGTTAATTGTGGAATTAACAAAGAATTGGTTATCCAATTGTTGTTTTGTTGAACCCCTATGTATATCCATTCTCCCTATTATTTCCACCTTTGACTCTATGAGTGAGTTGAGGGGGTTGGTGAGACACCTTGGGTTAATGTCTGGATCTCGGCTCGGGGGTGAACTTGGAAGCTGAAATAGTATAGGCTGGACAAGTTCTAAGGTTGGGTGGAACGTGGCTCACATGCAGCCAATTACCACAATTATGTGAATTTCAGATAAGTGTTTATGTGGATGAATTTTTAAAGTTCATATGATATATTATGCTTGTTATGTTCAAATCGTTGAATGAAGGTTGCAATTAAATGTAAGCCATAATTATGCTATGTATAAGCCTGTGTAGATGGTTGTATCCATGTTGGATGTTTCCTTCAATTGCATGAGTTACTTGCACTATGAATCTTGCATGTGAAAGATGTAATGGTTATACTTAATTTATGCACCTCATGTAAGGTTATGTTGTCATACCCTTATTGATGAATGGATGGCTAATGTCATGTTCTTAGAATGATAGGCATAAATCTGGATATGAGGACTCAATGCATGATTGGGTTTTCTTCCCATGAATGAGATTGTTTTGTGTTGCTAAATCTGCAGGCTATGGTATGTAATCTAGCTTAGTGTCATTCTTTATGTTGCTTATGTATTATCCTTCACCCTGCTAAGGGATGGTAAGTCTTCACCTAAACTCAAGGAAAAGATAGAGTTGAACCTTGATTTATTTCAGAATGAACCTTGATTTATTTCAGAATGTCTCTTTAGGCCTGGTGAAGGTGGAAATCATGTAGAATTATGTTTATGGACAAATAATGCAAATAATGAAATTGTAAATTAGATGTATAAAAGAAAATCTTATTTTTATAGTTTTAAACTATAAATTGATTGTGTGTACTGCGGGTACGTTACATCCCCTCTTCCCTACATATGCTTAAAATTTAAATCGAAGGACCTCCAATTCCTTCGAGACAACCACCATCCTTGACTGCTGGTTCCTCCCCTCATCCCTACTTACTTATGCTTAATGTTTATGTAAACATCTAAATATTGGTTATGAAGTTTATACAATGTTCGCATGAGTACTAACCGCTATTTACTTTGTAGTGAGGTGAGAAATAGATGTTGTCTTGCAATGGTCCAGTCGGTGCTCGATTATAAATCTATGTAAATCAGTGAAAACTTATGTACTCGCCTCCACACGAGGAGAGGATTACAGAGAGACAAACATTTTTTTTAATTTTACCAATAGAAATCAAACCGCTGGTTTAATACGAATAGCAGTGCATAGTAACTCACGGGAACATGGAGGCAGCGTACAATGCAAAAGCGTGCACAACAAAAGTGGATAAGCTCCCTTGCCCGGTTCTCTTCATTCATCAGGGAGATGCCAATATTCCCACAGCATGAGAGCGCCCTGATCATCCAAACTGTGAAACAAGGTACAAGAAGTTTTCTCAGCTCGACTGAGCCATGCACTGTCAACCTCCACTTTTGGCAGGCACTGCATTTCATTGCCTGATGGTGGGGGCGTTTTTAGGGCATGACCAGCTGCCGATGATCCTTCAAGGGGTAGTGGGGAGGAATAATAACCAGCACCAGCGGTTAGGGGATCGCATGGCGACTGGGGACTTTGGATCGTCCACGGCCTGTCCTGGTTAAAAACAGAACTTCCAGGTTCACTCATAAGGCTATAACAGCCACCTTCCTGTCCCTTCCTGATAGTTGGAGAAGTATTAGTTGGCTCAATTACTGAATTCTCTGATTTGTGCTGTGGCTTGATCTCGGAACCACTCACCTTGTTGTTCCCATCAATGTTCTCCGGTTCCCTGCTTAGCCGCTTCATCTAGATCGGATACCCAAAACTGATTTTGTCAGTACAAGATAGATGGACAAAATATTCAATGCAAATCATCAAATGTACGCATGATAAAATTACATTCAAAATTCTATTTCCTCTTAAATTGCTACTCTAAACTCTTCTTCAGTATGTGAGAACTGTGATATGGAGATTGGACAAGCCCTCCGGACTGGATTGATACCTCAGCTTTGAATCGTTTGTTTTCTGCAAGGAGGATTTCGTACTTGCTCTTCAGAGTGTCGTATTCTTGCTTGAGAGCAGCGAACTCTTTCTCCACCTGCTTGGCTTTGCATCTGGCTCGCCGGTTCTGAAACCATACAGAGATTTGTCTGGGCTGCAAACCTAGCGCCTTCGCCAGCTGCATTTTCCTCTCGAATTCCAGCTTATTTCATACATCAAAACTTGTCTCTAACGTCTTCACTTGTTCCAATGTTAGCCTTCTTTTCTTCTCTCCAACATGCAGGACATCTTCCTCCCCAATATCATGGTCTGACAGGTCCATGGCTCCTTCGCAGGAGGAACATTCACGTAGCGTTAGAGATCCAGCACCTGCGGTGCTGCAATTTTGCCATCAAACCACGCTTAACAACCGAATGAATTTCTATGAACGTTTATAAATACTTATTGCTACATCTGTGTATATTTGCATCTGATCAGAACTAGCAACTGAACAAGGCCATGAACTTAGAGACTAGTGACTACCGAACCCAACACATGTACAAGCAGTAGTCAAAATCATAGCTTTTTGCAAGATGATTCTTAGTGGCCACCGTCACAATGGTCTGCCACGATAATACACATCCTTATCCGTCCGCTTTTGCTACAATAAATCAGATTTCCTGCTTTAAAGAATACACGGAAGCTCCCAGCCCAAGCTCCAATGCGTTTACATAATAGGCATGCACGACCCGTTGTTCATAGCAAGATGGGAAAGGGAAGGAGATTATATTCGATTTTATAGTAGTAAGGTGAAACGTGGTACAACATTGAATCATTCATCTTGGATGGTGTTGGATTAATTGGTTGTATAAATTGCATAGGTGCTTTCAATGTTTTAAAGGAAGCTGCCTAGAGTTAGATAGATCATAAGCCTTAGTCATATGGGTTGAAATTGAAGGAGCGTAACTTGTGTAGTTATTGGTGTGTAGTTATTGGTTGTTTATGTAACACCAAGGTTATCAACAAATATATATATTTTTATAGAGTTTGTGAAAATTATAAAAGAAATTTGGGGTCAAGATATGAAGATGTTCACTTGGAAGGATAGAAGGATGTGTTGGGATGTTTTGGATATGTACATCCATAACATAAGGAAGAAACTAAAAGTATAAGGAAAATTAGATTAGTGAATCTACTAAGAAAAATGTGGAGTGGAAGGCATCACCTTGTTTCAAAGAAATAGCTAGATACTCCTTTCATTTAAAGAATACATCATGGAGCTAGAATGAAAATTTATGAACATTCATTCAACTTTGAGAGGCGCTTATCTAAGCATGATGGAGTTTAAGCAATGAATGGTTGCAAACCTTAGTTTGGCTTTGGTAGCTAAGTATAATATATAAGTCTTGGATAAGTCTTGGAGAGCATAGTTGTTTAGTCACAAGGGGATTAGCATAAATCACCAAGTCTAGGTTAAGGTGATCTTATAATTTGGAAATTTCTAAGAATTTCAATGTTTGAGAGGTACTTATCGAGTGGATGTAGGTAGAAGACTTTGTCTCAAGGCAAAGTTTCAATTGAAGACTTGTCAATCGACCATTTTGAGTGGTGGAACTTTGTAGCAAACTTGGACAAGCAAGGTAATTTTGCATGTTGCATAGCATATGTTCCAATACAAAAGTGGAGGATGTCCAAGATCAGTACATTGCTTTGTGGTTGGAGTTCTTCTTAAAGAAACATCAAAGTGTTGGAGATCCTTTCAAAGTAGTTCTACATATATTGTAACAAGAAGTTTAGAATAGACTTGGACTATTAGATGAATGTAGAGTCTTTAGTTATTGTAAATAGATTTGGTTGTCTTTTCTCGTAATAAATTTAAAGTTGTCTAAGTTGGCCGCTGGCCATATATCTTTTGATATTGACATGTTATTGACTATTTTGAGTGGTGGAACTTTGTAGCAAACTTGGACAAACAAGGCAATTTCACATGTTGCATAGCATATGTTCCAATACAAAAGTGGAGGATGTCCAAGATCAGTGCAATGCTTTGTGATTGGAGTTCTTCTTAAAGAAAGACCAAAGTGTTGGAGATCCTTTGAAAGTAGTTCTACATATATTGTAACAAGAAGTTTAGAATAGACTTGGACTATTGGATGAATGTAGAGTCTTCAGTTATTGTAAATAGATTTGGTTGTCCTTTCTCTTAATAAATTTAAAGTTGTCTAACTTAGAGCTAGCCATATATCATTTGTTATTGACATGTTGAAGCATTATGTTAATTAACTAAGTATTAAATTTATTAATATAAATGTTTTAACATCATGGTTGAACATTAAATCTTTGTGTTACTAGACTTCTTAAGCACTAAAGTTATAACTTTAAAACATTGTCTGGATTTTTTCTAATTGAAAAGATATAATATGCTTAAAAGTAAAGTTAAGATGCTTGAGTCATTGACTTTAAAACAAACAAAGTATTGTATCACAACTTTAAGTATCTATTCAAAAAGCTTCATACCTACCACAAAACATGTGTTTTTTTTAAAGCAAACAAAAAAAATAAACTTACACTTCAAGGTTATTGAATTACTACAGGTTTAACTAATCAATCATTCAGGAAAGTTTCTTAAAATAGAATAATTTAAATAATAGATGATTTCAAATTTTTTTTTCCTCAATTTTACTTAAATCTAATTAGAATTGTTAAAATTACATATATAATTTGTAAAAATTATACAATATAGTGAAACAAAAATAAAATTTAAATAATGAAAAAATATATTGTGAAAAAAGTAATATCCCTAGATTCCAACACTGTTACAATAAAATCAAAATTTTTGACTACTTCCTTTTAAAATATCTACATATTTAAATCCAAGTTCCAACGATGCATATACACCATAAATATCTACACACAGATCCAAATTCAATCGGTGCATAAGCTGACTCAAATTCCAACGTTGCAGAAACTGACTCAATACTTCAGTGAATGCTGCAAAGCTTGAAGCATAAAGCTGCCCCGAAACTGCCAAACCCAGATGAGTTGAATGCACTTGATTGGAATCAAAAGCAGAGCCTATTTCAATATAAAATCAATGGAATACTTCAGATATACGATGAGCAGATATAAATTAAGTGTCCCAAATATTCCTCGTAAAAGAGAAAGGAAAGGTCCACAGAACTTTCAAAACCCTTGTATGGGTTTGCGTGCCCTTAAACCACATCTTGGCCCACTTCCTCTAAAATCCCTTTCAACGTCACTAACACGGCCGCAGAGCGATAAGTAACGACGTCCATTAAGAAAACGCACAATCGCTCCTTCCCAATAACCTAGATCCTCCTCCACATATGGTAGTTATAAATAAAATGCGAGCCTTTACCTACAAGGCTACAACAAACCTAATAAGAAAAAAATCCCGTGTCAAGATACCATATTTTATAGACCGATACAAGTTGTGTATACCACTTCATTGTTGTATATACCTCTAACTTAGCTCAAGTCTCTTTCAGAATGAACCTTTGTTAAATGCTGGGCAGTGTTTTGGTGTTATGTTTATATCTTAATATCGGGGGTAGTTTAGTTTTTATATATTTATTGAGATAACCGTGTATTGTTTAGATTGATTTTATGATATTTCTTCTAAATTCAAAAATAAACAATAATAAAAGAATAAGGAATAATTGATGCATGGATTGTCTGTATTTAGTATAGAAACAGTTATTTTTTACGGGTGAGATTTTTACCAATTCCTACCCTAATCTGTTCTGTTCCTGACACTTAATTTGTAATTGATTTGATTCTAATCCAGATCCTATCGACTCCATTCCAACCTAAATTTGTTATTTGGCACAGTTACACGTCTCCAAGACAAGGAAAACAGGCTGTCCATACCTAACGATCTTCGCTACGACAATTTTGTGGAGTTTCAAAGGTGCATGTGAACGTAAAGAAATGTAGTTGCATTTGAACAGGCAGTCGGCGGGCACTGGGCAGAGGTCTTTGTTTCCAGCAAACAATCACTACACCGCAAAGCAAGATTGACGGTGATGGCGGAGCAATGCAGTGGAGAGGAACAGCCATTAACAGGGTTGTGTTTACGGATCGATGGATGGATGACCCCAGCATGTCATTTCGGCGATGTCGGTGAGAACAGACATAGATTGTCGTGAAAGGTGACAAATGGCTAATGGAGGACCCCAGTACGTAACTTTACATCCTTCAATCTATCAGCTACTACCATCCATATCATTACAAAATTGATTAAAATCCAAAACCACAAAACTTATTGGTACTGTTGTGTTGTTTTATTCTGTTCTGTTTTACAGAATGGCTTTAAATCCAAAGCCACAAAAGGTACTGTTTTTTTGTTATGTTATGCTAATTTGTAAATCATAATATGGTACATGTAAATCTTACATTCCATTTCCAATGCAAGAATCTTTTGACTGTGGTACGAGAAATACAGTGAGGCATATGATATTGACAATATTAATGGAGATGTACATCCTAATATATAGTAAAAAATAGAGTGATATAGAGTATTTACAATACTCATGGATGGAAGATGCATATATACCTACCTCTTATTCTTTATGGTTTGAACTTATAAACTTAATGATGAACATTATTTTCTCTTCTTTCTCTGTTGTTCTTAATTCTGTAACACTTCATTTTGACTCTTATTCCTTGTGGTTTGAACTTATAAACTTAATGATGAACATTATTTTCTCTTCTTTCTCTCTTGTTCCTAATTCTCTAACACTTCATTTTGATTGCCTTAAAATGTCAAAATAATTTTAATTAATTATTTTTATTTTTAAATTTTATGTTTTATTTTTATTAATATCAATATTATTTTTTTTTCTATTAATATAATTACAAATTTCTAACTCTATATACAAAATAATTATATAATATATATACAATTAGTTACTCTTTTTTCAAATAACTTATAAATATCTTAAAATATATTGCAATCACAAAATATAATCTATAACATTCATACAATTTTACAAATTTTTTATGTTAATGTATTTTTGGCTTACACCTTTACATATATTTTTAATAGTTATCATCTTTTTCTTACCATCATGATTTTTTTTTAATGTGAGTGTATCCTTTATCTTACACCTTTACATATATTTTAATGATTATCACTTTTTTCTTACCATATACTTTATATACTTTAATTTAATTTTAAAAGTTCTAATTTAAATATTGAATTGGACCTTTATATATTATAGAATCAAATTTCATCCCTCAATATAATTAACCAAGTTTTGTTTGCTTTATAATATTGACTTTTAGTATATTTAAAATTTTCAATTATTACATACAAATTATGTGTTCTCATTAAATATATATTTAATGAGTATAGTTTTTATGGTATGTTATTATGAAAAAAAATATATAATATGTAATGAATTTGAACATGGTGTAATAAAATGAAATTTAAAATTAAAATTTTTTCTTAAAAATATTATATAAGAATGAAATTTTTAAAAAATAAAATAAATTTAATAATATTAATATGTGTGATGAGAAAAATTTGTATAAAAGAGATTTTTCTATTTCAATCTCTTCCCCAATTAGAAAAAAGTTGAAAAAGAAACACAAATTCCACACACATAATATTCGAATAACTAGTACACATTACAATAAACTTCAATTTTATTCTATAAAGTGCAAAGTTTCTTATCATGAGCCTTATATACCAACACCCGGTTTTAAGGCTTAAACGATTGAAAAATAAACTCACTTAAATAAAACACATATTGACTAAAGACAATAAAAAATAGAACCACACATTCTTTAGAAGTTACTTTTAAAAATAGTTATTTTCCTAGTAAGACTCCTTCAAGTTACTCTATATTCCATTGAAGGGTATAGTCTCTCAAATGTAATCCAAGTTTCCCAACATCATTGCTTAATCTAAGCTCTTGCAATGTCTCATAACACTCTTAAAGGTATGAACCCGATCTTCCAAATATCGAATGGCCCATGAAGTATTGGACAATAATCCCTACATACACGTCTCATAACTCCAATGAGGCATAATTTCTTTAATCCACAAGCATCTCAAACTATTTAACAAATGTTGATTTCACGTACATGCCTTCCTATCTTCAAATCACAAACCTCTTAAAATGTAAAAGATTACACTCCATTAAGATCATGTCACCATCATCAAAATATGGTGAATCTTTAGTAATAACTACAACTCCTTTGGTAAACCTCATAGCATGGTTTGTGTAACCCATCTTAAAACTTCCCCCTCTGAAACTAAAAAAATTGTGCTTGATTTATCGCATGTTGATCTTTAACACCAAGAAACAATGTTCAATGTTCCAAGTCAACAGTTTCTATTTAACTTCAAATTATTTTTGTCAAAGTAATAGTCAATATTGTGTGCACTTCACAATATATAAATATTCCTTAGTACCTCTTCCAACTCAGATCCGTAGAGAAAAAAAAAGGCTTCATATCTATTCTCAATAGATCTCACTTCAACAATTTCAGGACATGCACAATGCTCCATAATAGAGTTTCTAATTGAGGGACAAATTCTCTCGACTTCGATGACTTGGGATCTCTTACAAATTAATGACCATGACGTCAGGTTAATTCAACCTTTATCTATAGTTTTACGTGATCAATTCATTCACAAATATACACCTTGATTTTGTCACATATCTGCAACAACAACAATCTTATTAGCTACGTTCTAATGGTGGCTTGTAGCAACGGCTGTGTGGTGACTCTTAACCTTGATATTTGATTATAGACGAACTGTAATGATGGCTATTCACTTCGATTCGATGGCTCTATAACACAGCCGTGGCTTCATATGTCATGGTTGTTGCATAATGACTGACCTTTGTTCCTTTGATGACTTGTGCAGATTAATATGCAAATGAGCAATGGTAGACTCTGAAAGCTAACATGGCATTATTTTCTTCCTCTACATTGATCATCATTAATGATTCTTAATTAGTTTTAGTAACTTAATAATCTAATCATACTTAACAGACTAGATTGAGGCGTTAACCTCGCTCTCATATGATGAGAAAAAATGGGATAACATGTGTTTCTCTACTTTAACCTCTTCCCCAATCAAAACAAAAACTATAAATAAATTGAAAAAAAAAACACAAATTCCACACACATAATATTAGAATAATTGATACACATTACGATAGATTGCAACTCTATTATATAAAGCATCAATCTATTATATAAAGCATAGAGATTGTTATCATATCTGACTTATTTTTAATTTAGAAGAAAAGGTTGAGAAAATATCTCAATTCTCATCTAAGAACTCATATTTAGATAAAAAGTTGTTGGGAGATTCTATCAAAGAACATATAAAAAAAAACATAACACCTATTAATCTTAATTATTAATAATGACAAGAATTTATTACATAGGTGAATTCACATTTCAACAATTTATTTATGTAAATTTTGTGTATATGTATATGAAAAACAATTTGGTAAATAACTATAAATATATAAGATTTTAATACTTAAAATAGTGTTTTTCATAAAAATGTTTAATGATGTGGAGAAAAATCTTTACTAATTGTTAATTCCGAACAAAATTAACATTCAAACTTCCCTTATTAATAAAGGGATATGTATATAAATTTAGTACATAATAGTATCAACCTCCATCGAGATGGAAAAAAAGCATTCAAGAAAAATAATTGCTTGGCTAATGCTAAATTGCTCAAATACAAAACTGAACAATAAACTATATATAGTAAAGTAACAATGTCGAAAAACTATGTGACACATGACCTTATGCCAAATATTAGAAAATAATATGGTTCACATTATATGGAAAATCATGATGACGATTGGGGGTAGGGCTCCAACTAGTCAATAGTGTAAAATCATATATGGGATTGTAACAGTCATTCGCCTTTTGCCTCAATAGAGGATTCAACACCTCATAAATTATTTATCATTTGATATCCAAGTAAAAACATGATTCAAGAAATTTTCAAAGTATAACATGGAATTTAATGTAAATGAAGAGGAAATTTTAAAAAAATAATATTATAAAGAATATTGATTAATATTGTAGATATCTTTATTTTGGAATCTGGTAGCAGAACATAATTTCATTGGAAAATCAAACTTTATATTTGGAGTTTATGTCGGTGAACAACATTACATTGATAGACTTTTGTATCTTAGAATTTAGGGTGGACTATCATCTATGCTTTTCCTAGATTGAAAGAGGACTAGACAATTGTACTGTCCAGATTGATTTTATTGTCGCCGTTCAAAATTTGAAATAAACAATTATAAAAAAGAAATATAAAAATTAATTGGTAGTTGATGCATGTATAACTCATCATTTATGCATGGATATCGCTATTGAAATACAACTCATTTAAAAGGTAACAGGTAATAGAGGCATAGACAACGGATATCACAACTAAGCATGAAGAACAAGCAACAAATAACTTGGTCATGACACTTAACTTGTAACCTATAAATGTTCACCGTCCACAGTTTAAGTAGATATGCTAATAATATGATGTACTGACCTTTCACGTTACATAAATATGTTACGCTTTCCTTTCATGATAATTATGCTCAAGGTGTTTCAATTTCACGTATCAACCATAACCATGGGTTTCAAGCGATCCATGTCCATTGTCATTCTCATTATACTGGAGATGCAAGACTATAATTTATCGAGGGAGATGCAGACATTATACTTCATGCATGAATGGCATCCCGACAAGCTCAGGACGATGAAAGCATTTTTACTTTTACACATTATTTTTAAGATGATTGTGTATTTATGAAATTGGAATAGGATTAACTATGGTAAGACAGAATTTATCAAGTGTCAAAATGTCAAAATTACAGTGTATAATCTCCCCTATTCCGGTTAGTTAGGGGTAGTGCTTTACATTTATAAGCTTGTTAGTAATTGTTGACCGATCAAGTATTCATTGTTAATCCTAAAATTCACAGAGTCGAATTCGGTACATTGAATCTAGATTATTTGGTAGTGTTTTTTGGGTCCACTTAATACAGTTTTAATTTTATAAATTTTAGAATGAATGAAGAAAATTAAATAGATAAATTCTCCATAGTTTTGTGTTTTCTTTCAATGATGTCTTTGCTTTTAAAATTTAACATGGTATCAGAGCAACAGGATTAAGACTGTTCATTTAATGGGGAGAAGGTTTATTATAGGTGGAAATAAGGTTGATTAAAGGTAGAGAGCGGGTTGATTAAAGAAATTAGAGAAAATGGTTTAAGTCTTTTCACAGAGTGGAGAGAAGATCTATCACAATAACAATAGATCAATTGGATCATATCATAGTGTGAGATTACTCTCCATTGACAGATTGAGCCGAAGGTTCTTCTTGTTTAAGCGGAGTTCAGTTCGTGTGTCGAACTACGAAACTTAGATCTAAAAACATGCAAATCTTGGAGTGAATCAACAACTAAGATCAGTTTTAATTCCTGAAGATCAACGGCTGGAAAGACATGCCCAGGAAGTCCTGATCTCACATCGACACTAGTCTTGATTTCCCATTGACAACAGATCATTGGTTAAAGTTTTGAAAGATCATTCGATGAAGTCTCGATCACCCATCAGTGATAGATCATCAGTGAAAGTTTCGATAGATCAGTGGAAGAAGTCTCGACCACCCATCAGTGAAAAACCACCAGTGAAAGTTCTAATAGATCGTCAGAGCAATTCCAAATCACTCATCGGTGATAGATCATGCGATAAAGTTCTGAAAGATCACTAGAAGAAATCTTGACCATCCATCAGTGGCATACCCTAAGTGAAAGTTTTGACAGATCATTGGAGGAAGTCCCAATCACCCGTCAGCGATAGACCATCGATGAAATTTTCGATGGATCATTAGAGGAAGGCCTGATCATCGCCCATTGGTGAGAGACCATTGAAGAAAAATTCTCATAGATCATTGGAAAATGTCCCCAATCATCCATCGTCGAAAGTCTTGACCGCCCATTGGAGGAAGCAAATATATCATCGATTGAAGTTCCAATCATCCATTGGAGGAAGTCCCAACTAGTCATTGAGGAAAGTTGCAACAATTCATTGGATGAAGTCCCGACATCCCCCTAGAGGAAATACTAACCACCAATTGGACATAGGAAATCATTCAGGCGTCATTGTTTGCAAAGCTACGAAGAATGCAAGTGGAATAAAATATGAGAATTTTCTAGTAATGGCTTCAAGCAGCCAATGATATAGATAAATTCCCCCTCTTAACGGGAAATATTATGAGATCTTGTCAATCCAGATGATGACTTTATTGAAGGCACAAGATGTTTGGGAACCAATATTTCATAAGTACAAAGAACAAGGGGATGAAGCAATCGAATTGGCCCTCATGAATAACCAGATAAGTACACTGAAAGAAAATAGAACCAAGAATGCAAAGGATTTTCTTCTCATTTAGATTGGCATGGAAGAAACCATCTTTCTCTAGGTTTCTCTTGCACAGAACTCTAAAACTGCTTAGAAGATATTGTAGAGAAGCTATTAGGGTCTCACCAAAGTGAAGATAATGACGTTACAAACCCTCGGAAGAGATTTTGAAATTTTAGAGAGGAAGGGGTTTGAATCAATAGGCCAATACATGAATTGCATGATGGCGACAATAAACTAGTTGAAGTTGTATGGCAAAGAAGTAGTCAAGAAGGTTCTCATTACTCTCACCAAAAGGTCTCAATCTGTGGTTGCAACAATTAAGGAAGCAAAAGACTTGAGTCAACTTTTAGGATTCTTGATTCATTTTATCCCATGAATCAATTATTAATAGGAATGCAAAATCCTCAATTCATAAATCATTTCAGACCCAAGTCTTCATTAATAGAGGCGGATGACAGTAATAACCCAAGGCTTTTGACTTATTTTGTAAAAGAGTTATAAAACTATATGAGGAAAAATACTCACACTCATGTGGGTGAATATTATGAAAAAGAAATGTTATGTATTATTAATAAAAATAGACATTTAGAGCCACCGGTTGAAAGAGGGGACACCATCATAAGACAATGAACAAGTGGACATCAAGCAAGATATTTTATATCAATCAAATCCAAGTCAAAAAATCAGCAAGCCGACCAGATAAAAAATTATAGGGTTCAAGATATCAGCTTGAGATTTGATTGATTGAGATGGCACAAGACTTGGGAAAAAATTATATAATAGTGCACCGAGAAGACACAGGACGTTGTGTCGTTCCTAGAGAGAATTCGCTGCTATGTGGAAATAGTGTTGTTGAGTATTAACTCTTTCTGTTTAGAAATTTCATCTTTTGAATTTGCTACAGTCGTTTTGGAAAAGTCTTCATTCAGATTGGTTTAGCTGAATTCATTGTTTTATGGTGGCGGTCCAACTTAGGGGTGAAGTTGAGAAAGCAAATGTGGTTGCCATCTTCTACTGTTGGGAGGAACTGGAAATATCCAAATATTTTTCCTCTTCTATTTCAAATAAGTATCTTATTTCATGTTTGTTTAATTATCAGTTTTCTTATTTATATTATGATGCATAATTTCCCAACGTGATTCCTAGCGTTTCGGCTTGCATCACCATTTTGATTTAAAAGGTTAACATATTAACCCATAGTCTATATCATCATTGCATAAAGCTTGTATTAGGGAATTTGTTTAAAATATAAATAAACTTTCAGGTAAGTGTCTTATTTCATGTTTGTTTAATTATTAAATAAACTGTAGAAAGTATTTTGGCTAGATATTTTTACTATGGATCATATGGGGATAATGTTTGTTGCTAAGTTATTTATTCGCATAACAATAGATGCATTGTATTCTATAAATGAGTGATTTATCTCTTCTTATGAGTTGTTGTAGTTATTTTATATTCAAAAATCTGTCTGTTGAAAGTATCGGATACAAAATACAAATAATAAGGTATTTATTCGCATAACCATAGATGCATTGTATTCTATAAATGAGTGATTTATCTCTTCTTATGAGTTGTTGTAGTTATTTTATATTCAAGAATCTGTCTGTGGAAAGTATCGTATGCAAAATACAAATAATAAACAATGATTTGGTTCTCTGTTTTTGGGTACAAAGTTTATTTATATTTTAAACAAATTCCTTAATACAGGTTTTATGCAATCATGATATAGACTAGGGGTTAATATGTTAACCTTTTAAATCAAAATGGTGATGCAAGCCGAAAGGCTAGCAATCACGTTGGGAATTTATGTATCATAATATAAACAAGAAAAACATTAGGTGTTTATAAATCCCAATATAAGTTAGATCCAAGTACCATACGAGTCTCAGGTGGACTCTACATATGTTAGCGAAGAATTTCAAATACAGATTACTATAAAATAATTAAATTTATGATCACAATCCTATTACATAGGTATGGCCAAAGGTTGCAAGACTGTATAACTGGATTTATACGGGATAAAAATTAAAAAACGTTAAAGAAATAGAGGTATTGTAAAAATTAACAAGACAAGTTTCCTTGTAAGTATAAACACAACACTATCATTGTTCTCATATTAAATAGCCTCAATCGATACAATTAAAAGAAAAGAGAAACGCGGAATAATAAGAATAAATGTATAACAATGTTGTTGTATTCACAATAAGATCCCAATTCATATAGGAAAAAGAAATTGTGTTACTTTCAAAACAATGCAACCCTATGCAAGAGTGGTTCTATCCTCAAATTGATTGGTGTGACTGACTCTCATGGATAATAGGCTTCCATTGGCACTTATGTGATTGGATCTTTATCTAGGTACATCTCCCAATCAAGGAAGATCTAAAACATTTCAAGTCTAATATGTAAAGGATTCTAACTAAATCTAATCTAATTAAACTAGGTTAATGTTGGAAGGATTTAATCTGGATTCACAGAGCAATCAGATCTGGTTATTTGATAAGTACAAAACCAATTGATATAAATATGAATTGAATCTGAACCTACCAGCTTTAAACAAAACCATGCAATGAAAATTGAATTTATTTTGTTCAAAGAATTAAATCATATAAGATTGTTCTATTATAACATGCTAATTGACAAATTAACATCAGTAGAAAAGTAATTACTTATGGGTTGCAGAAATAAATAACATGGGTTGAACGAACAAATTCATTTAACACATGATTATACATATACGATCAATAAAGATAAATCTGAATGAATGCATCGATGCATCTGATAAACTTACAACATCAAACAGGGTTTGTCCAATAACTGAAGTGGAAAAATCAAGCAACTTATCAAAGAAATTTGATTAATTATACAAAAGAGAAAGATGAGAGAAACTGATTGTATTACATTAAGCCTGCAAAAGTAAATGTCCTTAAAGAAACCAAGCATCTCAAGTCCTCCTTTCGTAGTCCCCCCCGTTATATGAGATCTAATCCCTTTAAATAATAATTACAAACATATTACAAGGAAATTATCCCATGAAGATAGGGATTGCAAAGTATTTATCTAAGACTTTCCAAGGGAATTCCGCCACATGGAAGATACATCTAACAAGTCCTCAATATATTGATATCTAACATGTTCGAGTGTCAGCTGAGTCTTGCAATTGAAAGATTCAATTTCCCTTTTCTTTAACTTATCCCACTCACACAGGAAAAGTTTGACCTCTACTCATGAATTGATGGGAGACTCAATCAATTATTTAAGCTGAGCAATATAAATGTGCTTCAACTGATCAATTCGTTGTTTGGATTCCTCCTGTCTCTCTTCAACCTGCTGGATCATTAACTTGGGTGGATCAGACTTTTCAACGAGTTTCGGAGTTGGGAAATCCAATTTGGTCAATAAGTCATCAAAAGCAACCCATCTTCGTTGTCTGTTGTGGTCTGCCCCAAGCCATAGTAAGTTTTCTCCGTAATAGAAATGGCGACTCCATTGGGGAGAACATCCATTTTGGGGGATTTTTAGGATTTAGTCCTTATTTAGAGTTGTTGTGTGTCGAGCTTCTGTGTCTTTGGTTGGCCGTTGGGATACACCATAGAAAACAAGCTTTTTCTGGGTCATTGGATTCTTTATTTGCTCATTTTCCTTCCCCTGTACGCGGGTCAAGCTAGTTTAGCCCACGTCTACCCGCCTCTATCTGCATTGTAGCTCGCGTCTACCCACAATTATTCCTTCGACAGTAGCATACAACTCCGGGATTGATTGGTTTATGGTCTTGGGTTCTTGTTGGGTTGGTGTTGAGTGTTATTGAGTCTTAGTTGGCCTTATTCCTGACTGTTCCATGCCTTGTTGGTGACCAAAAACTCTTCTCTCTCTTTGTTTTGAGCCTTGTTAGTTTATCACCATTTTTTATTTTCTAGCTCATTACATTGGCTGAATCTCAGTGTTTGGGAATTACTAGGTTGTCTTAGTGATCTGCTTTGCATTTCTTTAATTGAATAGGTAGATTTCGCTTGCATTTTTCATTCCATTATATTGAAAAATACAAAAACATAGTTTTGCATTTTCCTTTTCATTATAAGAGAAAATACAAAAATATTTTACTTTTCGTACTGCATTTTGCATCTGAGTGCTTGTGCTTTCATCTAGGATCTGCTTGTGCATTGGAAATTTAAAAGAATTGCATTTTATTTTGAACTGTTGGATTGATTTTCATTTTAGTGGCATAGTTGTTTATTGGATAGATGAGTCTAGAGTTTGACGATTGTGCATGCTATTCAGTCATATACATCATTAGTTTCATGACCATATTCTTTGACTAATGAAAATCACCTAAAATTAACGCTTAATCTTAAAATTGATTAGAACGATTTTTCTTTTATAGGGTGCACCAACTAGTATAGGTTTAGAGTCTTGGAATAGATCATTGTGAGTTAACAATCCAAGACTACTAGACGAAACATTATGTCTCTGACTAGGGAGTGGTGAAACACATGGTATACATCAGTGTTCTTAGGAAGCTCTACTCAGACCAGAGTTAAGCACGAGGTCACGGGAGATTGGTTGCGGAGATAGCCCTCCAATACTGGTTGAACGTGGGAGATATTTCCAGGATTTGTTCGTATATGGGGACTCTTGAGGGATCTGTACCTCTTGCGTTTCGGGCTTAGCTACCCTACCCATACGAAGGATCCCACCTACGACTGTCCCCCTGAGCATTGGTTATATTGTGGTGACCTTAGTTTCCTTTCCTAGGTATCGCATAGGGTACTTGCAGTGGTTATATTATACGTATCCTAAGTCAGATAGCGGTTGGACAACACAGTTTTTGGTGTATAGGGATTTGACCTGTGCACGCAGTGAAGTCTTGGAACCCTTATAACTGATTTTGTCACCTCCGGCTATAGTTTGAGAGTCTCAAGCCTCTCCTAGGCGATACATACCGGCTGTAGTGTTGGGAGCTCCTTGAGCCAGTCCTATTTGTGTGCATTTGGCTGTAGTTGCTTAGGTGTGTGCTCTTTGATTCGTTGATCGTTAGTTTGGCTGATAGGGGGTGCTTTGATTTATTGACCTTTTAGAGATATCGTGGCGTGAGGTCCTACTCTTTGTCGATCTCGTTGGTTGGTTGGTTTATCGGCCGACGAAGTTACACGTCGTGTTCATAGAGGACGCCGAAAGGCTCACTCTGAATCTTTGGATTCTAGTGAAACGAATCGCGTCGACATTTACATTGGTTTTGGCATGGGAGAAATCCCTCAGAATCCGTCGGGTAGATTCGAAGATGCCTCTAATCCTCCTACTCCTAGAGAGGAATGAGGAGGCGATCCATTGATACCAGAGACTCAACCTCTTCTGTTTGGATCCACTCCACCCGAGGACAACCTGTTTGATCCTTCGATTCCACATAATTTCCTATATGGGATGCCGAATTTGCATGTTAACACAGGTCCTACGACCACTACGGATGCTACCCCATTCTCACATGGTATGCCTAGTTACAACACAGTTGATCCATCCACTATGTTTGGTAGTCATGCTAGCAGTAGTCATGGTGTTGGCAACACTGCACCCACTGGGGGAAATACCCTCACCGGGGGCACCACATTTCCTACTCACACACATAATACAGGGACCAGTCATATCCCTTCTAACAATCCAAATGTTGGAGGAAGGCCACCTCCTAGGACCACCCATCCTAATAGGAACACTGTTCGCAATACGACTCACCATCCACAATATAATACACATGCCTCTACCCATAAACCTAGGACCATGTTTGTGAATGTTAACAATGCTCCTAATAATGGGGGTGGACACATACCGTATACTTTTATGACTACTCCTGCTACTAGTAATGCTAATGTAGGAGGTGGGAATATACCTTATACTTATGGTGACAACACCACCGCTCCCGCTACTAGTAATGCCAATGTTGGGGTTGGGAATATACCTTATACTCATGGTCACAACATGACTGCTCACGCTACTAATAATGCTTACGTAGGGGGTGGAAACATACCTTATAACCATGGTCATTACAACACGGTTCCCGCTACGAGTAATACTTATATGCCCCATAATTATGGAGGTAACCCTTACTATAATACAATCGGTGCTGGCCCTCATTACAACCCACCTCACTACAGTGCTCACAATGCATATATACCTACTTACCCTCACACGAGGTAGGTTGGAGGAGGTTATTAGCCTTATGTCCAGGGTCTCGGTTATGGTCCATCTTATCCTTTAGGTCCGTATAATCAACCTTTTATTAGAACTTATAATCAAGCTTTCCAGCCACAGCTCTTGTTCCTTGCTCGATTGAATCTTCTGGATCTTTCGAAGCTAATGAATGATCCAGTGTGTCACGATCCTAATTGGACTCCGGTCCCTACCAAGCTCCCTTTGGACATTCCCAACTTTGAAGGGAAGGGTGGTGAGGATCTGGGTGATCACGTCATGACTTTTCACCTTTGGTGCTCATCAAACTTGTTAAATCATGATTTCGTTCGTTTGAGACTATTTCAACGCACCGTCACGGGGCAGTCGCGAAGTGGTATTTTGAGTTGCTTGGGGGCACGTACATGGGTTTCAATGAGATAGCCTTGGTTTTCTTGGATCATTTCTAGTTGTCGGTTCGCTACGATACTGGCACTGAACTCTTGTCTACCTTCTTCTAGAATAAGGCCACACACATACCTGACCATGTTCAAGAGTGGCGTCGACAGAAGAGGTTAGTGAAATCCAACATTCCTCCAAAATTTCTGTTGGAATGGTTTCTCAAGTCTTTGCTTCCATACATTGTTGATGTATTTGTAACTTTGGAATGTATTTCACATATGTATATTGTACTCCTATAGAGATGGTATTATTCCTCTATACGGAAGTGTCGTCATTTGTATTGACAAGTGTCACAATTCTCACAACTTGCATGTGATGGGTTATTAGACCACCGAGTGTGGGGTCGGCCCTGTGTTAAGTTAACCATGGGTTATTAGACTGTCTTAGACAAGTCGGCCCTACTATTTTTACTAGACAAGTCAAGTCATGTATAAATAGAGTGCGAGAGGCACTCTATTTGATCATTCACTTATTCATCTATCTCTCTCATTGAGTGATGCACACTAGTGGAGGAGGAGAAGCTGCTAGGAGTCTATCTCTTATGCTTGGGTTATTGTATCATTGCTCTATCTACTTATGAGGAAATTATTGGGGTTTTTCACCTTCATAGTTTTCCCCAAGGAAACTCTGTGTCTATTGTCTCTTTTGATTGATATACTGTGCTTGTTATTCTCTCAAATAAGATCCTAGATCATATTGAATTAATGCTTAAAATCTAACATGGTATCAGAGATAACCTGAGAAGAAGACGCTATGCAGTTGTGGAAGCTAGGGATTCTTGTTTTTTGGGTTTCTCTCCACATATAATTAAAGGAAGGAGGCTATATTGACTCTCCTCAGAAAGGCGCATCTTTCTGTCATTAAAACAGAATTCAATTCTGAGCAATTTCAGTTTTTGACCTAAACATTAGGGTTTCTGCAAAAGTTGGAATTTCTGAAATATGAGACCACAGCTGGAAGCTCCTCTAAAAAATAGAAGTTTAGATATTTGGATTGAAATTTTTGGTTGGGTCAAACTCCAGGAAAATCAAACCCTAGTTTGGGGTCCTGTCTAGTGAATCCAAAAATTAGGGTTTCTGCAAAAGTGGGAATTTCTAAAATCTGAGAACACAGCTAGAAGCTCCTCTACAAAATCGAAGTTTAGAGCTTTGGATCGAACTTTTTGGTTGGGTGAAGCTTCGGGAAATTCAAACCCTAATTCAGGGTCCTCTCGAGTGAATCGAGAAGTTTCAAAAGCAATTTTGAGGGGTGAAACTTTGCAGTTTTCAAATTCCGAGTATAACAGCTTGATCAACTCATCAAGGCACATCTATCTATCCTTTCAAAAGTTTGAAATTCAAATTTTGAATTTTTAGGGTTTCTTTAACAAACCCTAATCCAGCACTAGATCCAGTTTTCAGCAAAACAAGTGGTAAGACCTAAATCTTTTCTATTTCCATTTGAAGTACTCTTTAAAGATGTCTCACCACACCAAACTTGAGGATAATCTTGAAGGGGTTGATAACTTCCGAGCATGGAAGTATAGGATTGGGTTAATCCTCGAAGAGAATGAGTTGGACACTTATATAAGTGAAGAGATTCTTGTCCCAAAGGGAGAAGAGGCTAAGGCCTTACATAAGAGGAACTAAGTCAAGGCTAAAAGGATCATTGCTGATTCTATCAAAGACCATCTCATACCATGTGTGTCATCTCTGAAGACACCCAAGGAGATGTTTGATTCCTTGACCAAACTATTTGAAGGGAAGAACATAAATCAGAAGATGACCTTGAGAAATCAATTGAAGAATATCAAGATCTAGAATGCGGAGACCATGCAATCTTATTTCTCAAGGGTCTCCCAGATAAAAGAACAACTTGAAGCTGTGGGAGAAGATATAGAGAATGGAGAAGTGGTAATGACCACTCTTAATGGCCTTCCTAGGTCATGGGATTCCTTCATCCAAGGAATTTGTGCTAGGAGGAAACTTATCACATTCAATAGGCTGTGGGAAGAATGCTCACAAGAAGAAGCTCGAATTGTAGGTCGAGAAGAGAAGATGGGGAATGAATACCAAGCTCTCACAACACACTCCATGAGGCATGGTGACAAGAAGACTCACCACCATGATAAGAAAGAAAGACATCACCATCAGAAGGGTGATTTCAAACCTCAAAGGAACATGTCCTATGTCCGTTTCTATACTTGTGATGAAAGGGGACACATTTCCAAAAATTGTCCTAGGAACAAAAAGAAGAACAACAAGAAAAGACATCATGCTCATACTGTTGACGACGATGAGCCTCCTAGGAAGAAGGCTAGAGAAGAAAGTGAAGACTCTTCAAGTGATGAAGAGTATGTTTTAATTTCTGCTCTCACTGGTACCATTACTCATGGGAGCAATGATTGGCTTATAGACAGTGGGGCTTCCAAACATATGACAGGATTTAAGGAATCCTTTATGAATCTATCTGAACATGAATCACCCCACAAGGTGAAACTTGGGGATGACTACTAGTATCCCATAAAAGGAAGTGGTGAAGCCTCCTATAAGCTAGGCTCTGGAAAGTCTATGAAAATGAAAAATGTACTATATGTTCTAGGTCTCAAGAAGAACCTACTCTCCATATTTGCATTAGATGCAAAATGCATGAGGGTTGCATTTGTAGATGGCCAATTCCTAATGTGGCCAAAGGGTAAAACTATATATGATTCAGTGGTGATTGGAGAGCAAGAGGGAGGTTTATACAAAATGAAGGGCCAACCAGAACAAGCCTTGGTTGATGACTTATTAGAGCCAAGTGAACTTTGGAATAGAAGGCTTGCACACGTGCACTATAGGGCACTTCCAATTGCAAGAAAAGCAGTGGAAGGTCTTCTTGAATTCCAGACAAAACATGAAGGCATTTGCAAAGGTTGTGCAAAGGGGAAGAACACAAAGAAGACATTTCCAAGCAGTGAAAGCAAGGCAAAAGGAATCTTGGAAATCATCCACTCCGATGTATGTGGTTCGATGTCATCCAGTTCTCTGAGTGGGTATGTATACTATGTTTCCTTCATTGATGATTTCTCTAGGAAGACTTGGATTTACTTCTTGAAGAACAAAGATGAAGTGTTTGACAAGTTCAAGGAATTCAAAGCCTTGATAGAGAATCAAACTGATAAGAAGATCAAGATCTTCAGATCCGATAATGGTAGAGAATTTACTTCAGGAGACTTCAAGAAGCTATGCAGTGATTCAGGAATTAAGAGGGAGTTGACTACTCCTTACAATCCACAACATAATGGGGTTGTAGAAAGGAAGAATAGAACCGTCATGGAAGCAGCTAAGGAAATGCTTCATGATCAAGATCTACCTATCCGCGTTTGGGAAGAAGCAGCATGGACAACTGTATATGTGCAAAACAGGACACATCATAAGATACTTGACAACAAAACACCAGAAGAAGTGTTCACTGGAAAGAAGCCAAAAGTTAGCCATCTCAGAATATTTGGCTATCTAATGTACACACACATTCCAAAGGAAAAGAGGACAAAGCTAGATCCCTCAGGGAAGAAGGGCATATTTGTGGGTTACAGTGAAAGCTCGAAGGCTTACAGAATCTACTTCACGGGATTCAAGAAGATTGACATCAGTAGGGATGTAACATTTTATGAAGGCTTAGCATACATCAAATCGAGGAAGACATATGTTGAAGACAATAAAGAACCCAGAATATACAGAACACGAGACACCACTATGAATGAAGTAGTTCTTGAAGAAGATTGTGAGATGGAAGATCCACAAGAACCTGTAGATCCATCCCGTGAGAAGAACTCTCACAAGAGGAAACTAGCATGGGCTAGAGAGCTCATCCAAGATGCAGAAAGGTATGGCATTCTAGAAGAGGAACACAGAGATAAGAAAAGGACAAGATCACACACCAGCTATGTTGCCTTACTTTGTGATATCATGAACAAAGAACCTTCCAATTATGAAGAAGCAACAGAAAAGAAATAATGGAAGGATTCCATGGTCAAGGAATACCAATCGATCATGGAGAATGATGTTTGGGATGTGGTCCCAAGACCAGAAGGGAAGTCTGTGGTGACTTCCAAGTGGATATATAAGATCAAGCATGCTACAGATGGTAGCATAGAGAAATATAAAGCAAGGTTTGTAGCTCGTGGATTCTCCCAGAAAGAAGGGATTGATTATGAAGATACCTTTGCACCTGTGGCCAGGTACACTTCCATTAGATTAGTACTTGCTTTGGCTACGGTGATGAAATGGAAGGTGCACCAGATGGATGTCAAGACAGCTTTCTTTAATGGTGTAGTTGAAGAGGAAGTGTATGTGGAGTAGCCACTTGGGTTTGAGACACATGATAGAGGGACTCATATGTGCAAACTGAAGAAAGCCCTGTATAGTTTAAAATAGGAACCCAAGACCTAGTACGGCAGGATGGATAGCTTCCTATCTAGTTTGGGATTTACTAAGAGTAAAGTGGATTCCAACCTTTACTACAAGGTTGAGGAAGGCAATCTAGTGATACTACTATTGTATGTGGATGACCTATGTGTGATAGGTGAGGATAGATTGATTGCCAACACGAAGAGGAAGCTTGCTGTCGAGTTCGAGATGAAGCACTTGGCTATGATGTACTACTTTCTAGGCATGGAGGTGTGGTAGAGTGCAAATGGGATCTTCCTTGGACAAGGGAAGTATGCAGTAGATATCCCGAAGAGGTTCAAGATGATGGATTGCAAGGCCATGGCCACACCTATGGCATCGAAACTGAAGCTTCTGTGTGATGCTTCATCTGAGCCGGTTGATGTCACGGTGTATCGTCAGATGATTGGGTACTTGATGTACCTGAAGAACATGAGACTAGATATTTGCTTTGCTGTGAACACATTGAGCTAGTTCCTGACGGATCCGAAAAGTGTTCACATGGTTGTTGTAAAGCATATTCTGAGGTACCTAAAGGGCACGGTTGATTATGGGCTCAAGTATGATGCGAATCAAAAGTTTAACCTAGAGGGTTATGTTGATTCAGATTGGGTAGGCAGTGCCATTGATCCAAAGATCACTTCAGGGTGCAACTTCAGTATGGGATCCGGTATGATCTCTTGGTTTAGCAGGAAGTAGTCCTGTGTGATACTGAGTACAGCCGAAGCAGAATATGTTGCATCTTGTTCGGCTAGTTGTGAGGTAGTATGGCTTAAGAAGCTATTGTCTGAGTTATTTGATCTCCCATTGGATGTTACCTGTATCTTCTGTGACAACCAGATTTATGTGAAGTTTTATAAGAACCCAGTGTTCCATGACAAGTCGAAGCACATTGAGATCAAATATCACTATATTAGGGATATGGTGCAAAGAGGAGCAGTGAAGCTCCTGTATGTTACAATGGACGAGCAGATAGCCGATGTGTTAACCAAGCCACTGGCCAGAGTGAAGTTTGAGTACTTCAGAGAGAGACTTGGTGTACTTAAGATCGAGATTCCTTCCAAGGGGAAGTGATGAGTGCGGAGACACAGATGCACATGAGCCTTTCTCACATGGTGGTAGGTGTGTCCTCCCATGGTCCAGATATAAGGGCTGGGGCCATTCCGACATGGTTGAAGTGTGTCTTCCCATGGTCGTTGATGCAATAGCTGTGCCATTCGAGCATGGTTTAAGTGTGTCTTCCCATGGCTGAGATATATGTGTTGTGCCATTCAAGCATGGTTGAAGTGTGTCTTCCCATGGCTGCGATATAAGTGTTGTGACATTCCTAGCATGGTTGAAGTGTGTCTTCCCATGGCTATGGATATAAGTGTGATGCCATTCTCTCATGGTTGAAGTGTGTCTTCCCATGGCATAGATATAAGTGTTGAGCCTTTCACAGATGGTTGAAGTGTGTCTTCCCATGCCGGTGAATGTAAGTGTTGTGTGATGTGCATATGGGTTGTGCTCCGTGGACTATGAGGTGATCTGAAGATGATGATGTGATAGTAGCGTACACAGGTTTTGTAGAGGCATATAATAAGTCCTCAGATGCTCTTGTAGGTTTTGCAGTGGCATATGATCAGTCCTGAGAGATCTTGCAGGTTTTGTAGAGGTAGTGTAATCAGTCTTGAGTTGTACCTACTTATGGCTTGCTCGCAGAGATGATGAAGACCTACATGAAGGATAGGCCTACATCCAGCATGAAAAAGGGCTGGCTCTGTAGAACTTCCTATGATGAGTAGATTAGAGATTGATTGAGATAGTAGCAACAATGATGATGATGATGATCCAGTAACGATGATCCAGAGAAGAAGACTTGCGCTAGCATATCTATGTCTAGAAATACCTTCCTAGTTAAGAGGGAGTGTTGATGTATTTGTAACTTCGGAATGTATTTCACATATGTATATTGTACTCCTATAGAGATGGTATTATTCCTCTATACAGAAGTGTCGTCATTTGTATTGGCAAGTGTCGCAAGTGTCACCACTTGCATGTGATGGGTTATTAGACCACCAAGTGTGGGGTCAACCATGAGTTAAGTTAACCATGGGTTATTAGACTATCTTAGACAAGTTGGCCCTACTAGTTTTATTAGGAAAGTCAAGTCATGTATAAATAGAGTGCGGGAGGCACTCTATTTGATCATTCACTTATTCATCTATCTCTCTCATTGAGTGATGCGCACTAGTGGAGGAGGAGAAGCTGCTAGGAGTATGCTTGGGTTATTGTATCATTGCTCTATCTATATTTGAGGAAGTTATTGGGGTTTTTCACCTTCTTGGTTTTCCCCAAGGAAACTCTGTGTCTATTGTCTCTTGTGATTGATATACTGTGCTTGTTATTCTCTCAGATAAGATCCTATATCATATTGAATTAATGCTTAAAATATAACATACATTTCTAAGGATGTTTCGATGACCGACATAATGATTGATGAACAAGCTATACTCAAAGTCCAGCATCTAGATTTACTCTATGCTCAATTTTGCATTCTTTATGACATTATTTTCCTAATGCACCTCAATCATGACATGAGCCCAAGCCAGTTCCTGGACCACATGCCGATGGAATTATTGGATCCGCAAGTACTCGACCTGTAGATTTGGTTGCTAATCAAATGCAAAATTTGTCACTTAACCAATCTACTCCTGGATAGGTTCATACCTTGTCCACTTCCACCCCATCTTCTGATGTACATGCTATGGAATCGACGAACCCATCGGGTAACCAGCATCCTGGTGGTAAGAAGAAGGGGAGAACCGTAAGGGTGGAAATAATGGGAACAATGGTAGTAATCATAATACTCCTCGGAAAGATAACACCAACCCTCCTTGGAAAGGCAGAAATGCTAGTGAGGACCGTAAACCTAGGCATAAAGTGAAATTCCCTTGCAAGCTTTGTGGGGAAGATCATCTTACTCACTTGTGACCTCAAATCGAAGAAGCATCGAAGCATCTTGCACAGAGCCCAGCTATGTTGAAAGATCCCCTTCCACATCATCAGAATATGGCTTTAAATGCTTCTGTTACTTGTTATGGGACTCATGAAACTTCCACGTCTTCTCCCGATCCCAGTGGCTTTGGATGCGTGAATATGGTTAAGTCAGAGGTTAGTGTTTCCACTCGCCAACGTGATTATGATGCACCACAACCGAATATGGGGAATGAGCCTCCTCCTCCTACTGATAACTCTTTGCATATCAAGAAGTCCACTACTATGTCGCGGATATCGAAAGGTGTTCTCAAGTGCTCTACGCATAATCTCAATGCTCAAACCGCCCAGAACTACTCTATTGTAGAAGACTTGGGTCAAACTCCATGTGCCAGGTCGGCTCTTGAGGTTTTACAGGCGTTCCCTTCACAAAGGCATGCCCTTTTGTGTGCTTTAGGAGTTCAAGATGGGGGAATTCCTAATGTTATCAAGTTTGACACTAATGATGTCCAAGCTCGCTTACCTTACCATGTGGCTTTTCAAGTCCATGTGGAGTTCCTGCAGAATGTCATCAAAAGAACAGTGGTTGACAAAGGTGCTTCTACCTCAATGATGTATTTATCTTGTTGGAAATATCTTGGTTCTCCTCCCTTATCCAAGTCTATGACCATGCTCACTACATTTGATGGTCGGTCGTTTAAACCGCATTGGATTATCCCTTCCCTTGTTGTCCGCTTGGGTGGGAAACCCATGCCTATTGAAGTCGAGGTGGTTGATGCGCCCATCGAATACAACCTTCTCCTAGGTAAGAATTGGATGTATGCTACAAAATCGGTCACGTTCACTGTATTCAGAATTATTTGCTTTCCACACGAAGGCAAGATTGTGATAGTTGACCGGCTAGATTTCGTTAGTCCTTATTCCACAGCATCCACGGGATCAGTGGTCCCCCAAGTTACAGATTCTCAGCCGAAAACTGGGAACATGGGTGTTAGATTGTACCCCTCATTGTTGGGATCTTTTGATTTCCCTTCACCCATTTCTTTTATTGTAACCGTTTCCAATAACGGGCCTCCTCCATTAAATAATGTACTGTTCCGGACTTCGTATTTTGATGATCCATGGACCTTACCGTCCACGAGTTCCACGTTTGGAGACATTATGCATGTTGGAATGGCTATGCAACTGTCTACTATTGAGCTTACATATCGAGATATTCAACAAGACACTACAGAGCCGGATCTCTCCTCTTCATAGACAAAGGAGGAAGGTCCCGTTATACTACCGGAATGGGCAGTCGACTCATCTTGTTCGCACGACTGTCTTGATAGTACTTTACCTTCGGATGAAGCTATTATTGAGGCCATGTGTGGTAGTGAGAGACCTTGGGAAGACATGCATCATTGCTCTCATTTTCTTCCCAACCTTGATCTTATGGAACTAGATGAGTTTAGGACGACTCTTGCCGAGATTGTTGGTCATCTTGTGGCTCCTTGGGATTCACATGGGATTTTCGCAGAGTGGAACATGGCTAATATTTCCCCTACTATATCGATCAAGATTTGTCGTATCCCCGGAAAAGTTGAGAACATTTACATTGGTGATGATTTCTCTCCTAAAGCGGTTCGCATCTACACCGAATTGTTTAAGGAAATCCGGGAAGCTTTCGCCTGGTCATATGAGGAGATGCCAGGAATAGACCCCCGCATTGTCGAACACGAGATTAGAACATATCCTAACGCTAAACCAGTTCAATGATGCCTTCGTGATGTGAACCCTCGAAAGGAAGCCGTGATCAAGACAGAGGTGGAGAAACTGCTTAAGGCTGGTTTTATCTACCGCATTCCCCTTACTGAATGGGTGTCAAACTCCGTTCATGTGGATAAGAAGTAGGGGACTATCCATGTATGCACTGATTTTAGAGACCTGAATCGTGCATGTCCGAAGGACAATTTCCCCACTCCATTCATAGATCAGATCTTGGATGCTTGTGCGGGAAGCGAAGTTTTTTCGTTTATGGACGACTTTTCAGGATATAACCAGATTCATGTCAAACTTGAGGACCAACATAAGACTTCTTTCATTTGTCCTTGGGGTACATTTGCGTACTGGAAAATGCCCTTCGGACTCAAAAATGCCGGAGCTACGTTTTAGTGTGCTATGACCTATGCCTTTCACGACCTTAAATGTATAATGGAGGTTTTCTTGGATGATCTTGTTGGCCATACTCGCAAGAGAGTGGACCACCCCAAGCACCTCCGTTTGATTCTAGAACGATGTATATGCTACAAGATTTGGTTGAATCCCAATAAGTGCATTTTTGCTGAAGACAGGTCGCCTTCTAGGTTTCATAGTTTCGAAAGAGGGTATCAGATTCGATCCTCTTAAAGTTGAGGAAATACTTCGGTTGCCTCCTCTACGCAACTTGTTTCAACTTCAGAGCCTCCAAGCGAGAGCTACTTTTCTACGTCGCTTTGTAGTGAATTATGCTAGTCTTACCAAAGTTTTCATGCGCTTGTTGAATAAAGACACACCATTTATCTGGGATGAGTGAGCCCAGCAGTCTTTCGATGCTCTTAAGAAAGCTTTGGTATTGGCCCCTTTGCTTAGTCCACCTGACTTTGCTAGAGATTTTATACTTTATGTGGTTGCATCTCAAGAGACGATTATCATTGTCTTAGTTCAGGTTGATGATGTGCTCATGGAGCATGTGATCTATTATATTAGTCGAAATTTAGTAGACATTGAACTGCAATACACTCATGTGGAAAAGTTGGCACTTGTGACTATTCATGCAGTCCAACAGTTACGACACTACACCATGCTTAGGAAAACCAAAGTTATAGAGCATATCAATCCATTTCAGTTCGTGCTATCATGAGGTCTTATAGGGGGGAAGTACAATAAATGGATTGTGATCGTTCAGGAGTTTGATCTCGATTTTGTTTCGGCAAGTCGATGAAATCCTTGGCTTTTGCTGAGCCCATGTTGGACCATCTATGATTGGATGAGAATATTGTCCATGAAGATTCCTTTGTGGATGAGAACTTATTTCTTATCTCGTCTGAGGACCCTTGGTATGGGGAAATTATTATATATCTTCAAACTTTGAAGTTTCCTTCGCACTATTCACGATATGAACGACGACGTGTGAAACACCATGCTAAAGATTATACCATCGTCAGCAACACTTTGTATCATCGAGGAAAGGATTCTATCCTTCGTCATTGTTTTACTCAAAAAGAAGCGGAGCGTGTGCTTAATGATTGCCATGCTGGGGCATGTGGCGGTCACTTATCTGGGCTTGCAACCACCCAACATATTATGCGAGCTGGTTACTTTTGGCCTTCAATATTTAAGGATTGTATGAACGCTATAAAGAGATGTCACCCTTGCCAAGTGTTTTCTTGGAATATACACTCGCATCCAGTGCCCCTTCATCCGGTCCTCACCGTCGGTCCCTTCACTAAGTGGGGGGTGGATTTCATGGATTGCAAACCAGCCTCGGCTGGGGGGCATCACCATATCATAGTGGCCATGGATTATTTCTCCAAATGGGCTGAGGCCATGCCTACCGTAAAAGTCGATGGTGCTACAACAACCCATTTCGTATTCAATCAGATTATTACTCAGTTCGGTATTCCGAAAGAGATTGTCACTGACCAAGGCAGTCACTTTCAAAACAAAATGATGGAGGATTTGTCACTCAAGCTTGGGTTTCGTCACGAACACTCATCTTCTTACTACCCCCAAGCGAGTGGTCAGGTTGAAGCAGTCAATAAGTCTTTAAATACCATTATCCAACGTACCATCCAACAAAGCAAGAACAACTGGCATATTATGTTATATCCTGCTTTGTGGGCATATCAAACCGCAGTCAAGACTGCCACCACGTTCTCACTGTTTCAGTTGGTACAGGGTGTGGAGTCTATTTTACCGATTGAATGTGAAATCCCTGTGCTAAAATTATCCATAGAGCTCCTCCTTGATACATCGGGTATTGAGAAACATTTAATCCACCCTGAGCATCTTGACGAGCAGCGTCGAGATGCCACTGTGGCTATAGATGCCAATAAACGTCATATCAAGGTTCAGTACGATAGGTGTGTTCGTCCTCGGCAATATGTTGATGGTGATTTGGTTCTTTTATATGACCAAGCTAAAGAACCCCTGGGGGCAGGCAAGTTTAACCCTATGTGGCACAGTCCTATTGTGGCCACAACATATCCCATGCTTCAGCTGAGCATGGGAGCCCCAATTTTAAAATAAACACAAAAGTATTTGGGTAAGTGTTCTTGTTAACATCAGGTTTTGGACTTTGTTTCTATGATCTTGTTCTTGTACCTTTGGTTCCCTTAACTATCATTTTGTTGTTTTTCTCTCTCGAAAATTTCGAAGTGTTTTTGGTTTGCAGGAAGCCTTAAATTTTAATCACTTTTGTCATTTACTTTTGCCAACGTGAAACCCGACAATCTGATAATCCGAAACCTGACAGGTGCGGGTTGTAGGAATTCATTTTAGGTCATGTGATTTTGCTCAACCCGCAACCTGAAAGGTGCGGGTTGCGGAAATCCTTTGCCAATGATTTTTGGGAATTTTCCATCCCGAAACCCACATTCACGGATTTCGGATTTCGGGAATTTGTTTTACCTTTTACTTGCGTCATGTGTTCCTGAAACCCGCAACCCGAAATTTTGGGTTGCAGGATGCGGGAAAATCTTTTTCATTTTTTTAACAATTGTTTCTATTTCCGAAACCCGCAACCCACATCGGCTAATCTCAGCCATCCATTCCTTTTAATCAAATGGTCAAGACTTAATCTAGAAAATCAATAAATGAGGGTTTTTTCTATTTTCTTTTTACCATTTTCACTGCTGGAAATTACTCTGTCACGCCGATTTTTACTGCGAATTTCATACCAGGGGTCATTTTTTTTACAAGTTTTTAGTTATTCCCAGGGTGGTTTGCTGTCACTATTGCATTTGCAGTTGATAATTTCATTGTTTTTTATTTAGTTTTTATTTTTATTTTATTTATTTATTAGAATTTCCAAGCTCCACGGCCATGTTGAAAAGCACCTGGTCTAAGATAGCTCACAGAGATTCCCTGACCAAAGACCCCAATTTGGGTATTTTCTCAGATACTAGTGAAAGAGTCACATAGACCTATCAGATGGATTGGTCCAAAATATATGCCATATTTGACAATGATGACCTTTCCCATATTGAAAATGATTGACCTACGTATGAGAAGATTAGGGATTCTCAGGTACACGCTATTGCTGCTCGCCCTGCCATTTTACCTTACATGGATGCCGTCAAATGGATAATTGAGAACACAAACCCCAAAGATGAGTCGTTCAATGATAGCATAGGGGCTCATTTGACTCATTTCCTCCCTGAGGTCTTTATTCGAGATTTTGCTCTCAAACCGCATGCACAAACCCTTACCCCCAACTTCATACAATCCTCAAGAACTCGGTATAATTTAACCGAGATGTTGAAATTGTGGATGATCAAGCCTAACGCCTTTGTGCCTAAATATGACAACCTGTATCTCATTTCCTGATTCAGGGAACCCTATTCCTTGCTAGCAGCCATGCTTTGTAGGCTCTTTGGCCTTCCTAACTGTTTTGTCTTCAAAGCTGAATGGGCCCCCATAGCACACCATGTTTTAACTACCAGTGAGTCTTTCCCATTGGCTTCTATCCTATCATCGAAATTGAAGAACACCATCCAAGAGTATCAGAAGGAACCTGACCTGAAGAAACCACATTCTACCTCTCGGCACATGTAATTGATGTCTTCTGCTCAAAGTTCCAGTACCCAAACTTAGGTTGGAATTGGACCCCCTCACACCCGCCAATTCATATCTATCACTCAACATTGTGGGAGGGGAATTTTTTCCCTCTACTTTATGATATCTGTGATCACTTCATGGGAACTATTTATTTCAATATTTTCAGGCAAGAAGAACCTGCATCTTCAATTGATGCCAAGGATTTCATCAATACCATTGGTAATTGGTATGTTTGTGAATATTTTTCATACATCGAAGTTTGGGGAAGTGACATAGTGCACCTTCTACCCAGGATAGTTCTTGACAGGCTAGTTATACAAGAAGTTTCTTTTCAAACTATAACAGATGGTATGTATACGAAGATTATAGGTCCTAGGAAGAAAGGATGGCCTAAGTTTGCTTTGAACCTTGGGCCATTGGTTATCCCAAACTCAAATTGGGCTGCAGTGCTCGGTGATCAGATAGATGCTCTAAAGTTGGGTCTTGCCCACAAAAGGAAGCATGATCCCAAGAAATTTCTTGATGCACACTTCAAGAAAACTCATGTTAATATGGACTATGTGTTTAATGGAAAATCCACTCGAGCGGACACGAGCTAGATCTCCCTAGCTCAATGTGAGTCTAGAACAAATAAGACAGGCTACAAATGCATTTCCTGGATCTACTTAAGGATCGAGTAGTAGATGTCTTACCTTTTACTTCGCTATCCTTTATCCTCAATGTTGCTCCACATCTCACGGTCGTCATATCTGAGCTATGAGACTTGTCAAGACAAGAAACAAAAGAAACAAGTAAAGGGCATCTATACAATAAGAGATCTAAGTGAATAGCTAAGTAGGTAGAATACTCAATATCATTGCACACATGAACAATATTGGTGGAAAGCATTTGTATTACTGTAAAAATAGGGAAGTACATAGCAGAGATATAGAAATACAACCGAGGCTTAACGCTGCAGCCCTTCTCCAACAAATCCATTTTCCATTTCCTCCTAAGGAAGCTTGAGTCTCTCAAGGATGAGTAGAGATCTCTCAATAGTGATTTCACCAGCATGTAGACACCATATACTTCCTCCCTTTGGAGAGGGGTATGGCTTCTCTTATATAGGACTAAGTGGATAGGGTATGGATAGGATAGGTTGAGATATGGTAGGAGAGAGATAGGAGATCCTCCCAAAGTGATAGGAATCGAGTACCAACTCTCCTAGAGGTCAGGGATAGGGCCCCAAGTTAGCAAGTTTCGAGAAGAATCTCGAAGAAGCTATTTTTTCCCATTAACTGACTTCGTCAGACCTTGCAATGAAGCAAGCTGCAACGTCGCATGTTGCATGAGTGAAACCTACGACAACCTCTGAAAGCCTGGTACAACTGGGTACAAATTCTCCCATGTTAATTACTCAGTCAAGATATCTTCAGGGGTGTATACACTGGAATATCATGATGGGTAGATTTTGGGTGTAACATAATTCCCCCCAAAGCATGAAGTTGTTGAAGATAGATAGGTGAAGTGCTTTGATAGAAGAAATGACAATAGACTTGTCGGACGAAGGACACTGCTGTAGTACAATTGACTCTGAGTACATAGTCTCAAATGACTTACAACATGGCTACCGACCAATACAATGCAAATCCATGGTAGTAATGACCGACTGAACACAATCATGGCTACTAGACACAAGCGTAGATCCATGATGAGATGATAACACAGCCACGACCAATACAAATGTGGATCTGTGTAATATAACTCAATACAAAATCCATCGCAGCCTGGGTAAAACATGACTCCCCAGGGTCTTCCAGCTGAACCCACAATGATACAAATCTATCCATGTGACTACAAATGTCTTAACGTCAAACATGGTAGAAACCACTTGATTACTGGTCATTGATGTAAACCATTAACAAACGCGAGGGAGATCACCATTGATGTCAATGATTCCCAAGGTATCACAGTACATATCATCAAGCGTGAATAAATGAGTTGAAGTCGAACGTAAGATGAAATCTTTCAATCAAGCGTAAATGATGTAAACTCATGTTGAAAGCAAGGTAACCTGCCATTGAGGCATGCAGGGCTAATGTACTTGATTGGTTTCTAGATTCAATCCTTGGATGATGAGTTGAAGTTGACAAGGATGAATCTGTCGAAGGAGGGCCATGATGAATCCCCCATCAATCAACACGAAACTGTTAAATTTTGAGCATTAATTCACAATACTCTAGGATCTTCACTGAGAGAATAACATATACAGTATATCAATGCATAACAATCACAATAAGCATCACAAGCATCACAAGAATCAAAAGCACGAGAGACAAGAGACACAGAGTTTCCGTGGGGAAAACCCTAAGGTGAAAAACCCACAACTTCCTCAGAGATAGAGAGGGCAATGGATCAACCAAAGTACAACCAAAATACACTTGAGATAGTCTCCTAGAGCAGATGATCCTCCTCCTCACTAGTGTGCCACTTTATAAGTGAGAGAGATATGACTTTCCAAATGATCTAAATAGAGATATCCTGATCTCTATTTATACTAACCTATTTGCCTAGTGACCTTATGGGGCCGACTTGTCTAGCAAGGTACATCCACAATATAATATATATTTCAGGGTCGACCCCACACATGGTGGTCTAATAACCCAACAGCAAGTACACACACTTGCGACACTTGTCAATCCACATGACAACACTTCCTTATAGAGGAATAACACATCTCTAATAAGGGTACAATAAATATATATGAAATACATAGATAAAATACATTCCAAAGTTACATATACATCAACACTCCCTCTTAACTAGGAAGGTATTTCTCGACACAGATCTGCTAGACAAGTCTTCTTCTCGGGATCATCGTCATCATCATCGTCACTATTGCTGCTACCTCAACCAATCTCTGACTCTACTCATCATTGGAAGTTCTATAGAGCTAGTCCTTTTTCATACTGGATGTAGGCCCACCACCTGCAGGTCTTCATCATCACTGGCCATACTGTGGAAATCTCAGGCCTTATTACGTGCATCACAAAACCTTAAAAGAGTCTCTTGACTAGCAAGAAACCTAAAGAGCATCTGAGGCCTTTTGCATCCTGTCCAGATCTCCAGGACTTATTACATGTGACCCCACCACAAAACCTCGAAAGAGAATCCTAGGACTGATTATGAGAACAAGGCTCAACCTATCAGATCTCCCAAGGCACAAATTACATGTGGTCACCACAAAACCTCGAAAGAGCATCCCAGGACTGATTACGAGCACAAGGCTCAACCTATCAGATCTCCCAGGGCACAAATTACATGTGGTCATGGAAAAACCTCTAAAGAGCATCCCAAGACTGATTACGAGCACACAACTCAACCTATCGGATCTCCCAGGGCACAAATTACATGCCATAGGACAAAACCTTAAAAGAGCATCTGCCAGATATCCCAAGGCACAAATTACATGCCATAGGAAAAACCTTGAAAGACTATTTGCAGATCTCCCAGGGCACAAATTATATGTCCTCCCAAGCAAAACCTCAAAAGAGCATTTTCCAGATATCCCAGGGTACAAATTACACGCCGTAGGAAAAACCTCAAAAGACTATCTGCAAATCTTCCAGGGCACAAATTATATGTCCTCCCAAGCAAAACCTTGAAAGAGCATTTGCCAGATATCCCAAGGTACAAATTACATGCCGTATGCAAAACCTCAAAAGACTATATGCAAATCTCCCAGGGCACAAATTACATGCTTATCTGCACAACCTGTTCCACGGCCACAGGGTATCAACCTGATACTCACCTTACATCATCTTGATGTACACATGATCATCCTGATCATCATCACTGCAACATCCTGCTGCATGTCATCTGGAGCAACATCCTGAAGCTCGTCATCCATGATCATCCTGATCATACAATGCATCTACCTAATGCATACCAAGTATCTACCTGATACATATCATCATACATGATCCACCTAATCATACAGTGTATCCACCTGATACAAATACAAATACATGATACATATCATCATAGATGATCCACCAGATCATACAATGTATCCACCTGATACATATACAGATACATGGTCCAAGAATCCAACATGATGCATATACAAAATACATACAAATGATCCTACTGATCATATCCAGCATCCAACATGATGCGTACATACATATAAATGAAAATGTTCCAACTGATCATACCAGAACATCATCCTAATGCTCATCATCCAGCGCTTACATCCATAGCCATGTGAAGGATCCTCCTTCCAACATGCTTGGAATGGCTTCAACAAATGTGTCCATCACTTCTTCCTCGAAGTGTCATCAATCCGAAGAACACCAAGCATCTCTCTGAAGTACTCGAACTTCACCCTGGCTAGTGGATTCATCAGTACATCTGCAATCTACTCGTCCGTCGCAACATACATGAGATTCACAGCTCCTCTCTGCACCATATCCTTGATATAGTGATATTTGATCTCTATGTGTTTCGACCTGTCATGAAACACTAGGTTCTCGGAGAGCTTCACACAACTTTGGTTATCACAGAAGATACCAATAGCATCCAACGGGAGATCAAATAATTCAGACAGTAGCTTCCATAGCCATACTGCCTCACAACTAGCTAAATAGGCTGCAACATACTCTGCCTCAGTTGTACTCAGTGCTACACAAGACTGCTTCCTGCTAAACCAAGAGATCACACCTGATCCCATACTGAAGCAGCACCCAAATGTGCTCTTCCTATCTGCAGCACTGCCAGCCCAATCTGAATCAACATAACCCTATAGGTTAAACTTTTGATTCGCCTCATACTTGAGCCCATAATCCACTGTACCCTTCAGGTACCTCAAAACATGCTTTACAACAACCAGATGAACACTCCTCGGATCTGTCAGGAACTGACTCAATGTGTTCACCGCAAAGAAAATATTTGGTCTCGTGTTCGCCAAGTACACCAAGGACCCAATCATCTGACGATACATAGAGACATCAACCGACTCAGATGAAGCATCACATAGAAGCTTCATATTCGATGCCATAGGTGTGGCCATGATCTTGCAATCCATCATCCCAGATCTCTTCAGGATATCTACTGTGTACTTCCCTTAACCAAGGAAGATCCCACCTGCACTCTGCCACACCTCCATACCTAGGAAATAATGCATCATTCCCAAATATTTCATATTGAACTCGGCAACAAGCTTTCTTTTAGTATCTGCAATCAATCTGTCATCTCTTGTTACAAATAAGTCATCCACATACAGGAGTAGAATCACAGGATTCCCTTCCTCAACCTTGTAATAAAGATTGGAATCTGCTTTACTCTTGGTAAAGCCCAAACTAGATAGGAAACTATCCATCCTACCATACCAAGTTCTGGGAGCTTGTTTCAAGCAATACAAGGCTTTATTCAATATGCACACATATGACTCCCTGTCATGTATTTCGAAACCGAGTGGCTGCTCCACATATACTTCCTCTTCAACTACACCATTCAAGAAGGCAGTCTTGACATCCATCTGGTGTATTTTCCATTTCATTGCTGCAGCCAGGGAAAGTACTGTTCTGATGGAAGTATACCTAGATATAGGTGCAAAAGTTTCTTCATAATCTATTCCCTCTTTCTGAGAGAAGCCACGAGCTACGAATCTTGCTTTGTATTTTTCTACACTGCCATCTGCAGCATGCTTGATTTTGTAAATCCATTTGGAAGTCACAACAGACTTCTCTTTAGGTCTTGGGACAACATCCCAAACATCATTCTTCATTATTGATTGGTATTCCTCAACCATGGCATCCTTCCATTCTTTCTTTTCCACTGCTTCTTCATAACTGGAAGGCTCTTTGTTCATAATGTCATAGAGTAAAGCAACATAGCTAGTATGTGATCTGGTTCTCTTCTTTGCTCTGTGTTCTTCTTCTGGAATGCCAAATATTTCTGCATCTTGAATGAGCTCTCTAGCCCATGCAGGTTTCCTCTTGTGAGAGTTATCCTCACGGGGTGGATCTACAGGTTCTTGCAGATCTTCAAACTCACGAACAACTTCTAGAACTGCTTCAGTCATGGTAGTGTATCGAAATCTAGTTTCCTTAGGTTCTTCATAAACTTCGATAGGTACCTTTCTTGATTTGATGAATGTTGAGTTTTCATCAAATGTTACATCCCTGCTGACATCAATCTTCTTGAACCCTGGAAAGTATATTCTATAAGCCTTCGAGCTTTCATTGTAACCCACAAAGATACCGTTCTTTCCTAAAGGATCTAGTTTAGTCCTCTTTTCCTTTGGGACATGAGTGTATACTAGACAACCAAATATTCTGAGATGGCTGACTTCAGGTTTCTTACCAGAAAATACCTCTTCTGGTGTCCTGTTGTCCAATATCTTGTGTGGTCTTCTGTCCTGCACATATACAATTATTCTAGCTGCTTCTGCCCATAGATGCATAGGTAGATCCAGGTCATGCAGCATTGCCCTTGCTGCTTCCATGATTGTTCTATTATTCCTTTCTGCAACTCCATTCTGTTGAGGATTATAAGGAGCAGTCAACTCCCTCTTAATCCCTGAATCACTACAAAGCTTCTTGAAGTCACCTAAGGTGAATTCTCCACCATTGTTGGATCTGAATGTTTTGATCTTCTTGTCACTTTGATTCTCCATCAAGGTTTTGAATTCCTTGAACTTATCAAACACCTCGTCTTTGTTCTTCAAGAAGTATACCCAAGTCTTCCTAGAGACGTCATCAATAAATGAGACATAGTAAACATACCCACTCAGAGAACTGGATGACATAGGACCACATACATCTAACTGGATGATTTCTAGGATGTCTTTTGCCTTGCTTTCACTGCTTGGGAAAGCCTTCTTAATGTTCTTACCTTTTGCACATCCTTTGCAAACACCTTCATGTTTGGTCTTGATTTCAGGAAGACCCTCTACAGCCTTGCTTGCAATTGGAAGTGCCCTATAGTGCATATGAGCAAGTCTTCTATGCCAAAGTTCACTTGGCTCCATAGATTCATGGACCATGGCATGTTTAGGTTGTCCCTTTAGTTTATACAAACCTCCCTCTTGCTCTCCAATCACTACTGCATCATCTATGTTATTTCCCTTTGGCCACATTAGGACTTAGCCATCCACAAACACAACCCTCATATCTTTTGCATCCAATGCAGAGATGGAGAGTAAGTTCTTCTTGAGCCCAGGTACATAAAGGACTTCTTTCATCTTCAAATATTTTCCAGAATCCAGGTTGTAGGAGGCTTCACCACTTCCTTTGATTGGGTATTGATAATCATCCCCAAGTTTCACCTTATGCGGTGATTCATGTTCAGATAGATTCACAAAAGATTCCTTAAACCCAATCATGTGTTTGGAATCCCCACTGTCAGTCAACCAATCATTACAACCATGGGAGATAGTACCTATGAGAGCAGAAATTAGAACATATTCTTCTTCACTTGATGAGTCATCATCACTATCACTTTCTTCCCAAGCCTTCTTCTTTGGGGGTTCATCATCTTCGAAAGCATGAGCATGATATCTTCTTTTGTTATTCTTCTTCTTCTTATTGAAGTTGTTGTTGTTGTCTTTCTTCTTCTTGGGACAATCTGAAGCAAAGTGTCCCTTCTTATTGCAATTGAATCATCTGAGATCTTTCTTATCTTTATGATAATGGTGGTGTGAGAATCTCCTGTTATGAGATGATTCCTTCTTGGACTTGCCTTTCCTGGCATGTGTTGTGAGAGCTTGATCTTCATTTCCCGTATTTTCTTCTTGGGCCACAAGCCTAGCTTCTTCTTGAGAGCATTCTTCCCACAATCTGTTGAAGGAGATCAACTTCTTCCTTACACAAATTCCTTGAATAAAGGAATCCCATGACCTGGGTAGGCCATTTAGAGTGGTCATCACCACTTCACCATTCTCCACCATTTCATCCACTGCTTCTAGTTGTTCCTTGATCTGGGAGACCCTTGAAAAATAATATTGAATGGTTTCTCCATTCTGAAACTTTACTCCTTTCAATTGGTTACATAGGGTCATCTTCCGATTTATGTTCTTCCCTTCAAATAGCTTGGTCAAAGAGTCAAACATCTCCTTGGGTGTCTTTAGAGAAGACACATGGGGTATGAGATGGTCTTTGATAGAATCAGTAATGATTCTCTTTGCCTTGACCAAGTTCTTCTTATGCAATACCTTAGCCTCTTCATCCTCTAGGATAGGGATGTCTTCTTTTACATATGAGTCCAACTCATTCTCTTCCAAGATTAACCCAATCCTATACTTCCAAGCTCGGAAGTTATCAGCTCCTTCAAGCTTATCCTCAAGCTTGGTGTGGTGAGACATCTTAAAGAGTACTTCAAATGGAAATAGAAAAGATTTAGGTCTTACCACTTGAAATGCTGAAAACTAGATCTAGTCCTGGATTAGGGTTTGTCGAAAAAACCCTAAAAATTCAAAATGTGAATTTCAATTTTCTAAAATGATAGAAAGATGCACCTTGATGAGCTGATCATCTTGGTGTATTCAGAATTTGAGATCAGCAAAGCTTTACCCTTCATATTTTCCTTTTTGTCCTCCCGAGTTCACTAGGGAGAGCCCTCAATTAGGGTTTGAGTTTCCCGGATATCTACCCAGCCAAAAATGTCGATCCAAAGCTTGAAACTTCAATTTTTGCAAGGAGCTTCCAGATATGTCTTCAGATTTCAGAAATTCCTATTTTTGTGGAAACCCTAATTTTTAGGGCCAAATTTGAAAATGCTCAGAATTGAATTATGATTGGATAGATAGATTCTCCTTGATGAGTAGAGTCAATCTACTATACTGCGTTTCCAAAATCTGTGGAGAGAAACCCAATAAACAAGAAGCTCAAGTTTTCGTCACTGCAAAATATCTTCTTCTCAGTTTAGCTCTGATACCATGTTAAATTTTGAGCATTAATTTACAATACTCTAGGATCTTCACTAAGAGAATAATATATACAGTATATCAATGCATCACAAGAATCAAAAGCATGAGAGACAAGAGACACAGAGTTTCTGTGGGGAAAACCCTAAGGTGAAAAACCCCACAACTTCCTCAGGGATAGAGAGAGCAATGGCTCAACCAAAGTACAACCAAAATACACTTGAGATAGTCTCCTAGAAGTACATGATCCTCCTCCTCACTAGTGCGCCACTTTCTGAGTGAGAGAGATATGACTTTCCGAATGATCTAAATACAGATCTCCTGATCTCTATTTATACTAACCTGTTTGCCCAGTGACCTTATGGGGCCGACTTGTCTAGCAAGGTACATCCACAATATAATATATATTTCAGGGCCGACCCCACACATGGTGGTCTAATAACCCATCAGCAAGTACACACACTTGTGACACTTGTCAATCCACATGACGACACTTCCTTATAGAGGAATAACACATCTCTAATAAGGGTACAATAAATATATATGAAATACATTCCGAAGTTACATATACATCAACAGAAACATGACAAAAGATGTGTAGAGTAGATCGAATGGTACAGTAACATGCAAGACTGACTCAAGGTAGACCGACATGGTGACAGGTGTACTAACTGCAGATGACAAATGACGGACATATTCTTGAACATGGGCATGGCATGACTTGGCAGTATTGACATAATGAGTATGACACCAATTCCTAATGCGACTGATGATGGAAGCTTTCTTTGAATGACTCAAAGGAGTAACAAGACTCAGGAAGTAAGTGGAACTTGAGGACAACCAAATGATCCAAGTACTGTATGCAAATGCAGATGAGTGCCATGTTCAAGAATGACTACATACTGCCACTAACAAGGTACGTAACACAAAAGATTTCATTTTTCCCCATCATGAACGATGAGTGCCTCATGTGTTTTTTTACGAGCTAGATGAGGGTAAGCAGATGCTCAGTATAGCGCATCTCATAGATGAGTCCAATTCCAAATATTTTTCGAACCTAGGATAGGAGGGATTCGTCCCATGGCGGGCCCTTCAATGTAAGAGTTTAATGAGTCCATAGAAGGTAAACTCGGTCGTCATTTCATGTTTAGAGAGTCTGAAAAGATCTAAAGAAGACTCCAACGGTCCTTTTTTGTAAAATTAGCCTCATCGCCCGAAAAAGGGTAAAACAACGCGGGAGAGGACTCTTAAAGTCATGATTGGCTGGAGTATACCTTTTTTGTAACTAGTGCCCCCTGTTCCGAAAAAGGGGTAAACTATCACCAAGAAGACGACCATTCAAATTCTTTTACAAGCGTGAACGCGACAAGTTCGCTCAGCAATCCTTTCGTATTTCGAGAGCCTGAAAAGAGCTTAAAGATAGACTCCAGGGGATTCCTTTTCCATAGGAGTTTAACGAGCCCGGAAAAGTGATAAATCGTAACTCGATGGCATATTCTCATAGTTTCAAGAGCACGAGAAATAACAAAGAGTAAGCTCATTAATTGCAATCTATGAACAAATGGGTAAACGACAAAAACTCACAAGGGGTGTTCATACCTGAGATGACCATTCCAATATGAAAATGGTGTAGAAGGGCACTTCACAACTCCTGCACACTCGAAAACTAGGTCAAATAGTCAACTGAACGTTTAAATACAATAAAACTGATCCAAACTATAGCGAATGACATAACGGCATCAAATAGTTGAAAAAGGAATATTCCATTTGTTTTATAAATAGAAATAAAAACCAAATATAGTCACCATTGTTCCATTTGCCAAATTTGGGAGGAATAGTGCCATTTGCTGCCAGATCTTCACTTGTTAATTCCGGGAGCTACGATCAGCCATTTCACCTACCGTCAGGAACAAGTAACCCTAAACTTCAGCCAGCAAAATCGTAGTGGTTTACAATTTTGATTTTTACTCATTTTTTTGGGTTTTGGTTGATTTGGTAAGGGCCATTGCACCCTCGGCTCGTCGCAGTTGGCCTTTTCGGGAACTGCGATGAGACCAAGTCCTCGCCAATGGAGTATACATGGACTATGATGACATCGCCCTGTTTGCAAAAACGCAGTGTGACGATGGCGACGTCCATCCCCAAACTCAAACAAAACTCAAAAGAAGGACTTCTAGTGGGTGAAGCAAGTCCTAACATTGTTAAAAAATTCCTATTGACAGGTTTCGAGCATCCAAAATGGTTTTGGAATTGCGGGAAAGGGAACATGAATTAGATGATGAACAAGCTGCAAATGACCCACATTGTGTGGAAGCATTGAGGAACTGTGGTCTCCTCAAGTTATTCCACATTCAGGGGATGATATCCCAACTTCCACTACTGATCCATATGCTCCAATGTTGGGATGCGGCCCAACAGTACTTCATGGTTGGTGAGCATGAGCTTCATATAGATGTCGAGGACATTTATTTTTTGACTAGTTTGTCCTGAAGGGGGGACAATGTGAGACTCACTGGATCACGTGGGAGTGATCAAACCGTGGAAGATTTGATTCGACAACATTGTGGTCCCAATGCCCGTGCATCTAGTGGGAAGATTTGCATTAAAGATGTACGGGAGCGCCCATTGTAGGCCATTTTATTCACCATTATGAGGATGGCAAGGAGTCAAGCTCCTCACCTAGCCACCAGAGCACAGATGCTTTATGCGGAGGACTGTTTGTATCCAAATATCTTCAACTAGTGCGAGGGAGTCCTCGCAAACCTGCGAGCTCAGCTGACAAAATGTCTACGGGGAGAGCTGAAACAGTTCGGCTATGGTTCTATAGTGATCTTGTTCTTGCTGGAACGGGTTCCCCTTTTGCATCCTCAGGTACCACTAGAGGATAGGGACCTCAGATATCCACACATGGCCAGGTGGACCGATGTGATGGCTCGACATGGTGGGGGTCCTATCATCAAATTCCCTCATGAGTTCTTCACTTGGCTGGCAGGCCAGTTACTGATGGTGGAGGACTTTCCATATAGTGGCACCGACTTCACAGATGACCCAGACTTGCCGCTGCCTGAGGGAGCAGCATGGGGAGACCTCGGTAAGAAAAAACGACCCTTGAACTTTTTAAGTTTTGTGCATTTATGATTTTTTTGATATAGTGCTAACAGGTGAACGACATGTGTGTGCAGATGTGGATCCTATACGACTAGTGGGGACCTCTCTTCTGGCTAGGAGAGAGAGAGGAGAGGGAACGATGGTGGATCCAGCTGTGCATGCTACCATCATGGATATGGACAGAGTCTATGCCAACCTGATTGGGTTGATGTTGATGTATATGTAACTTCGGAATGTATTTCACATATATTTATATTGTATTCCTATAGAGATGGTATTATTCCTCTATAAGGAAGTGTCGTCATTTATATTGTAAATGTCGTAACTTATACTTGATGGGTTATTAGACCACCTTGTTGGGGTCGGCCCTGTATAAGTCATGTGGGTCGAAGGGTTATTAGACCACCCTATTGGGGGTCGGCCATGTGGGTCAAAGGGTTATTAGACCACCCTATTGGGGGTCGGCCCAGTCAGCATTATGTTATGTGGTTAAGTTCGAGCCTACATGAGTTAGGTAAAAAGGCAAGTCAAGTCAAGTATAAATAGAGTGTGGGAGGCACTCTATTTGCTCACTCACTTCTCACACATGCACTCAAGGAGGAGTGGCGCACTTATGGAGGAGGAGGATCTGCTGCTAGGTTATGGCTATCTCTCTTGGTTGGTTGTATCATTGCTCTATCTATCTCTGAGGAAGTTATTGGGGTTTTTCACCTTTATGGTTTTCCCCAAGTAAATCTTTGTGTCTCTTGTGTGCTTGCATTATTGTCTCCATGATTGATATGCTGTAGATATGCTGTACATGTTGTTCTCTCAGTTAAGATCCTAGATCAAATTGAAGTAAATTCTAAAAATTTAACATGGTATCAGAGCTAGCCTGAAAGAAGGCATGATATGGCATGTATGACACTTGTTGCACTTACGATGCTAGGGCTTGATATAGCAAAAACCAGTCATCGTAGCACTTTCGCTATAACTCTGTTTTGGCGAAGTTTTCAGATCTGAAATTGTTATAGGACAAAGCTAAGATCTCCAGGTACCTTGTGTCCAAAGGAAAACCTCTAATTCGTTGTACTTTGTGATTTATGATCTGTACAATATAGGGTTTCTGCCTCTTCCAGATCTGAGTCAAAATCAGGTGACCTTGGGAAAAAGGTCATATCTTGGGCTAGGAAGCTCCAAATGAAATTTCGTGAAAAGTGACAGGTATTACACAGATTGTACTATCTAAGAAAACTTTTTCAGAGGCAGAAGTTGAACCAGTGACACGTGGAACTCTGTACAAGTGCGCTCTCCGGTATTATCCCATAAACAGGTCATGTTGTGACATTTGACATAACTCTCTCTCAGAGAGTCCAATTGAGGTCAGACCTATCAGGATGGAAAGGTAACAGGCCAAGATATCTCAGGAAACGTTTTTAGAGGCCGAAGTTAAAACAGTGACACATGGCACGCCATACAAGTTCGCTCTCCTGTTTTATCCCAAAACAGGTCACATTGCGACATTTGGCATAACTCTCTCTTAGAGAATCCAATTGAGGTCAGACCTATCAGGATGGAAAGATAACAGGTCAGGCTATCTCAAGAAACTTTTTCAGACCCTGTGGATCAAAAATTTCAGAGTTACACCAGAAACAATCAGGTACATATTTCTGTCAAAACAGAATTATTTTTTGGTACCTTCATTCATGGCTTCCAGAATTTAGGGCTTTGGAGAAAGTTGGAATTTTTGTAATCGGAGACCACGGATGGATGCTACTCATCAAAATAGAAATTTAGAGACCAAGATCAGAATTTTTGGTTGGGCAGAAGGCCGAGCTTGATTAGACCCTAGTTCGGGACTTTGATCAGAAAAGTGGAAAATTAGGGCTTCTGTAAAAATGGGAATTTTTGAAATCTGTGACCACGGCTGGAAGCTCCTCAGAAAAATAGAAGCTTAGAGCTTTGGATCAAACATTTTGATTGGGAAGAAGAGTGGGATTCATCAAACCCCAGTTCAGGGTCACGTCCAGTGAATCCAGAAGTTTCAAAAGCAAAATTGAGGAGTGAAATTCTGAATATACCAACTTGATCAGCTCATCAAGGCACATATTTCTATCCTGTCAGAAGTTTGAAATTCAAAGTTTGAATTTTTGGGGTTTCTCTGACAAACCCATATCCAGCTCAAGGTCCAGTTCTTGCAAATCAAGTGGATTGGGTTAATCCTAGAAGAAAATGGATTGATCACCTGCATAAGTGAAGAAGTTCCTGTCTCAGAGGGAGATGAGGCTAAGGCCTTACATAAGAAGATTACAAGCGATCTCGACAGGTATGACTCATCGAGGTATGTTTCGATATTTGTCCATGATTAAGTTTATGGTATGTTTGTGTTCATGTTATTACGGTTAGTAAAATTTTGATTTTAGATTTGTCGTATAACCTTAACAAAATTATGAATGCATGATAGAAGATATTCACTGGTTAGGGTGTTGACACTTATGATTGTACTAATGCATTATGGTGTTGTATGAGGTTTATGTTGTCTACTAACATGAAAGGTACACCAATAAAGACAAATCATGTTCTAGTCCAAGAACATATGATCATGATAACATGAGGACAAAGATTCATCCATTGTCATGGATCTCATACAAGATCCATTTACGAGGTATGTATAACTTGTTTATACAATGGTTAACTTATGAGACATGCAGGTTACTAGCACAAGTCACTGAAGAGAAACAAAAGACATTATACGGGTATGTTAGACATAAATAGCTAGCATGCTAATCCAGGTATGTTTTTCCTATATCAAGCTAGAATCCTACCTTGTGTTAGGATCTTATACTGTTGTTGATAATGATTATTCCTGAAGAGTCATAGGTTTGAATAATCATGGTTTTATGCATATTATATCTTGATTGATGATTCAACTAACCTGAAGAGTCATAGGTTTGAGTAATTACAGGTTTAGACATGTTATGATTTGACTAACCATAAGAATCCTACATAAACCTTGAATGCTAATGCTTATTATTTCTGTTTGAAATGATCATGACTATACATGCTTGAGATTATTGTGTTTTAATAGTATACTAATGAATGTATGATTTTATATGAGATCACAAGGATAACACATTCATGATACTAATAAGCATGCATAGGGACCAAGGATGAATATGAGTTCAAGAACAGGTAATCCAGGAAGCAAAGATCAAGAGGGAGTACACTCTAGTGGTTTATGCAAGGATGCAGATATTCAGAGGGAGTTGTCCATCTCTCTACATTCCACAACAGAAAGGTGTAGAAGAAGCTACTTCAGATTAGGACTACAGTAGCTCCTGCAAGGAAGCGAAGACTCAGAGGGAGTCCACCCAACGAACAAACAAAGATAAGTATTTTAATTATCATTTCTTACATATTTGTTTGTTTAAATAAAATTGTTCAATGATGTATATGCTCATGGTCTTAGACTTAGGATATGTATTGTGCATATTAGAATAACTACATTAATGAATAGTATACTACTAATATGCATGGGTAAGTAGCCTATGGCACTGTACAACATTCCATTGCTACTTATCTAGAATGAAACCTCTTTGCTGACATGTTGGGAGTTGTGCACACTCTTAACAATGTTCTGGTAGAGATTGGAAGGCATCTAGAAAGTTACGGGATATGGATAAATGTTGTATTGAAGCATTGGCTAAGATAATTGCATGACTGTATGACATATTTATTTATGTGTAAGAATTTGTTCTGAAAACTATGAGATGTTTTCTAATCATGCAATTTAACTTGTTGTGTAGGAAAGATCGTATGCCATCTCCTACAAAAGAAGAACTACAACATTTGTTCAGCAACAAATTTATTTATTGAAGATATTGAAGTTCCCAGGATCTGGGATGAAGAAATGGAATGCCATGATCCGTCGATCATGAAGAATGATGTTTGGGATGTAGTCCCAAGATGTGAAGGGAAGTTTGTTATGACTTCCAAATGGAACTATCAGATCAAGCATGTTGCAGATGGCAGCATTGAGAAATATAAAATTGATGAAATAGAAGATGCACCAGATGGATCTCAAGACAGCATGGTGTAGTCATATATGTGTGCAGAACTTGGTATGGTAGGATAGACAGCTTTCTATCCAGTTTGGGCGTTACCAAGAGTAAAGCAGATTCCAACCTTTTCTACAAGGTTGAAGAAGGCAATCCAGTGATACTACTTTTGTATGCAGATAACCTGTTTGTTACAGGTAAAGATAGATTGATTGCCGACTCGCAGCGGAAGCTTTCTTCCAAGTCCGAGATGAAGAACTTGGGGATGATGCACTATTTGTTTTTGGCATGGAGGTGTGGCAGAGTGCATATGGAATCTTCCTTGGACAAGGGAAGTATGTAGTAGAGATCCTGAAGAGGTTTGGGATGATGGACTGCAAGGATATGGCCACACCTATGGCATCAAATCTGAAGCTTCTATGTGATGCTTCATCTGAGCCGGTTGATGTCTCCATGTATTGTCAGATGATTGGGTCCTTGATGTACCTGACGAACACGAGACCAGCCATTTGCTTTGCTGTGAACACATTGAGCCAGTTCCTGATGGATCCGAGGAGTGTTCACTTGGTTGCTGTAAAGCATGTTCTGAGGTACCTGAAGGGTACAGTGGATCATGGGCTCAAGTATGAAGCGAATCAAAAGTTTAACCTGCAGGGTTATGTTGATTCAGATTGGGCTGGCAGTGCTGCAGATAGGAAGAGCACATCTGGGTGTTGCTTCAATATGGGATCAGGTGTGATCTCTTGGTTTAGCAGGAAGCAGTCCTGCGTAGCACTGAGTACATCTGAGGCAGAGTATGTTGCAGCCTGTTCAGCTAGTTGTGAGGCAGTATGGCTACGGAAGCTACTGTCTGAGTTATTTGATCTCCCGTTGGATGCTACTGGTATCTTCTGTGATAACCAGAGTAGTGTGAAGCTATCCTAGGACCCAGTGTTTCATGACAGGTCGAAACACATAGAGATCAAATATCACTATATCAGGGATATGGTGCAGAGAGGAGCTGTGAAGCTTCTGTATGTTGCGACGGACGAGCAGATTGCAGATGTGCTGACGAAGCCACTAGCCAGAGTGAAGTTCGAGTACTTCAGAGAGAGGCTTGGCGTTCTTTAGATTGAGGACACTTCGAGGAAGAAGTGATGGACACATTTGCTGAAGCCATTCCAAGCATGTTGGAAGGAGGATCCTTCACATGGCTGTGGATGTAAGCGCCGGATAATGGGCATCAGGATGATGTTCTGGTTTCTACTTGGATATGATCAGTTGGATCATTTATGTATGTACGCATCATGTTGGATGCTGGATATGATCAGTTGGATCATTTATGTATGTATGCATCATGTTGGATGCTGGATATGATCGGTTGGATCATGTGTATGTATTTTGTATGAACGCATCATGTTGGATGCTGTTGGATACATTGTGTGGATCATGTATCTTTGTATGATCAGGTAGATCATGGATGCTGTTGGATACATTGTGTGGATCATGTATCTTTGTATGATCAGGTAGATCATGGATGCTGATGGATACATTGTGTGGATCATGTATCTTTGTATGATCAGGTAGATCATGGATGCTGATGGATACATTGTGTGGATCATGTATCTTTGTATGATCAGGTAGATCATGTATGTTGATGGGTACATTGTGTGGATCATGTATCTTTGTATGATCAGGTAGATCATGTATGATTGATGGATACATTGTGTGGATCATGTATCTATGTGTGCATCAGATGGATGCATTGTATGATCAGGATGATCGTGGATGACGAGCTTCTCCAGATGACATGCAGCAGGATGTTGCAGTGATGATGATGAGTATCAGATGATACTTTGTGGCCGTGGATCAGGTTGTGCAGGAAAGCATGTAATTTGTGCCCTGGGAGATTTGCAGATGGTCTTTCGAGGTTTTGCCTATGGCATGTAATTCAGTGCCCTGGGACATTTGGCAAATGCTCTTGCAAGGTTTTGCTTGGGAGGACATGTAATTTGTGCCCTGGGAGATCTGCAGATAGTCTTTCGAGGTTTTGCCTATGGCATGTAATTCGGTGCCCTGGGATATCTGGCAGATGCTCTTGCGAGGTTTTGTCCTATGGCATGTAATTTGCTCCTGGGAGATCTGGACAGGATGAAAAAGGCCTCAGATGCTTCAGCCAGGTTTTGCCATGACCACATGTAATTTGCTCCTGGGAGATCTGGACAGGATGAAAAAGGCCTCAGATGCTTCAACCAGGTTTTGTGGTGGACCACATGTAATGTGCTCCTGGGAGATCCGACAGGTAGAGCTGTGTGCTCGTAACAGCCTCGGATGCTTCAGCCAGGTTTTGTGGTGAGATCACATGTAATGTGCTCCTGGGAGATCCGACAGGTAGAGTTGCATGCTCATAACAGCCTGGGATGCTTCAGCCAGGTTTTGTGATGGGTCACATGTAATGTGCTCCTGGGAGATCCTACAGGTAGAGATGTGTGCTCGTAATAGCCTGGGATGTTGCAGCCAGGTTTTGTGACGCACGTAATAAGTCCTGAGGATTCCACAGTATGGCCAGTGATGATGAAGACCTGCAGGTGGTGAGCCTACATCCAGTATGAAAAAGGACTGGCTCTGTAGAACTTCCTTTGACGAGTAGATTCAGATATTGATTGAGATAGCAGCAGCAGTGACGATGATGATGACTCGATGACGATGATCCAGAGAAGATGACTTGTGCTAGAAGAACTGTGCTGAGAAATACCTTCCTAGTTAAGAGGGAGTGTTGATGTATATGTAACTTCGGAATGTATTTCACATATATTTATATTGTATTCCTATAGAGATGGTATTATTCCTCTATAAGGAAGTGTCATCATTTATATTGTAAATGTCGTAACTTATACTTGATGGGTTATTAGACCACCTTGTTGGGGTCGTCCCTCTATAAGTCATGTGGGTCGAAGGGTTATTAGACCACCCTATTGGGGGTCGGCCATGTGGGTCAAAGGGTTATTAGACCACCCTATTGGGAGTCGGCCCAGTCAGCATTATGTTATGTGGTTAAGTTCGAGCCTACATGAGTTAGGTAAAAAGGCAAGTCAAGTCAAGTATAAATAGAGTGCGGGAGGCACTCTATTTGCTCACTCACTTCTCACACATGCACTCAAGGAGGAGTGGCACACTTATGGAGGAGGAGGATCTGCTGCTAGGTTATGGCTATCTCTCTTGGTTGGTTGTATCATTGCTCTATCTGTCTCTGAGGAAGTTATTGGGGTTTTTCACCTTTATGGTTTTCCCCAAGTAAATCTTTGTGTCTCTTGTGTGCTTGCATTATTGTCTCCATGATTGATATGCTGTAGATATGCTGTACATGTTGTTCTCTCAGTTAAGATCCTAGATCAGATTGAAGTAAATTCTAAAAATTTAACAGTTGACACTGGCCGTTCCTGAGCCAACGGTAGATGAGGTGTCGCGGCCCATGCAGGTGCACACGCTTGGAGCAACTGCGTGCTTCAACGCACAGCTTCATAGGATTACGAGAGCAGTGGACTGTTTCCAAACTTAGCTGGCTAGGGCTACTATACCACCTAGGGTTGTACGGGCCAAGCGATAGGCCACATGTTGTCATTGTGTTGTGTATTGAGAGCTTAGAGGCCTCAGATTTTGTACTACTGAAAGCTACGGAGCTTCAGATTTTGTAGAGACTTACTGAAAGCTATCGTGCTTCAGAATTTTGTATCAGCACTACCTTTTTGAGATTATATTTATATATACAGACAGTCCAACGATTTATAAATTATGTGTTTCAGAAAAATAATGATTTGATCTTGTTTATATGCTTTGCTTTTTATACGATGCATTATTTACATGTTGTGAATGCTTTTACATGTTATGAGTATCATGTGTGTGCGATGTACCAATCTAGAATGAAGTTGGCCATCGAGTCAGCAACTGTGTTTAACTCTCGTGGAATGTGCAGGTATTGAATGGATTCAAATGACCTTTCTAGGAGACGAACTCATTTAAAGAGACGGAGTAAGGTAGGATCACAAATAGCGTAAATCCAAGTAATAATGCAGAGGAAACTTCAAAGTTTGGAGATATACAATGACATGCCCATACCAAGGGTCCTCAGACGAGATAAGAAACAAGTGCTCATCCATAAAGGAATCTTAGTGAACGACATCCTCATCAAGTCTCGGAAGGTCCGGCATAAGCTCAGCAAACACCAATGATTTCAGTGATCTCGCCGAAGAAAAATCGAGATCGAACTCCTGAAGGATCACAATCCATTTATTATACTTCCCCCCTATAAGGCGCCATGATAGCATGAACTGAAATGGATTTATGTGAGATACTACTATGGTTGTTCTAAGCAAAATGTAATGTCGTAACCGCTGGACAGCATGAACAGTCGCAAGCACCAGCTTTTCTACGTGAGTATATCTTAGCTCAGTTTCTACTCGATTTCTATTGAGGTAATAGATAACATGCTCGATGAGTGCATCATCAACCTAAACCAAGACCATGTGAATCGTCTCTTGAGATGTGACCACATAAAGGATAAAATCTCGTGCGAAGTTTGTTGGACTAAGCACAAGGGCCGATACCAAAGATTTCTTAAGGGCATCGAAAGACTACTGGGCTCACTCATCCCAGATAAAAGGTGTGTCTTTATTCAATAAGCATGCGAAACATTTGGTAATATTAGCATAATTGACTACAAATCAACGCAGAAAAGTATCTTTCCCTTGGAGGCTCTGAAGTTGTAACAAATTACGCGGAGGAGGCAACTGAAGTATTGCCTCAACTTTTAGAGGATCGACTCTAATACCCTCTTTGGAAACTATGAAGCCTAGAAGGAGACCAATCCTTACAGCGAAGATGCATTTATTGGGATTCAATCGAATTTTGTAGTGTATACATCGTTCGAGAATCATACAGAGGTGCTTGGGGTGGTCCGCTCTCTTGCAAGAATGGCCAGCAAGATCATCCAAGAAAAGCTCCATAATATTCTTAAGATCGTGAAAGGCATAGGTCATGGCTTGCTGGAACGTAGCTCCGGCGTTTTTACAGCCGAAGGGCATTTTCCTATATGGAAATGTTCCCCATGGAAAAATGAATGTCGTCTTATGTTGGTCCATGGGTTTGATCTGAATCTGATTATAGCTCGAGAAGCCATCCATGAATGAAAAAATCTCACTTCCCATGCAAGCATCCAAGATCTAATCAATGAATGGCGTGGGGAAGTTGTCTTTCGGACATGCACGGTTCAAATCTCTAAAATCGATGCATACACGGATCATTCCCCCCTTCTTATCCACATGAATGGGGTTTGACACCCATTCAGTAAGGGGATGGGGTAGATGAAACTAGCTCTGAGTAGTTTCTCCACCTCTTCCTTTCCTTCCTAGGGTTCACGGCATGTAAGCGTTATTGAACTGGTTTAGCATTAGGATACGTTCTAATATCATGTTCAACAATGCGGGGGTCTATTCCTAGCATCTCCTCATATGACCAGGCGAAAGCTTCCCGGAGTTCTATAAACAATTCAGTGTAAATAGAAATCTTGTTAGGAGTGCAATCGGCACCGATGTAAACATTCTCCACCTTTCCGGGAGTACGAGAGATGTTGATCGACATGGTTGGGGAAATATTGGCCATATTCCCCTCGGCAAAAATGTTATGTGACTCTAAAAGAGCTATAGGGTGACCAACCATCTTTGATAGAGTCATCCTAAACTCTTCTTGCTCAACAAGCTTGAGGTTGGGAAGGAAATAAGAGCGATGATGCATATCCTCCCAAGGCCTCTCACTACCACACATGGCCTCCATAATGGCTTCATCAGATGGCAAAGTATCATCAAGTAAATCGTGTGAACAAGACGAGTTGGCTTCCCAAATTGGCAACGTAAAGGGATCTTCTTCGATTGTCTGGGAAGAAGAGAGATCCGGTTCTACAGTGGCTTGTTGGATATACTCATAAGAAAGCTCCGCTACAGACAAGGGCACATACATCCCGACGTGCGTAGTGTATCCAGACATAGGAATCGTGGACGGTAAAGTCCATGGATCAGTGCAATAGGAAGTCCTGAATGGTATATTATGAAAAGGAGGAGGCGCATTGTCCGAAATGGTTCCGATGAAATTCACAGGTGCAGAAAGAGTACAAGTTCCCATCAATGAAGGGTACATACCAACACCTATGTTCCCAGTTGCCGGCTGAGAATTAGTAACTTTCAGGACTATGGATCCTGTGGATGCTGTGGAAGGAGTATTAATGAAATCCAGCTGATCGATGGTCACAATATTGCCTTCATGGGGAAAGCAGATAACTATGAATACAGTGGACGCGACAGCCTTCATAGCGTACATCCAATTCTGAACTAGTAAAAGGCTGTATTTAATGGGCGCATCAACCACCTCGACTTCAATAGGCATAGACTTACCTCCCAAGCAGACAACAAGGGAAGGGATAATTCCATGCGGCTTAAAAGAGCGACCGTCGAATGTAGTGAGCATGGTTCTAAACGCGAGAAGAGGAGGAGAGCCAAGATCTTTCCAACAAGTTAATAACATTACTGACGTGGAAGCGCCTTCGTCAACCATAGTATGTTTGAAAAAAATCTGAAGGCACACCACCTAGATTTGAAAAGCCACGTGGTAAGGTAATTGAGGTTGTACATCAGTAGTATCGAACTTGATAACACTAGGATTTCCCCCATCCTGAACTCCTAAGGCACTCAAAAGGGCATGATTCTGAGAAGGACAAGCCTGCAAAACTTCAAGAGCCGACATGGTGCATGGAGTTTGGCCCAAATCTTCTACAATGGAGTAGTTTTGGGTGGCTCGAGCATTAGAATTATGTGTAGAGCACTTGAGAACACCTTTCGATATCCGTGGCGTATTAGAGGGCTTCTCGATATGCAAGGAATTGTTAGGAGGAGGGAAAGGCTCACTCCCCATATTAGGTTGTGGTGCACCATAATTGCGTTGACGAGTAGCAACACAAACCTCTGATTGAACCATGTTCACACATCCATAACCATTAGTATTGGAAGAAGCCGTTGCCATTTAATTAGGTCCATAACTAGTGGTGGGAGCATGCGAAGCCATGTTTTGATGATGAGGAAGGGGATCCTTCAACATAGCTGGGCTCTATGCCAAATGCTTTGATGCTTCTTCAATTCAAGGACACAAGTGAGTAAGATGATCTTCCCCACAGAGCTTGCAAGGAAATTTCACCTTATGCCTAGGTTTACGATCCTCACCATGGTTGGCATTCTCTTTACGAGGAGTATTGCGATTGCTATTATTGTTACTTCCACTGTTTCCACCCCTACGATTCTTTCTCCCCTTTTTCTTACCACCAGGTTGCTGGTTACCTGATGGTTTTGTTGATTGCACATTGTGTACATCAGACGACGGAGTGGAAGTGGACAAGGTGTGAACTTGTCCGGGAGTAGACTGGTTTAGCGACAAATTTTGCATTTGATTAGCTACCAAGTCTATAGGGTGAGTGCTTGCAAATCCCATGATGCCATAGGAATGTGGTCCTGGAACTGACGTGGGCTCATGTCTTGTTCTCGGTGCGTAAGGAATAATGTCATATAAAATGTCAGACTGAGAGTATAGTAGGTCTAACTACTGGACTTTCAAGATAGCTTGTTCCTTAGTCACAATTCCGGACATCAAAACATCCTTAGCAATGTATGGGAGTAGAGACTTAAGGAACCATTCCAATAGAAACTCTGGAGGAATGTTGGCTTTCATTAATCTTTTCCGCCAATGCCACTCTTGAACGTGGTCAGAAATATGTGTGGCCTTATTCTAATGGAAAGTAGACAACAATTCAGTACCAGTGTAATAATGAACCAACAACTGGAAATGGTCTAGGAAAACCAAAGCAATCTCATTGAATCCCCTATAGCTGTTTCCACGAAACTCCACATACCAATTCACAGCTCCCCCCGTGAGGGTGCACTGAAATAGTCGTAATCTTATGGAATCATGATTCAATGAGTTGGAGGAGCACCAAAGGCAAAACGTTGTGACATGATCACCCGGATCCTCACCACCTTTCTACTCAAACTTAGGAATGTCCAAAGGGAGCTTGGTAGGGACCGAGGGCCAACTAGGGTCATGACACACCGGATCATTCGTGAGTTTCGAAAGTTCTAGAAGATTCATACGTGCAAGGAATGGGAGCTGCGGCTGGAAAGCTTGATTATAAGCTCCTGTAAAAGGTTGGTTGAGTGGAACCTTATTATAAGGTGGACCAAAAGCTTGACCATGAGCATTAAACTGCTGATAATGAGGACTTGGTGGACCAAAAGCTTGACCATGGCCATAAGGTTGATAACCTCCTCCGACCTGACCCATATGAGAGTAAGCACACATATGTGTGTTTTGGGTACCATATTGTGGTGGGTTGAACTGGTGGGCAGCATTGACTGTGTTGTAGTAAGGGTTACCACCATAAATATGGGGCATATATGTACTATTCGTAGCGGGAACCGAGTTGTAATGACCATAATGGTGAGGCATGTTCCCACCCCCAGCATTAGGATTAGCGTGAGCAGTCGTGTGGTGACCATAACAATGAGAAGTATTCCCAACCCCAACGTTGGTGTTACTAGTACTAGGAATGGTGGCATTATGATCATGAGGATAAGATATATTCCCAACTCCTACATTAGCATTACTAATAGCGGTGGTGGATGCAAAAGTGTGTGGTACTTGTCCACCCCCATAGTTAGGAGGAGCATTAACATTTGCAAAAGTGTCCCTAGGTTGACGGGTAGCAATATGTGTGTTCGGTGGTGGATGGTGAGTCAGTTTTCAAACAGTGTTCCTATTAGGTGGGGCAGTCCTAGAAGGTGGTCTTCTTCCAAGATTAGCATTGTTTGGAGGATTATGACCAGTCCTCATATTATGTGCGTGAGTGGAAAACGTGGTGCCCCCGACGAGGGTATTTCCCCTAGTGGGTGCGGTGTTGCTAACACCATGACTAGTGCCAGCATGACTACCAAAAGAAGTGGGAGGATCAACTGTACTGAAACTGGGCATACTATATGAGAATGGGTTAACGTTGATCACAAGATCTTTGTCTTCATCTTCAGGTAAGGTTGGAATCCCATAAAGATAATTATCTAGGTTTGAAGGATCGAATGGATCATTCTCAAGTGGATCTGGCCAAATAGAATTGGGTTGAGTCTCAGGTGGATCACCCCCTTAGGCCTCATGAGGTGTGGGGGTGTCTGTAGTATGTTCGACTCCATCCGATGGAATCGTGGGGATGTTCTCTGTGTCAGAATGTGCAGCCATCATGACATCGGCTATGTATGTCTTGTAAGAATCTGAAGACTCGGAGGGAGCCTATCGACGTCCTCGAGCAGCACGGCGTGAAAACTCGGCTAGTTTTAAACCAGCTAACCGATGGGAATGGCGGAGAGTAGGACTCCACACCACGATATCTCCAAAGAGAAAATCACAATGTATCCTACGGCCAACTATCGATCAAAAACAGTAAATCAAAAGCACACACCTAGAGAAACTACAGCCACGAGCAGACAAACAGAGTGGCTAAATGAGATCCTGACACTAGAGCCAGTATGTCTCGCCTAGGAGAGGCTTGAGACTCCCAAACTGTAGCCGGAGGTAACAGAATTAGTTATAGAGACACCCAGGCTTCACTGCATGTACAGGGTCAATTCCATTGCACAAACACAACTGTGTTGTCCAATCCCTATCTAACTCAGGATACAAACAACATAGCCACTGCAAGTACCCTATGCGATACCTAGGTATGGAAACTATGGTCACCGCAATATAACCAATGCTCAGGGGGACAGTCATAGGTGGGATCCGTCGTATGGGCAGGGTAGCTAAGCCCGAAGCACAAGAAAACGAACCTCCGGTACCCCCAGATACGAACAAACCCTGGAAATATCTCCCACGTTCAGCCGGTATCATAGGGATATCCCTTCAACCAACCTCCCATGACGTCATGCTTAATTCTATTTTGAGTAGAGCTTCCTGAAAACACCGATATATACAATGGATTCCTCCACTCCTTGGTCTGACACCTAATGTTTCATCTAGTAGTCTTGGATTGTTTACTCACAATTATCTATTCCAAGACTCTAAACCTATGCTAGTTGGTGTACCCTATAAATAAAATCGGTCTAATCAATTTTAAGATTAAGCGTTAATTTTAATGGTTGTTGTTACTCAAGGGATATGGTCCTGAAGCTAGTGATGTGTAGGACTCAATAGTATGCAAAATCGTCCAATCCTAGACACATCTATCCAATAAAACAATGTCACTAACATGCACAATCAACCCAACGATTTTGAAATAAAAATGCAATCCTTTTATATTTTTGATGCACAATCAGAACCTAAATGAAAACAACAGGCACTCAATGCAAGATGCAGTACATGAAAGTAATTTTTTTTGTATTTCTCTTATAAACAAAAGGAAAATGCAAAACTATATGTATTTTTTTTGTATTTTTCAATATAAGGAAATGAAAAATGCAAGCAAAATCCTACTATTCAGTCACCGAAGTGCTGAGAAGATCACTAAGAAAACCCAACAGATTCCAAACAGTAAGACCCAGCCAAAGGGATGAGCTCAAAAGGAAAAAACCAACAAGGCTAAATCCAAAGATGGGTAAAAAACCAACAAGTGTCAACCAAGAGAAACGAAGAGTTCTGGTCACGACCAAGGCATGGAATAGTCAAGAAACAGGCCAAAAAAGACTCAGGATCATCCAAAGCCACCCCAACAACAACCAATAGTCATAAACCGACAAAATACGGAATTTTATGCTAATGTCGAAAGAATACCTGCTGGTACCCGTGAGCAGCAGTGTAAACAAAGGCGAGTATACGCGGGCAGAGCTAAGCTATCCCACGGGTGAGGAAAGGAAAATGGGCAAACAAAGAGTCCAATGGCTCATAAAAATCAAGTTTTCTATAGTGCATCTTAACGGCCAATCAATGACACAGAGCTTCGACAAATAGTAACTCTAATTATGGACTAATGCTCAAAAAAAATTCCCAAACATGGATGTTTTCCCCAGTGGAGTCGCCATTTTTGTGTTGGAGAAAACTGACTATGGCTTGGGAGACCACTACAGACAGTTGACTACCAGAAATCAACTCAATTCTTAGAACTATGCTATTATAAATGACGATGCTAAGATAATGGAGAATGTAACCAACGTCGATCCAAACGTTTGATGTAGATCCCCATTGGAGCTTTTCCAATCCGTGCACTTGAATTCTGCAAATTATTCTTGACAACCAATATACAACAAGTACATGATATATATAAACGACATTAACATCATCAATAGCAATGGTCCATGATATAACAAGTAATTGCAACCCAATATAAGATAAACAACATTTACAACATTAATGGACAAGAATATGAGTATTTCTATTAATAAACAAGAAGAAGTATAATGTGATACAACCTCTTGTCGGCAACCAATCTGAACCAAGATCTGGATCAATCCACTTGTGCCTCCACCACTTCAATCCTCCATAAATGGAAAACTCACACTATGATAGGAGTTTGGAAGGTGAACATAAAGGGTTCACAACTATAAGGATCAATGAGTGTAGACTCAAGATAGGGAAAAAATCCACTAGAGTTCTCTTGCTCTTCTTTCTCCTCCCATCCATAAGCCATATGTGCTCAATATATAGTCCTCCCAAAGGTAGGTGAAAGGACGCATCGAGACGTTACTTGGGCAGATGGAGGGTCAAAGGTCACCCAATAACCGCTTTGTGGGAGTAAAAAGTAATTAACTAGTGATTTTTACCATTTTACATGCTACTCATGGGCTATAGTGATGCAACTCGTGGGTACGCTTGCTATAGTGATGCAACAAGCGGGTAGGAATAAAAATAGGGAAAAATAGTATCTGAAGGATATAAAGTGGATCTGATATAGTGAAACGGATCCTGCAGGCCAAAGAATGCTGATACTCACAGGGTGGAAGATTACATTGTAACAACAGGTCCTGACATCGTGAGGTGTGTCCTGAAAAAAGGATCCTACGAATTGGAAGATTATGAGGGGAATGTCTTGAGGGATCCTAGAAATGGGCTCTACCTCAAGCATGTGAGGAACCTGCAATAATTAATAAATGAAAACACATGAAATAGTACAAATAACAGAACTTAGAATCACTTTTATATTGATCGCAGGCCACTTCGAGGGGGCAACCTCCTTTGAGCAAGCTCAATACAAATAACTTCATGGTACCTTCATTGGTGTCAACACCAGATTATATACTAAGTGTAAGCACCAATACCATGTGTCAATATAAACCATGGTCCAATACAAAATATGGATCAACAATTACTATAGGACGACTTACAAAGCATATGCGTCCAACAACAACAATACAAACCATGGATCAACAAATACTACGGGACGACTTACAAAGCATATGCATCCAACAATAATATACTAACAAAGTAAATAGAAGGGTGGGCATGGGTTCCTAACATCCCCTCTCCCTTAGAAAAAGCTTTGTCCTCAAAGCTTTAGATGTGGAAATTGATGTAGAATCTGAAGGAGTGGTTCCCTTGTAGCATCCTCGGGTTGCATTCCATCCCACTAACGCCTTTTGAGTTTCAGGGAGGATTGCTTGGAAGGCTGTAGATGAAGAAAGACCATATCAGCTGCGTGAAAAGTGCACTCAGAACGATGTTGATCGGCTTGTTGTTTTAGTCGAATTCTTTCCATATGAAGATTGTCCTGCAGAATGAGAAGAATCTGATTGCGGTTTTGAAGAACCAAGTCAATTTCCTGAACTGGGGAGCTAATGAAAGTGTATGGAAGAAGAAATGGCGGTGCCTGTCCATAAACTGCTTCATATGGTGTCCTTTTAGATGTGGTATTGTACCACTAGAGCGCTTCTAGGAAATCCATAGAAATAGTTGCCCACATCTGTGTAGGGATGGGCAAGGGTTTGAGTAGTCCTGAAAGGAGTGTCATTTCACCCTTATTGGCCTAGCAAGTATCACACTCAACCACCATCTGGTGAATTTTCATTTTCAATCCATTCCAAAAGAAGTTATATTGTTCCCAGTCATAGGTTTTGAGGAACGCAAAGTGCCCTGCCGATGAAGAAGCATGGAGTTCATAGAAGAGATATCCCTATTGAACAGATTGCAACCAATTTGGAACAAGTAGAGAAATAGTTGTAAGAGAAACTGGGTCATCAAATTGGAGAGAAGGAGCATATGTCACCATATTATCCTTACCCTTCTTGTAAGTTATCACATAGTCATAACTCATTAGTTGGATAACCCATTTTCGGTGTGCTGGTGAGGAGACCCATTGTTCCAGAAAATGTTCCAGACTCTGGAGATCAGTCTTGATGTAGAAATAATTTCCTAATAGGGATGGCTTCCACTTCTGTATTGCATGCAAAATAGCCATCATTTCCTATTGACATGTAGATGTGGCTAAATGATTACCAAAAAGGTCTCTTGAAGATGGCAAGCCCATTGGTGCAACAAAGACACCTACATATCTATCCAGGGAAGTAGTGGAGACCGTTGGTGGGTGCATCTAGATGGAATGGAGCTAAGCGATAACACCATGTGAATTCTTCTTAAGGATATTTTTCAGGAGATGTGAACTGATGATGCGGAGAGACCATGGTTGTAATCCCATAAATTTGTGTTGTGTCCCATTGACTAAAAACTGCATCCAAAGTTCATCAAAATCCCATAAGATGGGGCCAAGTGTGCATAACCATTGAATGCCCAAAACCACATCACATCCGTCTAAGGAAAAGGAAAACATGTCAGAGCATAAGCTATAATCTTCCACAGAGATACACACATTATGACACTTTCCCTTGCAAGGTAAGGTGCCCCCATTGGCAACCATGACTTCAAAGTTGGAGCAAGGATGGACAAAACAATCAGCATGTTTGGTAATCCAAGGGTCAATGAAGTTATCAGTGCTACCAGAATCAATGAGTATTGTAAGAGGAAGCTTCTTGAAGTAACCCATGACCCGCATTGTTTGGGGGGTGGTGACATCGGATAAAGCATGGAGAGATATATTTGGGTGGTCTTCCGGAGATGGGAAGTCAATAGGTCGCTCCTGAATGGTGACTTGATCATCCGATGTATCTGGAGCTTCTTCACAAACTTCAGAGGTGGGAGGAGAATCCAGATCCAAGAGATAGATCTTTTTTTTAACACATCTATGTCCCCAAGTGAATTTTTCATCACAATTATAACAAAGGCCTTTTTGTTTGCGTGCCTGCATCTTTGTTTCGTACAAATGCTTGATAGAAGTTGGTCGAGGAGCTGACGGGATGGGAGGTCGTTGAGAACCCATATTTAGGAAGGGAACAAAAGTGGGTTTGGAGCATTGTTGGGCGACAATCTTGTCTTCTGCCAACTTAGCCAACCCCATGGCTTCCATCATTGTGTTGGGACAGAACATTTTGACCTCTGGGCGGATTTCATCCTTAAGACCACTAATAAAACAAATCTTGTAGAAGTCATCAGAAAATCCTTCTGTGTGGTTGTCTAGTTTCTCAAATTCTATCCGATACTCTTTCATAGTGCCAATTTGACGAAGTTTAGTGAGTGCTCTGGTGAAGTCATCAAAAGCACTAGGACCAAATCGTTGCAAAAGGAGTTGGCAAAAATATGTCCATTTTGGCTCGTCACGAGCCTTGATGTACCAACAGTACCATTGAAGAGCTTTTTGTTCCAAATGAAAGGATGCAAGTGGAACTTTTTGGACATCAAAAGTATTATGCAGACTAAAATGTTGTTCTATATGATAGATCCAACTAGTCGGATCAGTACCATTGAAGAGAGTAAATTCAAGCTTCGTGTTTATCAGACAATCCACTCGAGCGGACGCGAGCCAGATATCCCTACCTCAATGTGAGTTTAGAACAAATGAGACAGGCTACGAATGCATTTCCTAGATCTACTTAAGGATCAAGTACTAGATGTCTTACCTTCACTTCGCATCCTTTCCCTTGAATGCTGCTCCACATCTCACGGTCGTCAGATTCAAGCTGCAAGGCCTGTCAAGACAAAACACATGAGAAACAATTGAAGGGAATCTATACAATAAGTGATCTAAGTAAACAGTTAAGCAGGTAAACTACTCAATATCATTACATACATGAACAATATTGGTGGAAAGCATTTGTATTACAGTAAAAATAGGGAAGTACATAGCAGAGATATAGAACTACAACCAAGGCTTAACGCTGCAGCCCTTCTCCAACAAAGCCATTTTCCATTTCCTCCTAAGGAAGCTTGAGTCTCTCAAGGATGAGTAGAGATCTCTGAAGAGTGATTTCACCAGCATGTAGACACCATAGACTTCCTCCCTTTGGAGAGGAGTAAAGCTTCTCTTATATAGGACTAAGTGGATAGGGTATGGATAGGATAGGTTGATAGATGGTAGGAGAGAGATAGGGGATCCTCCCAAGGTGTTAGGAATCGAGTACCAACTCCCCTAGAGGTCAGGGATAAGCTCCCAAGTCAGCAAGTTTCGAGAAGAACCTCGAAGAAGCTATTTTTTCCCATAAACAGACTTCGTCGCACTCTGCAGTGAAGCAAGCTGCGACGTCGCATGTTGCATGACTGCAACCTGCGACGACCTCTCAAAACCTGGTACTACTGGGTACAAATACTCCTAGGTCAATTACTCAGTTAAGACATCTTCAGGGGTGTATACACTAAATCTCATCATGGGTAGATTTTGGGTGTAGCAAAATGCCCCCCAAAGCATGGAGCTATTGAAGATAGACATGTGAAGTGCTTTGATAGAAGAAATGGCAATAGACTTGTCGGACAAAGGACACTGCTGCAGTACAACTGACTCTGAATTGACAATCTCATATGAAGTACAACATGGCTGCCAACCAATACAATGCATATCCATGGTAGTAATGACCAACTGAACACAATCATGGCTACTAGACACAAGCATAGATCCATGATGAGATGATAGCACAGCCATGACCAATTAAAATGTGGATCCGTGTGATATAACTCAATAAAAACTCCATCGCAACCTGGGTAAAACATGACTTCCCAGGGTCTTCAAGCTGAACCCACAATGATATGAATCTATCCATGTGATTACAAATGTCTTGACGTCGAACATGGTAGAAACCACTTGATTACCGACCATTGATGTAAACTGTTAACAAGCGCAAGGGAAATCACCATTGATGTCAATGATTCCCAAGGTATCACAGTACATATCATCAAGCGTGAATAGATGAGTTGAAGTCGAATGCAAGATGAAATCTTTCAATCAAGAGTCAATGATGTAAACTCATGTTGAAAGCGAGGTAACCTACCATTGAGGCATGTAGGGCCAAGGTACTTGATTGGTTTCTAGATTCAATCCTCGGATGATGAGTTGAAGTTGACAAGGATGAATCCGTCGAAGGAGGGCCATGATGAATCCCCCATCAATCGACGCGAAACACGATAAAAATTTATAAAGTAGATCAAATGGTATAGTAACATGCAAGACTAATTCAGAGGAGACCAACATGATGGCAGGTGTACTAACTACAGATGATAAATGATAGACATATTATTGAACATGGGCATGGCATGACTTGGAAGTATTGACATGGCGAGTGTGACACAAATTCTTAAGGCAACTGATGATGGAAGCTTTCTTTGAATGATTCAAAGGAGTAACAAGACTCGGGAAATAAGTGGAACTCGAGGACAAACGGATGATCCAAGTACTGTATGCAAATGCAGATGAGTGCCATGTTCAAGAACAACTACATACTACCACTAACAAGGTATGTAACACAAAAAATTTCCTTTTTTCCCCATCATGAACGATGAGTGCCTCATGTGTTTTTTTACGAGCTTGATGAGGGTAACCAGATGCTCGGTATAGCTCATCTCATAGATGAGTCCAATCCCAAATATTTTATGAACCTAGGATAGGAGGGGTTCATCCCGTGGTGGGCCCTTCAATGTAATAATTTAACGAGTCCATAGAAGATAAACTCGGTCATCATTTCATGTTTAGAGAGTATAAAAAGATCTAAAGAAGACTCCAATGGTCCTTTTTTGTAAAGTTAGCCTCATCGCCCGAAAAAGGGTAAAACAACGCGAGAGAGGACTCTTCCAGTCATGATTGGCTGGAGATACCTTTTTAGTAACTAGTGCCCCCTGGTCCAAAAAAGAGGTAAACTATCACCAGGGAGATGACCATTCAAATTCTTTTACAAGCGTGAACATGACAAGTTCGCTTAGTAATCTTTTCATATTTTGAGAGCCTAAAAAGAGCTTAACGGTAGACTCTGGGGGGTTCCTTTTCTGTAGGAGTTTAACGAGCCTGGAAAAGTGATAAATCATAACTCGGTAACATATTCTCATAGTTTCAAGAGCACGAGAAAGAACAAAGAGTAAGCTCATTAATTGCAATCTATGAAAAAATGGGTAAATGACAAAAACTCACAAGGGGTGTTCATACTTGAAGTGACCATTCCAGCGTAGAAAGGCACTTCACAACTCCTGCACACTTGGAAACTAGGTCAAATAGTCAACCAAACATTCAAATATGATAAAACTGATCCAAACTATAGCAAATAGCATAACGGCATCAAATATTTGAAAAAGAAATATTCCATTTGTTCTATAAATAGAAATAAAAACCAAATATAGTCACCATTGTTCTATTTGCCAAATTTGGGAGGAATAGTGCCATTTGCTGCTAGATTTTCATTTGTTGATTCTGGGAGCTACGATTAGCAATTTCACCTACCGTCAAAAACAGGTAACCCTAAACTTCAGCCATCAAAATCATAGTGGTTTACAATTTTGATTTTCAGTCATTTTTTTGGGTTTTGAGTTGAATTGGGAAAGGCCATTGCGCCCTCGGCTCGTCACAGTTGGCCTTTTCGGGAACTGTGACGAGACCGAGCCATTGCTAATGGAGTATAGATGAACTGCAATGACATCACCCTGTTTGCAAAAACAGGGTGCGACAACGGCAACGTCCATCCCCAAACTCAAACAAAACTCAAAAGAGGGACTTCCAATGGGTGAAGCAAGTCCTAACATTGTTAAACTCTTCATGTTGAAAGGTTCCAAGCATCCAAAATGGTTTTGGAATGGCGGGAAAGGGAACATGAATTAGATAATGAACAAGCTGCCAATGATCCAAATTGTGTGGGAGCATTGAGAAACTGTGGGCTTCTCAAGTTCTTCCGCATTCAAGGGATGAGATCCCAACTTCCACTACTAATCCACATGCTCCAATGTTGGGATGGGATGCGGCCCAGCAGTACTTCATGATTGGTGAGCATGAACTTCACATAGATGTGGAAGACATCTATTTTCTGACTGGTTTGTCCTGAAGGGGGGACAATGTGACACTCACTGGATCACGTGGGAGTGATGTTACACAGAAATCTTCCACCCTGTAAGCTTCAGCATTCTTTGGCCTGTAGGATCCATTTCAGTGACTCAGATCCATTTTCATCCTTCAGTGATACCAGTCTACCCTATTTTTGTTCCTACCCACATGTTGCATCACTATAGCATGCGTACCCATGAGTTGCATCCCTATAGCCCGTGGGTATCAAGTAAAATGGTAAAAACCACTATTTTATTACTTTTTACTCCCAAAAGCGGTCATTGGGTGACCTTTGGCTCTCCATCTGCCCAAGTAACATCTCGATGAGTCCTTTCACCTACCTTTGAGAGGACTATATATTGAGCACATATGGCTTATGGACGGGAGGAGGAAGAGAATAGTAAAGGCACTCTAGTGGATTTTTGCCCTATCTTGAGTCTGCACTCATTGATCCTTGTAGTTGTGAACCAGTTATGTTCACCTTCCAAACTCCTTTCTAGTTTGAGTTTGCCATTCATGGAGGATTGAAGTGGTGGAGGCACAAGTGGATTGATCTAGATCTTGGTTCAGCTTGGTTGCTGGCAAGAGGTCGTATCACTTTGTACTTCTTCTTGTTCATTAATAGAAATACTCATATTCTCATCCATTCATGGTGTAAATGTCATTTATTATACATTGGGTTGCATTTGCTTATCATATTATGGACCACTGTTATTGATGATGTTAATGTTATCTATATATCACATATACTTGTTAGATATTTGTTGTCAAGACTAATTTGCAGATTACAAGTGCTTGGATGTGCGCGGATTGAAAGCTCCAACGGGGATCTACATCAAACGTTGGATCGAGGTTGGTTACATTTCTCCATTGTTTTAACATTGTCGTTTATAATAGCATTGTTTTGAGAATTGAGTAGATTTCTAGTAGTCATCTGTCTGTTGTGGTATTCCCAAGCCATAGTGAGTTTTCTCCAATACAGAAATGGTGACTCTGCTGGGGAGAACATCCATGTTTGGGAAATTTTTTGAGCATTAATCCATATTTAGAGTTGTTGTTTATTGAAGCTCTGTGTCACTGATTGGCCGTTAAGATACACTACAGAAAACTTGCTTTTTATGAGCCTCTGGACTCTCTGTTTGACCATTTGATGTTTCTCACCCACGGGCTAGCTTAGTTCTGCCCGCGTACACCCACCTCTGTTTACACTACTGCTCGTGGGTACCCGCAGGTTTTCCTTTTACAGTAGCATGTAACTCCGGCTTTTGTTGGTTTATGGCTATTCGTTGTTGCTGGGTGATTTTGGTTGATTCCTGAGTCTTTGTTGTGTTGATGTATATGTAACTTCGGAATGTATTTCATCTATGTATTTCATATATATTTATTGTACCCTTATAAGAGATGTGTTATTCCTCTATAAGGAAGTGTCGTCATGTGGATTGACAAGTGTCGCAAGTGTGTGTACTTGCCGATGGGTTATTAGACCACCATGTGTGGGGTCATCCCTGAAATATATATTATATTGTGGATGTATCTAGATAGACAAGTCGGCCCCATAAGGTCACTCGGAAAACAGGTTAAGTATAAATAGAGATCAAGAGATCTCTATTTGGATCATTTGGAAAGACACACTTGTAGCTAGGGTTTTACCCCTAGCTTGTGCGAATGAGAACCTACTAAGGAGAATGGACTCCTTAGTAGCAGTTCAGTAAATGTAAATAATTAAGCTAAAACAGAAATTAAATTACTTCTAAAACATGCATGAAACATAAACAACAAATTTAAAGAATGGCTTTTTGTATTGATATTACCTTCAATGTGAAGGTTTGATGAAGCCCTTTGCAATGTCCAAGAGGATGCTCCAAGCTCCAATGTGCTCCTTCTCTTTCTCTAATGGTGGGAATGGGCCAAAGGTGGCTCTCAAGGTGAAAGTAGTTCAATGGTGAACTAGGGTTTCGAGAGAGATTTTGGCAGAGTAAGGGTGCTTGTGATTGTGGATATGGAATAAGGGATCTCCATCACCTATTTATAGTTTTTTGGTGGTGGAGTGCTGACCCATGGTTTTAGGAAACACATGGTTTAGGGCAGCTGTATAGGGTTTTTTCCTCCTTTTCCTCATTATTTTATATTTTTTATTCCCTTTTTAGGGGATTTTTGCTATTTTTGGAGGAAAAGGGGGGTTTTTAGCCTTTTTTAGGCTATTTTGATGGTTTTGTGGCCTTTTGGAGGCATTTTAGGCCTTTTGGAGGCTTTTTAATGGGATTTTTTGGGATTTTAAGGGAAATATGGTAGGAAAATGGACAAATGAGCCATATAATGTGGTAGATGAGGTAGTGAGCACTTTTTGGGTGTTAACAGATTTCCCCCTGATGTGCGAGGGCAGGAGCTCATCGTATGGCCGATGGACATCATAAGTCATAAATGGTTTTCCTGGGGTGTGGAGAGAAGAGAAGAAACAAACTGAAGCCCGGAACAACGATCCCCAACAACTGCAAGAACTAAAAGTACATAACCTCAATAATGGATGAGGAATCATCTGATCATATGGACGAGGCAGGCATTCCCATGCTCGTATCAGGATATAACATAACATAAACAATGGGGTCCAAAAAAGGGAACCTGAAATATACATGACCTCAAATACTGACTGAGGAATAATCTCAATATATGGACAAGGCGGGCATACCCATGCTCGTATCAAGATACATAAACAGAACTGTGAGGCCCGAAAAGGGGGACCTGTAAGATACATAGCCACTGTGTACATCATAAGAGTCCAGAGGGGACACAAAATCTGGAACATACTGCTGGGCGGACCATGTCTGAACTGAAAAACTGATACACTGGAACAATCAACAGTGCTACTAAGTGTGGTACCAAAGGGGTTGATGAGCTGCTGGATCAGAGTGACAAGGGGTACACTCACAATGGTACACGGAACTGGAACTGATCTGGAACTGAAACTGGGTACTCAAGGAAGCATGTAACTGGATGGCTTCCGAATACAAACGCCAACGCAGCCCGGACATCCACGGGAACATATAACTGGCCGTTCCAAAGTGACTCACCAATGTGCTAGAGTCGGGGGAAATCCGGGGTCTTCGACAAAAAACTGATGGGATATAATCCTACGCGATCCTCAACGATGCGATCAAGGTGCTGAAGTCGAGCATGTGAGGAACAACCACTCGGAGAGGCAATGAGGACTCCTCTCAGAATGATCCGTAGGCACTTACCACAGATGGTGATAAGTCCAAGGCGTAGGGACCTCTGGGCCTATCCTCTGGAATAGAGGAGCTGTCATCGACAGAGGGAGACCTGCAACTATCAAGGCAATGATGTTTCCTTGACAGGAGCGCGAGGTGGAGAACCGAAATGTGATAGTACTGGTGGCAGGACTGACAAACTGTGGGGGGACAACTGGGCAAGTAGAGTGGGTGGACTCAAACTTCCTTTGTTCAGAGTATGATAATGGGAATGATCTGGCAGCATATGAAACTGACTGGGGGGAAAGGGATCATAGCTGTAATGGATCTGGGAGGATAACTGGCTGAGGGAGACTCAAGCTGGTGTAAAATGGCAGAAGACTACTGAATACTCTGAACAAAGGCGACCTGATTGGGGGTGCTGCCGAGATGATCGATCGTAGTGCCAGGAGGCACGGGAGGGGACTTCTTCATGGGTTAAGGAACTAGAAGAAGTGTGTGTAAAATGATACTGTCGTGTGGATTTTACGAGCCCAGGACAGTTCATGCTCGTGGTTGCTTTCAATTTTAAGGAGTTTGAAAGCGATAAGAAGACTCTGAAGTAATGGAATGGTACTGTCGTGTGGATTTTACGAGCCCAGGATAGTTCATGCTCGTGGTTGCTTTCAATTTTAGAGAGTCTGAAAGCAAGTAAGAAGACTCTAGGGGGTTGCTTTTTCGTAGATTTAGTCTCCAAGGCCCAAAGAAGCATAAAAGGATGCAATGAAGAACTCTTCTAGCTGGTGTGACTAGAGTATTCCTCTTTCGTAATTAGTCTACCAGGTCCGAAAAAGGGTTAAACTTATACCAGATAGACGCCCTTTCAGGTACTCTAGCGAGCATGAAAGGAAGCAAGATTGCTCGGTGATATTTTCATTCTTTTAGGAGTCAGAAAAGAGCTTAACAGAAACTCTCTAAGTGCCTTTTTCGTAAAGGACTTGTCCGGCCCGAAAAAGGGATAAATTTATATCGAACAAAAGGAATGGCCAGGCAAGGAGGAAGTGTTCAATCAAGGATCAATAATGGTGACCAAGAACGAGGGTGTTGGGGAACACTGATGGGCCTCCTTGCGGGGTGAATGAGATGGTGGCAAAATAACGAGACATTTGCAGTATGACAGGAGTGAATGGCTCATGTACAAAAGTGGAACAATCCGATAGCGGCCGATGTGGCACGCAAATCGAGGCAGCAAGGTGTTGGGACACAATGTTGAAATTGTACCAAGTGAGAGCGAGAAATGATCTCAAGCATCATCACGAGCTCGAAAAAATGAATCCGACGATATAAAGGATGTCAAAAACGGGTAACGGCCGATGTGGCACGCACACCGAGGTGACGAGGGCGTTTTGGAAAAATACCCGAAAAATCGGGGGGTGAGAGCGAGAAATGATCTCAAGCATCATCACCAGCTCGGAAAAATGAATCCGATGATATAAAACATGTGAAAAATGGAGAACGGCCGATGTGGCACGCAAACCGAGGTGACTAGTGGCGTCTGAAAAAATGGGCAAAAAATGACGGAACAAAAATAATGCAACGAGGTGACCATCATGATGGTCTCATCGTGCTGATTCCAGTCGTGGAAACGGTTTGGAGAATGGACTCCGTATGGGGTCAGAATGGCCAAAACAAGAAAAAGTCAGTTGACTATAAATAGTGGTGGGTCCAACATGACATGTGTCATTTGTATGGTTTGACTTTGACTTGTGATCAGAGTGGACCAGAGCTTAGGTGGCATTTCTGGACGATCCGACCGGCCGATTGCAGATCCGGGAGATACAGGTATTCCGTCAAACTCATACCTGCATGCTTTTTAGGGTCGGGGGTTGGGTAGTGGGTCCCAGTTTTTATTTGTACGGTCCACGTGGATGGACCGCGGGTTAGGGGGTTGAAACCGCGGTTGGCGACCGCGCATTTCGGGGTGAACCACGTGGTTGAGGACCGCGTGTGTCTCGGTGGAATACGCGGTCAAAGACCGCGCGTTCCAAGGAGGAACACGCGGTTCCGGACCGCGAGGTTAGGGCTGACAGTCGCGGTGAAGAACCGCGACTATATGCCTGACAGCCGCGGTCGGAAACCGCGGCAGGAAGCCCGAAAGCCGCGGTTTTGGGCCGAGCTAAGGGGGTCTTCCGAGAGAGGGAAAAGGTACTTATTTAGTTGACATGAGTCTGATGAGTCTGTTGTGTGATTGACAGGATGCCGCAGGTGCTCTGGAGAGAGCGGGAGATCCCTGATGAGATCATGGTGGTGATCCGACGGGAGCGCCATGTGCGATCTGTGCTGGGAATGTGCGGACTTCTGAAGTTCGCAGAGATTCCCATGATACGGTCAGCAGCATTGCTGCTGAATCGGCTGATCAGTTTCTGGGAGCCAGACATACAGGCTTTCCGGGTACAGGGTGAGAGGGTGGACCTCACCCTGACCGACGTATACCTTCTGACGGGGTTGCCCTGTCTAGGCAGGGTATCAGACACACAGCCACGGGTTGCCGCGGACGTCGACATGGAGGACATGGTGGAGAGATACTGTGGTCCTGAGGCGAGGGTGCATAGGAATGCACTCCTGGTGAGGGACCTATAGGAGCCGGCAGTGCGGGCCATGGTAGCGTGTGTGGTCCGGGTATTGGGGTCCCAGTCACCTGAGAAGGTCTCTGGGGGTCAGGAACATATGGCCCCACGAGTCGCCAAAACTGTAGCTAGGGTTTTACCCCTAGCTTGTGCGAATGAGCACCTACTAAGGAGAATGGACTCCTTAGTAGCAGTTCAGTAAATGTAAATAATTAAGCTAAAACAGAAATTAAATTACTTCTAAAACATGCATGAAACATAAACAACAAATTTAAAGAATGGCTTTTTGTATTGATATTACCTTCAATGTGAAGGTTTGATGAAGCCCTTTGCAATGTCCAAGAGGATGCTCCAAGCTCCAATGTGCTCCTTCTCTTTCTCCAATGGTGGGAATGGGCCAAAGGTGGCTCTCAAGGTGAAAGTAGTTCAATGGTGAACTAGGGTTTCGAGAGAGATTTTGGCAGAGTAAGGGTGCTTGTGATTGTGGATATGGAATAAGGGATCTCCATCACCTATTTATAGTTTTTTGGTGGTGGAGTGCTGACCCATGGTTTTAGGAAACACGTGGTTTAGGGCAGCTGTATAGGGTTTTTTCCTCCTTTTCCTCATTATTTTATATTTTTTATTCCCTTTTTAGGGGATTTTTGCTATTTTTGGAGGAAAAGGGGGTTTTTTAGCCTTTTTTAGGCTATTTTGATGGTTTTGTGGCCTTTTGGAGGCATTTTAGGCCTTTTGGAGGCTTTTTAATGGGATTTTTTGGGATTTTAAGGGAAATATGGTAGGAAAATGGACAAATGAGCCATATAATGTGGTAGATGAGGTAGTGAGCACTTTTTGGGTGTTAACAACACTTCTCTCACTCAGAAAGTGGCGCACTAGTGAGGAGGAGGATCATCTGCTCTAGGAGACTATCTCAAGTGTATTTTGGTTGTACTTTGGCTGAGCCATTGCTCTCTCTATCTCTGAGGAAGTTGTGGGGTTTTTCACCTTAGGGTTTTCCCCATGGAAACTCTGTGTCTCTTATCTCTCATGCTTTTGATTCTTGTGATGCTTGTCATGCTTATTGTGATTGTTATGCATTGATATACTATATATGTTATTCTCTCAGTAAAGATCCAAGAGTATTGTGAATTAATGCTCAAAATTTAACATGGTATCATAGCTAACCTGAGAAGAAGACATTTTGCAGTGATGGAAACTTGAGTTTCTTGTTTATTGGATTTCTCTCCATAGGTTTTGGAAACGTAGTATAGTAGATTGACTCTACTCATCAAGGAGAATATATCTATCCAATCAGAATTCAATTCTGAGCATTTTCAGATTTGTCCCTAAAAATTAGGGTTTCCACAAAAATAGGAATTTCTGAAATCTGAAGACATAGCTAGAAGCTCCTTGCCAAAATTGAAGTTTAGAGCTTTGGATCAAGATTTTTGGCTGGGTAGATCTCCGGGAAACTCAAACCCTAATTCAGGGCTCTCCCTAATGAACCTGGGAGGAAAAAAAGACAAATCTGAAGGGTAAAGCTTTGCTAATCTCAAATTCTAAATACACCAGGCTGATCAGCTCATCAAGGCTCATCTTTCTACCCTTTCAGAAAGTTGAAATTCACATTTTGAATTTTTAGGGTTTTTTAGACAAACCCTAATCTGGGACCAAATCTAGTTTTCAGCATTTCAAGTGGTAAGACCTAAATCTTTTCTATTTCCATTTGAAGTACTCTTTAAGATGTCTCACCACACCAAGCTTGAGGATAAGCTTGAAGGGGCTGATAACTTACGAACTTGGAAGTATAGGATTGGGTTAATCCTGGAAGAGAATGAGTTGGACTCATATATAAAAGAAGACATCCCTATCCCAGAGGATGAAGAAGCTAAGGGATTGCATAAGAATAACTTAGTCAAGCAAAGAGAATCATTGCTGATTCTATCAAAGACCATCTCATACTCCATGTGGCTTCTCTAAAGACACCCAAGGCTATGTTTGACTCTTTAACCAAGCTATTTGAAGGAAAGAACATAAATCGGAAGATGACCCTACAGATTCAATTGAAAGAGGTCAAGATGTCGAATGGAGAAACCATTCAATCCTATTTCTCCAAGGTCTCTCAGATCAAGGAACAACTTGAAGCTGTAGATGAAATGGTGGAGAATGGTGAAATCGTTATTACTACTTTGAATGGCCTACCTAGGTCATGGCACTCTTTTATCCAGGGGATCTGTGCTAGAAAGAAGTTAATCTCCTTCAGCAGTTTATGGGAGGAATGTTCTCAAGAAGAATCAAGGATTTTGGCAAGAGAAGAGAAGATGGGAAATGAATATCAAGCTCTCACAGCTCACACTAAGAAGGGCAAGTTCAAGAGGGAGCCATCCCATCACAAGAAGAAATCTTCTCATCATTTTCACAAAGACAAGAAAGATCTAAGGTGTTTCACTTGTAATGAGAAGGGTCACTTTGCTTCAGAATGTGCCAAGAACAAAAGGAACAAACACAACAACAAAAACTCCAACAAGAAGAACAAGGGTAATAAAAGAAGGTACCATGCTCATGCTGCCGAAGATGATGAACCTCCAAGCAAGAAGGCTAGGGTAGAAAGTGATGATAGTAATGCTGACTCATCAAGTGAAGAAGAGTATGTTCTAATCTCTACTCTCACAGGTACTATCTCTCATGGTTGTAATAATTGGTTAATTGATAGTGGGGCTTCCAAACACATGACTGGGTTTAAGGAATCTTTTGTGAATCTATCTGAACATGAATCACCCCATAAGGTGAAACTTGGGGATGATTATCAATACCCAATCAAAGGAAGTGGTGAAGCCTCCTACAACCTATATTCTGGAAAATCTTTGAAGATGAAAGAAGCCCTTTATGTACATGGGCTCAAGAAGAACTTACTCTCCATCTCTGCATTAGATGCAAAAGGCATGAGGGTTGCATTTGTGGATGGCCAAGTCCTAATGTGGCCAAAGGGAAAGACCATAGATGATGTAGTAGTGATTTGAGAGCAAGAGGGAGGTTTGTATAAATGAAAAGGACAACCTGAACATGCCATGGTGCATGAATCCATGGAGCCAAGTGAAATTTGGCATAGAACACTTGCTCATATGCACTATAGGGCACTTCAAATTGCAAGCAAGGCTGTAGAGGGTCTTTCTTAAATCAAGACCAAACATGAAGGTGTTTGCAAAGGATGTGCAAAAGGTAAGAATATTAAGAAGGCTTTCCCAAGCAGTGAAAGCAAGGCAAAAGATATCCTAGAAATCATCCACTCAGATGTATGTGGTCCTATGTCATCTAGTTCTCTAAGTGGGTATGTTTACTATGTCTCATTTATTGATGACTTCTCCAGGAAGACTTGGGTATACTTCTTGAAGAACAAAGATGAGGTGTTTGATAAGTTCAAGGAATTCAAAACCTTGATGGAGAATCAAACTGACAAGAAGATCAAAACTTTTAGATCCAACAATGGTGGAGAATTCACCTCAGGTGACTTCAAGAAGCTTTGTAGTGATTCAGGGATTAAGAGGGAGTTGACTGCTCCTTATAGTCCTCAACAGAATGGAGTTGCAAAAAGGAAGAATAGAACAATCATGGAAGCAGCAAGGGCAATGCTGCATGACCAGGATCTACCCATGCATCGATGGGCAGAAGCAGCTAGAACAGCTGTATATGTGCAAAACAGAATACCCCACAAGATATTGGACAACAAGACACCAGAAGAGGTCTTTTTTGGTAAGAAACTTGAAGTCAGCCATTTTAGAATATTTGGTTGTCCAGTATACACTCATGTCCCAAAGGAAAAGAGGACCAAACTAGATCCTTCAGGAAAGAAAGGTATCTTTGTGGGTTACAGTGAAAGCTCGAAGGCTTACAGAATATACTTTCCGCGGTTCAAGAAGATTGATGTCAACAGGGATGTAACATTTGATGAAAACTCAGCATTCATCAAATCAATGAAGGCACCTATCGAAGTTTATGAAGAACATAAGGAAATTGGATTTCAAGACACTGCCATGACAAAAGCAATTCCAGAAGTTGTTCGTGAGTTTGAAGATCCGCAAGAACCTGTAGATCCACCCTGTGAGGATAACTCTCACATGAGGAAACCTACATGGGCTAGAGAGCTCATTCAAGATGCAGAAAGATTTGGCATTCCAGAAGAATAACACAGAGCAAAGAAGATAACCAGATCACATACCAGCTATGTTGCTTTACTCTATGACATTATGAACAAAGAACCTTCTAGTTATGAAGAAGCAGCAGAAAAGAAAGAATGGAAGGATGCCATGGTTGAGGAATACTAATAAGTAATGAAGAATGATGTTTGGGATGTTGTCCCAAGACTTAAAGAGAAGTCTGTTGTGACTTCCAAATGGATCTACAAAATCAAGCATGCTGCAGATGGCAGTGTAGATAAATACAAAGCAAGATTCGTAGCTCATGGCTTCTCTCAAAAAGAGGGAATAGATTATGAAGAAACTTTTGCACCTGTAGCCAGGTATACTTCCATCAGAACAGTACTTGCCCTGGCTGCAGCAATGAAATGGAAAATACACCAGATGGATGTCAAGACTGCTTTCTTGAATGGTGTAGTTGAAGAGGAAGTATATGTGGAGCAGCCACTCGGTTTTGAAATACATGACAGGGAGTCATATGTGTGTAGATTGAAGAAAGCTTTGTATGGATTGAAACAAGCTCCCAGAACCTGGTATGGTAGGATGGACAATTTCCTATATAGTTTGGGCTTTACCAAGAGTAAAGCGGATTCCAACCTCTACTACAAGGTTGAGGAAGGGAATCCTATGATTCTACTCCTGTATGTGGATGACTTATTTGTAACAGGAGATGACAGACTGATTGCAAATACTAAGAGGAAGCTTGCTGCTGAGTTCGATATGAAAGATTTGTGAATGATGCATTATATTCTAGGTATGGAGGTGTGGCAGAATTCAGGTGGGATCTTCCTTGGTCAAGGGAAGTACACAGTAGATATCCTGAAGAGATTCGGGATGATGGATTGCAAGGCCATGGCCACACCTATGGCATCGAATCTGAAGCTTCTATGTGATGCTTCATCTGAGCCGATTGATGTCTCTATGTATCGTCAGATGATTGGGTCCTTGATGTACTTGATGAACACGAGACCAGATATTTTCTTTGCTGTGAACACATTGAGCCAGTTCCTGACGGATCCGAGGAGTGTTCACCTGGTTGTTGTAAAGCATGTTCTGAGGTACTTGAAGGGTACAGTGGATTATGGACTCAAGTATGATGCAAATCAAAAGTTTAACCTGTAGGTTTATGTTGATTCAGATTGGGCAGGCAGTGCTGCAGATAAGAAGAGCTCTTCTGGGTGCTGCTTCAGTATGGGATCAGGTGTGATCTCTTGGTTTAGCAAGAAGCAGTCCTACGTAGCACTGAGTACAGCTGAGGCAGAGTATGTTGCAGCATGTTCAGCTAGATGTGAGGTAGTATGGCTATGGAAGCTACTGTCTAAGTTATTTGAACTCCCGTTGGAGGCTACTGGTATCTTTTGTGACAACCAGAGTTGTGTGAAGCTATCCAAGAACCTGGTGTTCCATGACAGGTCGAAACACATAGAGATTAAATATCACTATATCAGGGATATGGTTCAAAGAGGAGCGGTGAAGCTCCTGTATGTTGCGACGGACGAGCAGATTGCAGATGTGCTGACGAAGCCACTAGCCAGAGTGAAGTTCGAGTACTTCAGAGAGAGGCGTGGTGTTCTTTAGATCGACGACACTTCGAGGAAGAAGTGATGGACACATTTGCTGAAGCCATTCCAAGCATGTTGGAAGGAGGATCCTTCACATGGCTGTGGATGTAAGTGCTGGATGATGAGTATTAGGACGATGCTCCAGTTACTGCTCTGTATATGCATCATGTTGGATGTTGGATATTATTAGTTGGATCATTTATATTTGTATGTATGTACGCATCGTGTTGATACTGGATATGATCAGTTGGATCATTTATATTTGTATGTATGTATGCATCGTGTTGATGCTGGATATGATCAGTTGGATCATTTATGTATGTATGCATCATGTTGGATGTTGGATATGATCAGTTAGATCATTTGTATGTATTTTGTAATGCATCATGTTGGATGCTTGGACCATGTATCTGTATATGTATCAGGTGGATACATTGTATGATCAGGTAGATCATGTATATTGATATGTATCAGGTATGATCAGGTGGATCATGTATTTGTATTTGTATGAGGTGGATACACTGTATGATCAGGTGGATCATGTATGATGATATGTATCAGGTAGATACTTGGTATGCATCAAGTGGATGCATTGTATGATCAAGATGATCATGATGATGAGCTTCAGGATGTTGCTCCAGATGATATGTACCAGGATGGTACAGTGATGATGATCAGTATGATCATGGGCATGAGGATGATGCCTCGTGCGATGATGATCTATTGGATCATGAGTATCAGGTTGATACTTGGAGGTTAGAGATGATATGTGGCAGGTTGTGCAAATAGCATGTAATCAGTCTTGGGAGATCTTGCCGGTCGTGCTGCGGTACATAAATGTTCTTGGGGTACTCTTTCTAGTATTGCTATGTAGTATGTAATCAATCCTCAGATATCTGATAGGTTGAGATGTGTGCTCGTAATCAGTCCTGGGATGAGGTATTACTACGGAGACATGTAATCAGTCCTGGAGATCCAAGAGGTTGAGCTGTGTGCTCGTAATTAGTCCTGTGATGCTCTTTAGAGATCTTGCCGATCATGCTATGGCACATAACTATTCCTGGGATGCTCTTTAAAGGTTTTTTCTATCCACATGTAATCAGTCCTAGAGATCCGAGAGGTTGAGCTGTGTGCTCGTAATAAGTCCTGGGATGCTCTTTATAGATCTTTCCAGTTATGCCATGGCACATAAATGTTCCTGGGATGCTCTTTAAAGGTATTGTGGAGGAGATGCATGTAATTAGTCCTGGAAGATCTTGCCGGTCGTGCTTAGGCACATAAATGTTCCTGGGATACTCTTTCCGGTATTGCATCCGCACATAAAATTAGTCCTGAGAGGCCACCTCCATCAGACCATTTGCACAGATGATGAAGACCTGCAGGTGGTGGGCCTACATCTAGTATGAAAAAGGACTGGCTCTGTAGAACTTCCTATGATGAGTAGAGTCATAGATTGGTTGAGATAGCAGCAGCAGTGATGATGATGATGATGATGTATCGATGACGATGATCTCAAGAAGAAGACTTGTTTAGTAGAACTGTGTCGAGAAATACCTTCCTAGTTAAGAGGGAGTGTTGATGTAAATGTAACTTCGGAATGTATTTCATCTATGTATTTCATATATATTTATTGTACCCTTATAAGAGATGTGTTATTCCTCTATAAGGAAGTGTCGTCATGTGGATTGACAAGTGTCGCAAGTGTGTGTACTTGCCGATGGGTTATTATACCACCATGTGTGGGGTCAGCCCTGAAATATATATTATATTGTGGATGTATCTAGATAGACAAGTTGGCCCCATAAGGTCACTAGGAAAACAGGTTAAGTATAAATAGAGATCAGGAGATCTCTAATTGGATCATTCGAAAAGACACACTTCTCTCACTCAAAAAGTGGCGCACTAGTGAGGAGGAGGATCATCTGCTCTAAGAGACTATCTCAAGTGTATTTTGGTTGAGCCATTGCTCTCTCTATCTCTGAGGAAGTTGTGGGGTTTTTCACCTTAGGGTTTTCCCCACGGAAACTCTGTGTCTCTTGTCTCTCATGCTTTTGATTCTTGTGATGCTTGTCATGCTTATTGTGATTGTTATGTATTGATATACTGTATATGTTATTCTCTCAGTAAAGATCCAAGAGTATTGTGAATTAATGCTCAAAATTTAACATGTTGACCTCTTTCTTGATTGTTTCATGCCTTGGTTGTGACCAGATCTCTTCGTTTCTCTTGGATGAGCCTTCTTGGTTTTTCACCATCTTTGGTTTTAACCTCTTGGTTTCTTCCTTTTGAGCTCTTCCTTTTGGTTGAGTCTTGCTGTTTAGGATCTGCTGGGTTGTCTTGGTGATCTTCTCGGCACTTCAGTGACTGAATAGTAGGATTTTGCTTGCATTTTTTCATTCGATATATATTGAAAAAATACAAAAATATTCATTTAGTTTTTGCATTTTCCTTTCTATTTATAAGAGAAAATACAAAAATATTTTATTTCCATGTACTGCATTTTGCATTTAGTGCTTGTTTCCTTCATTTTAGGTTCTGCTTGTGCATTGAAAAGATAAAATTTTGCATATTTATTTTGGAATTGTTGGTTGATTTTGCATATTAGTGACATTGTTTTATTGGATAGTTGAGTCTAGGATTGGATGATGGTGCATATTATTGAGTCTACACATCACTAGTTTCACGACCATATCCCTTGAGTAATCACAACCACTAAAATTGACGCTTAATCATAAAATTGATTAGACTTATTTTATTTATAGGGTACACCAAGTAGCATAGGTTTAGAGTCTTGGAATAGATCATTGTGAGTTAAAAATCCAAGACTGCTGAACGAAACATTAGGTGTCTAACCAGGGAGTGGAGGAATCCATGGTATAGATCGGTGTTCTCAGGAAAGCTCTACTCAAACCAGAGTTAAGCATGAGGTCACGGGAGGTTGGTTGAGGAGATATCCCTCTGATACTAGCTAAACGTGGGAGATATATACAGGATTTGTTCGTATCTTGGGGCACCGAAGGTTTGACCTCTTGTGCTTTGGGCTTAGCTACCCTGCCCATACGACGGGTCCCACCTACAACTATTCCCCTAAGCATTGGTTATATTGCGGTAGACATAGTTTCCTTACCTAGGTACCGCACAGGGTACTTGCAGTGGTTATGTTGTTTGTGTCCTGAGTCAGATAGGGATTGGATAACATAGTTGTGTTCGTGCAGTGGACTTGACCCTATTGACACAGTGAAGCCTGGGTGTCTCTATAACTGATTCTGTTACCTTCGGCTATAGTTTGGGAGTCTCAAGCCTCTCCTAGGTGAGACATACCGGCTCTAGTGTCGGGAGCTCATTTAGCCACTCTGTTTGTCTGCTTTTGGCTATAGATTCTCTAGGTGTGTGCTTTTGATTTACTATTTTTTGATTGATAGTTGGCCTTTAGGAGACACTGTGTCTCTCTCCGGAGAGAACGTGGCGCAGAGCCCTACTCTTCGCCAGTCCCGTCGTTTGGCTGGTTTAAAGCTAGTTTTGGTTACACAATGCATTACTCACATAGTATGGGGACTAGTCCGATTCCTAAACATGCTAATGTTGGAACATGACCACCTCCTAAAAATACTCAACCTAGTCAGAATGTTGTATGAAACACGACTCGCCATCCACCACCTAGTACACATGTCACTACTCGTCAACCTAGGACCACTTTTGCACACGATACCGTTCCTCCCAACAATGGGGGTGGACACTTACCGCATACTTTTGCGTCCACTACCACCGCTAGTGATAGTAATGTAGGGGGTGGGAATATTTCCTATCCACATGGACATCACACCACCAACCCTGCTACTGGTCACACCCATATTTGACCTGGGAATACTTCTAATGCTTATGGTCATCACACAACTACTCAAGCTAATCCAAATATTGGGGGTGGGAACATACCATACCATTATGGTCAATACAACACGGTTCCCACTATGAATAGTACATACATGCCCCATACCCATGGTGGAAACCCTTACTACAACACAGTCGGTGCTGGCCACCAGTATCACCCACCACCCTAAATGGTGCTCAAAATGCACATATACCTGCTTACTCTCAAATGAGTCAGGCAGGGGGAGGTTATCCATCTTATGGCCATGGGAAAGCTTATGGGCCGTCAGGTCCTCAATATCAGCAGTTTAACCCTCATGGTCAAGCTTTTGGTCCGTCGTACAACACAGTTCCATTCAATCAACCTTTTATGGGAGCTTATAATCAAGCTTTCCAGCCGCAGCTCCCATTCCTTGCACGCTTGAATCTCCTGGATCTTTCGAAGCTCACGAATGATCTAGTGTGTCATGACCCTACTTGGCCCCCAGTCCCTACCAAGATCCCTTCAGAAATTCCAAAGTTTGAGGGGAAAGGTGGTGAGGACCCGGGAGATCATGTCATGACATTTCACCTTTGGTGCTCCTCCAACTCTTTGAATCACGATTCCATTTGATTACGCCTATTTCAACGCACCCTCACGGGGGCAACCATGAAATGGTATGTGGAGTTTCCCAAAAACACCTATAGGGGTTTCAATGAGATTGCTTTGGTTTTCTTAGACCATTTCTAGTTACCGGTTCGTTATGATACTGGTACTGAATTGTTGTCCACCTTTCGTCAGAATAAGGCCACACATATTTATGATCACGTTCAAGGGTGGTGTCGATGGAAGAGATTAGTGAAAGCCAACATTCCTCCAGAGTTCCTGTTGGAATGGTTCCTCAAGTCTTTACTTCCATATATTGCTAAGGATGTTTCGATGTCCAGCATTATGACTGAGGAGCAAGCTATCTTGAAAGTCCAGCTGTTAGCACTTAGATTTTATCTCGGTTGTAAAGAATAACACCTAAGGTAACTTATTTCAAACCAATCTTTAGACTGAAAGTTGGCCTCCTTCAGCCAGAGAGGGCCCTCTCAGCAAATCTGCCATCCAATGTCACTACGACAACAGTTTGATAATGAAACTCAAGGGCCAATTTGTAAAATTATAATAACAAAAACTTTGTAGGCTTTAAATGAGGTGGCTAGATCAACATGAATAGGATACCATTGGGCAATGGAGTCGAGAAACAGAAAAATATGGACCAGCAGTCAAACAAATATTTTCATACAAAGGCAAGATAGCTGTCTTATTATAATCAATAAGATTTTATAGGTGACAAGGAAAGAAATAAAGACAGTCTACTAACAACGGGCATCAGACTAGGATGAATCCATTGTCAATTTTAGAGAAATAAATGGATGCTCAGATGCAGATAAATCGAGGCATACAAACATGAATCTCAATCTATATGAACGTTCATCTAAGCATAGAATAAAATGACATAATGAAAGGCATAACCAAGAAAGTAAACTTGCACATGTAGAGAAAGGGAAAGGGTACAGACCGCAATTTTTAAACAACACATGAATCTTTGATGAAAAATCTACTTAGTTCTGAGATCTTTATTAATTTCTGAAAGCCCTTCAAAACACCTGAAATGGGTCTCTTCTTACTGAAAATCCAACCCCTTTTACATTGCAAAATGCATAATTTATACAAAAATACTCCATGAGCAAACCCTAACTAATTGTATTTCTAAAAATAGCTTCTTGGAATAATAAACTAACTAATTTATTACAAATAAAACAAATCTGGAGCGGTTGCAAAATATCTCGAGTGAAAGAGTATAGAGGAATTTTGAAATTTTCTTCAAACTACTAATTCTAGGGCTTAAAATCATCCTTATTTTCCACCTGTCGAGTATCCTGGAAATGAACTTCTGTTTGCTAATTCAGTGCCTATAAATCTGGATCTTCCTGCCACCTATGTTCCTTTTCTTTAACTACCTATTGTTTATGTGCCAATGGCTGAGTGTTGTCGTATGTTTTTGCTCATTCCTTTGCTCTCATCCACTTCATCTTTGACCTACTGAGCTGTTCTCCGAACCCTCGGCAATATCCTCAATATAAACTATGTTTCCTTTTTTTATGTAGCTTCTTACCTTCTCCACAAATTGAAAAAAAATTTGTAAACAATCAAAAATAATGAATCCTTGTATATTTAGGGCAATATTCAAGTTCGGTTTTTCTGTGTAATTGAATGTATCATCAGAACTCCAGTCTATTTTTCAGCAACTCCAACAACATAGTACTTGCGTATCTTTGCCAACTGCTTAACAAATTGTCCAACTAAAAGTGGTTTCGCAATCCTTCGAAATGGTTTTCTTCACCACCTTTCTCACATGCGAAACGTTGTGGAGAGGCCACCTGTCGAGCAATTTTAGTTTTTTGCAACAATTGTTTCCATCATACCAATCATGAATATGACTGAAATGCTACTCAAGTTCACCAGTCGTGGGATAAAAATCAGGACGTATGATGCAGCTTTTACTATGCAAGAGATGAAATTGACTTGCCATAAATTTTATACTTTCACCTTGCTCAGAAGATTTGTTTTGCAGCAAATGAGGGTTCGGATATTAGTGCTAACCCTAATATCGGCAGCCCAAGGAAAAATCCATTGCACACGGGACACAAATATCTTGATCTGAGAAGAGAAAAAACATTCCAAAAGATGGGAAATGCTAAACTATAATACCATTTTTTTTGCAGCAATAAACACGACCTCTAGTCCCCATCTTATCCGCAATTTCTTCCCAATTAATGTTGTCACGGAGCAAATTTCTGGAAAGCTTTCCATCCTTCTGCAGTGAATTCAATTGTAATACAAAATATGAGCTCGAAGATAAACGCTCGTAAGAGGTCTTCAAGGTGAAGCAGCGGTAATTTCCTTCCAATAATTATGAACTTCTGAATTTTTTCTTGCTATTTTAGGGTCATATGGATGCCTTTTCTTCTTCAAAACCATGTTTCTAGATGTAAGCCCAGACATTGTTTCTTATTATTTGGTCTTCTGTCTTTTGAGAACTGCTTCCTCTGGATCGTATTGATAGTGACTCCAAATCATTTTCAAAAACGTTTTAGTGAGTCATGTTATGGCTATACTCCAGATATGCAGTTGGTGACCCAAGCCCACACCTGAATCACGAGCAGGTGCTATGATGGCCACATGATGAGTCTTATCCCAAAAGTTTTTTGCTTCAAAGCTATCGTCCTGGAAACTCTAACCTTTTTCCTTTAGTGACTGAGGGACTATTGTCTTTGGCGTCACTGAATATGGCTATGAAAGAGACGAGACCCCATGCTAGGAGCAACATTTGAGAAAGAGTTTTAATATTTATTTCTTCTATCATCTGCAGATAAATGGCGTTAGGGTTTTGGATTTTGATGTTTGGGTCAAAGGAAAAAAAACAAGTCACCAAGAATGACGCGACTCTTCTTTTATATTCCCACCAATCGACCAAGGTGGTACCGCATGGCCCAAGGCTGTTTGTAATACCACTTTGTAATGCATGCGGCATGCCCAAATGGTGACACGTAGATGGGTGGTATTCTTATCACAACCGGCTATTTCTTTATCCCCCAGCTACTTCGGTGATGCGACGACCGTCGATTTTATTTGCCACCAGATCGTGCTGCACTTTGTGATTTGCATGGAGCTACTTCACTCGCCTCAACAATTCCATCGTGTCACCTTAATGCTGCTCGATATTGACTTGTCATTCAGCATTTAAAATGTTAGTTGGAATATCATTTACATTTCCCGTATGGAAACGAAAACTAATACTCCCACTCCTTATATATTGTATTGATTATATCATATCTCAAGTAATAAACGATGGAGAGTCCTTTGGCATTGGCGTTTGGATGATAAAGGGTGCATGGGGCTCCTTTGCTTCGGCTCTCAGTCACTTGACAAGCTAGGCAAGCCCTCGGTGCTGGGTGCTTCACCTTTTGTTTCAAAAAACATTAAATCCATTCTTCATAAAAACTTAATTAATATTCAAACTTTGGATTTATTAAAAATTCCTTTGTTCCATAAACTTTCAACCATTGGCTTTATTATGAATTTGACCCTTCACTTAGGCTATCATAAAAATTAATGTCTTTTCCTCATAAAGCTCCAAACTCGAGCTAAACCCTTTTTATATGAAAAACAAAAACCTTTGCTCACAAGGTCAAAAATAGATTTGAGTGACTGAGATTTGTTGAATTTTGGAGACCTTTTTCAACCATTTTCTTTTGCAATTTTGATTCCCACACTTGAGGACAAGTGCTCTTTCTAGACCAAGTTTGAGACCCCCCGCCATGAAAAGTGTTCTATTTTGCACCGCCAGTGTTGCCGGAAGATGATTAATGCCGTCATAAGACATTTAAGCACAAAATTTTATGGAGTGCCAACACCAGCAGTTAGATCTTCTTTATTCTCAGTCTGGCATTTTGTATGACATTATTCTAGACGCACCAAGAACAAGACATGAGCCCACGTCAGTTCTTGGACCACATGTCGATGGCATTGTGGGGTCCGCATGCACTCGCCCAGTAGACTTGGTAGCTAATCAAATGTAAAATTTGTCGCTAAACTAGTTTGCACCCGGACAGGTTCACACCTTGTCCACTTCCACTCCATCGTCTGATGTACACAATGTTAAATCAACGAAACCGTTGGGTAACTAGCAACCTGGTGTTAAGAAAAATGGGAGAAATAATCATAGGGGTGGAAACAATGTAAGTAACAATAATAGCAATCGTAATACTCCTCGTAAAGAGAATTCCAACCCCCCTCGGGAAGGTGGTAATGCTGGCGAGGGTAGTAAACCTAGGTGTAAGGTGAAATTCCCTTGCAAGATTTGTGGGGAGGATCATCTTACTCACTTATGTTCTCATATTGAAGAAGCATCGAAGCATTTGGCACAGAGCCCAGCTGTGTTGAAGCATCCCCTACCTTATCACCAAAACATGGCTTCACATGCTCCCACCACTGGTTATGGTATTAATGAAACAACAACGTCTTCTTCCAATACTAGTGGTTATGGATGCGTGAATATGGTTCAGTTGGAGGTTAGTGTTGCTACTCGTCAACGTGATTATGGTGCACCACAACCGAATTTGGGGAATGAGCCTCCCCCTCCTCCTGATAATTCCTTGCATATCGAGAAGCCTTCTGTTATGCTGTGGATACCGAAAGGTGTTCTCAAGCGCTCTACGCATAATCCTAATGCTTGAGCCACCCAAAACTACTCCATCATAGAAGATTTGGGCCAGACTCCATGTACCATGTCGGCTCTTGAAGTTTTGCAAGCCTGTCCTTCTCAGAAGCATGCCCTTTTAAGTGCGTTAGGAGTTCAGGATGGGGGAAGTCCTAGTGTTATCAAGTTTGATACTACTGATGTCCAACCTCGCTTGCCTTACCATGTGTCTTTTCAAATCCAGGTGGTTTTCCTTAAGAGCTTCATCAAATGTACTATGGTTGATGAAGGTGTTTTCGTGTTAGTAATGTCGTTGACTTGTTGGAAAGCTCTTGGCTCTCCTCCCCTACTTGCGTCTAGAACTACACTCACTGCATTCGACGGTAGATCTTTTACGCCGCATGGAATTATCCCTTCCCTTGTTGTCTCCTTGGGAGGTAAGTCCATGCCTATTGAAGTCGAAGTGGTTGATGTGCCAATCGACTACAACCTTTTACTGGGTCGGAACTGGATGTACGCTATGAAAGTTGTCGCGTCTACTGTATTTCGAGTCATTTTCTCTCCCCATGAAGGCAAGATTGTGACGATTGATCAACTGGATTATGTTGGCACTCCTTCCATAGCATCTACGGGATTAGTAGTCCCGCAAGTTTCTGATTCTCAATCGAAAACTGGGAACATAGGTGTTGGAATGTACCCCTCGTTGATGGGAACTTTTAACCATTCTGCACCTATAAATTTTATTGGAACCATTTTCGACAGTGCGCCTCCTCCTTTGAATAGTATGCCATTCCGGACTTCCTATTGTGATGATCCATGGATTTTGCCATCCGTGGATTCTATGTTTGGAGACACTGCGCGCGTTGGGATGTCTATGCCTTTATCTGTAGCGAAGCTCACTTACGATCACATCCAACAAACCACTGCAGATCTGGATCTCTCTTATCCCCAGACAATTGAAGAAGATCCCATTATGCTGCCAGTTTGGGCAGCCAACTCATCTTGCTCTCACAATTGCCTCGATGATACTTTGCCATCTGATGAAGCTATCCTCGAAGCCATGTGTGGTAGTGAGAGGCCTTGGGAAGATATGCACCATCAAACTTATTTCCTTCCCAACCTTGAGCTCATTGAGAAAGAGGAGTTTAGGATGACTCTAGCTGAGATGGTTGGTCACCCTGTGGCTCTTTTGCAGTCACATGATGTTTTCTTGGAGGGGAATATGGCCATTATTTCCCCAACCACTTCAATCGACATCTCTCGCACTCCCAGAAAGATTGAGAATGTTTATGTCGGTGATGATTGCACTCTTGAGGAGATTGCTATTTACACTGATTTGTTTACTGAACTCCGGGAAGCTTTCACCTAGTCATATGAGGAGATGTCAGGAATAGACCCCTGCATTGTTGAACACGAGATTAAAACATATCCTGATGCTAAACCAGTTCGACAATGCTTATGTGCTATGAACCCTAGGAAGGAAGCTGCTATTAAGGCAGAGGTGGAGAAACTGCTCAAAGCTGGTTTCATCTACCCCGTTCCTCTTACCGAATGGGTGTCAAACCCCATTCCTATGGATAAGAAGTAGGGAACAATCCGTGTATGCACTGATTTCAGAGATTTGAACCATGCATGTCCGAAAGACAACTTCCCCACACCATTCATTGATCAAATATCGGATGCTTGTGCGGGAAGTGAGATTTTTTCATTCATGGACGGATTCTCAAATTATAATCATATTAAAATCAAACCCGCGGACCAACATAAAACGACATTTATTTATCCATGGGGAACTTTTGTGTACCGGAAAATGCCCTTCGGCCTCAAGAACGTTGGAGCTACTTTTCAGCGAGCTATGACCTATGCCTTTCACAATCTTAAGAAGATTATGGAAGTTTTCTTGGATGATCTTGCTAGCCATTCTTGCAAGAGAGCAGACCACCCCAAGCACCTCCGTATGATTCTCGAACAATGTATCCAATACAAAATTCGATTGAATCCGAACAAATGCATCTTCGCTATTAGGACTGGTCTCCTTCTAGGATTCATAGTTTCGAAAGACGGTATTAGAGTCGATCCTCTCAAAGTTGAGGCAATACTTCAGTTGCCTCCTTCGCATAATCTGTTTCAACTTCAGAGCCTCCAAGGGAGAGCTACTTTTCTGTGTCGGTTCATAGTTAACTATGCCAGTCTTACTAAAGGTTTCACATGCCTGTTGAAGAAAGACACACCTTTTATCTGGGATGAGCGAGCCTAGAAGTGTTTCGATGCACTTAAGAAAGCATTGGTATCAGCCCCCATGCTTAGTCCACTGGACTTTACACGAGATTTCATTCTTTATGTGGCCGCGTCTCAAGAGACTATTGGCATGGTCTTGGTTCAAGTAGATGATGCACTCGTCGAGCATGTTATTTATTATCTTAGTCAAAATTTAGTATACGCTGAACTAAGGTACACCCACGTAGAAAAGATGGCACTTGCGACTGTTCACGCAGTCCAGTGGTTACAACATTACATTTTGCTTCGAACAACCACTGTTGTAGCTCATATCAATCCATTTCAGTTCGTGCTATCACGATGCCTTATCGGGGGTAAGTATAATAAATGGATTGTGATCCTTTAGGAATTTGATCTCGAGTTCGCTTCTGCAAAGTCGGTGAAATCATTGGTGTTCGCTGAGCTTATGTCGGACCTTCCATGGCTTGATGAGGATGTCATTCATGAAGATTCCTTTGTGGATGAACACCTATTTCTTATCTCGATCGAGGACCCTTGGTATGGGGATGTCATTAGATATCTCCAAACTTTGAAGTTTCCTTCGCATTATTCACAAGACGAGCGATAGCGTGTGAGACATCACGCTAAAGATTATACTATCGTCGGTGATACTTTGTATCGCCAAGGAAAGGATTCCATTCTCCATCGTTGTTTGACTCACGAAGAAGCGAAACGGGTACTTAAGGATTGCCATGCGGGGGCATGTGGCGGTCACTTATCTGGGCTTGCTACAGCCCAGCGTATTATGCGAGCAGGTTTTTTTTGGCCTACTATCTTTAAAGATTGTATTAATGCTATGAAGAGATGTCACCCTTGCCAGGTGTTTTCTTGGAACATACACTCGCATCCAGCGCCCCTCCATCTGGTCGTCACCATTGGTCCCTTCACTAAGTGGGGGGTAGATTTTATGGATTGCAAACTAGCTTCGGCTGGGGGGCATCATCATATTATTGTGGGCATGGATTATTTTTCCAAATGGGCTGAGGCCATGCCTACCGTTAAAGCCGATGGTGCTACTGCAGCCCATTTCGTGTTCAACCAGATTATCACTTGATTCGGTATCCCGAAAGAGATTGTCACTGACCATGGCAGTCACTTTCAAAATAAGATGATGGAGGATTTGTCTCTCAAGCTTGGGTTTCGTTAGGAACACTCATCTTCCTACTATCCTCAAGAAAATGGTCAGGTTGAAGCAGTTAATAAGTCTTTGAAGACCATTCTCCAACGTACCATCCAACAAAGCAAGACCAATTGGGATATCATGTTATATCCTGCTTTGTAAGCTTATCGAACCACATTTAAGACTGCCATCGGGTTCTCACCGTTCCAGTTAGTTCATGGTGTGGAGTCACTTTTATCGGTTGAATGCGAGATTCCTTCGCTCAAGCTAACCATAGAGCTTCTCCCCGATACAACGGAGACTGAGCAACGTTTAGTACACCTCGAGCAACTTGACGAGCAACGTCGAGATGCCGCTATGGCCATTGATGTTAACAAGCGTCGTGTCAAGGTTCAGTATGATAGGTCTGTCCGTCCCCGGCAGTATGCTGAAGGTGACTTGGTACTCTTGTATGACCAAGCTAAAGAACCCCTGGGGGCAGGCAAGTTCCCCACGGTCCTTACATTGTGAGACGTGTCCTGGAAAAAGGAGCTTATGAGTTAGAAGATTATGAAGGAGTTGTGTTGAAGGAGCCGAGAAATGGGCTCTACCTCAAGTGGTATTACATTTGAACCTTTGGTTCGAGCTGATACTTTTGTACACTATTGTATAGTTTTTATGTACATAGTCTAGGTTACATTTTTGGTTGTCAGGTCTGCTGATTAGCCTCTGTTTGATTGACAGATGTTAGTGGGATGTCCTAAGTTCTTAGGTTTCGCGGATGGTGCTAGTCGACATACGCAACAACTTGCTTCTGCTGCTTGGGTTATCTTTTCACTTGACTATCTAGTTGTGTCCTCAGGAGGTGCTTGTCTTGGTCCTACATCTAACAATGTGGCTGAGTATAGTGTCATTGTTGAGCTACTTCGGGATGCCATTCCACATGACATCCAGTCTTTAGAAGTCTACCTAGATTCACAACTAGTGGTGTCTCAGCTGAATGGGCAATACCGTGTACAAGACCCTACATTACTACGGATATTCCTTAAGGTACGACTCTTGGAGAGACATTTTGTTTCCATTACATATATTCACATTCCGAGAAGTCATAATTATATATATGATGCATATGCTAACTATGTATTAGACTAGCATTTGTCACATTCATCATGAAGCACATAAATACAAAGACATTCATACATTTGTACCATATACACATATAGTAGAACCGAGAACCAAAGTTGTATATATATATAAATGTGTCCAAAAATGGTAGTTTCATACAAGAATGGAGCCCATAGCCCTCAAAAATATACATATCGATACAAAAAATAATGAGACCCTGGGATATCTACTCCCTCCGAGGAGGTCTAGCTGCCGACTCGACAGGATGTGTCTCATAATAGTACTGTACTACATTGGCCATCCGCTGCAGTAGCCGCACCCACTCACCAGGAACACCCACTACCTGGCGCTACATAGCCTCCGGTAGTCGGGCTACCTCTATCAGTGGTACTCAGGCAACCATCCATGATATGTTGCACCGCAACGTCTATAGTGTGCGCCCTGCTATAGCATCTACTGCCACCTCATCTCTACCTCGACGACCATGTCTCGGGAAGCCCTCGGGTCTCACTAGGCCTTTGTCTACAAGCAAACAGTCACCCATTAGCACATGACATTACCACCAAAAAGAACTCCTCAGTATATGGTGACACCAGATGGTCACCACCCTGTCATATCAGTATCTCATCCCACCGAGTCAAGGCTGGATCTCGGAGACTGTGAGGAGGGACATCCACCCTTGGGCTAAGTCCCGGAACCCTCTCAAAGAAGAAACTACAGAGGATCCAGCGTTGGGGGAGGTTGAGCAATCATCTGCTGGTTTTGAGCGGGAAATGGATCGTTGAGGACTACAGGAGTGGGTTTGCCCCAAAGAAACTTTTGGACTTCGTCTCTATGGGGACACTCCTTAGAGAAGTGATCATCTCCCAATAGTAAACAAGGATATTTTAGCTTCCGTTTCTCTTTGGGATCATCATGAGTGCTCTTTTGTTCCTGCTGGGCAGAAGATTTTTTAGGTTTTCCCTTGTTTTTCTTCTTACTGCCAGTCTTCTGAGGTGAAGCCGATGAGACAGAATTCACTTCTTCAGTAGCAGCAAGAGCAGATGACTTGGTGGTGCTGAGACCATCTTGTGTTGGTAATGGGGATGAACCTTGGGGGTTCGAAGAACCAACAGTTTGATGAGGAGGCTGGGTGTGAAGGGATCCGATGATGCCATCAGTTTGGGGTCCCTTCAGTGGTTTTGCAGGATCGTTAACGTCACGGGGTGCATTAGGAAGAATATCGAACAAAGTGCTAGATTGAGTGTAGTCTAGGTCTAGTACATGGGCACTTTCAATGGCTTGTTCTTCGGTGACAACACCTTGCATGGTGACATCTCTTGCTATGACAGGGATGAGTGACTTCGTAAACCAATCTGCTAGGAGTTTATCTAGAATGGGAGCTTTAATGAGACGACGTCTCCTTCGCCACTCATGGATATGATCAGAAATATGAGTAGCGGTATTCTTACGGAGCGAGGTTAAAAGCTTAGTACAAATTTCATACCATACAGGCAGCTGGAAATGAGTCAAAAAGTTCATGGCAAGAGAGCCAAAATCAGGAAAAGAGTGGGGTGGCAACTCAATGTACCACTTGGCAGCCAAACCGATGAGAGTCCTTTGAAACAATCTAAGACGAATTGAATCGTCCATTAAGGAATTAGATGAACACCATAAATGGTAAGTCATCACGTGGTTTTTAGGATCTTCACCCGGCTTGCGGTCAAATTTTGGGATATCAAATGGAAGTTTTACCGGAATAGGTGGCCAATTAGTTCCATGGTAAATGGGGTCGTTGGTTAAACGAGATAGGTCAGGTAGGTCCAAGGTAGCCAAAAAGGGTAGCTGTGGATTAGGCTGCGCGTATTGATAATACGGATAAGGCATGTAAGGACCGGTATGACCATAAGGTGTACCAAGAGGAAACTGGGCGTAGGGGGGTGTGCCTCCCGGACCATAAGGGGGTTCGCCACCATAAGGTGGTCCATTCCAATAAGGTGGGGGTCTTACTCCACCACCGAGAGGATATGGAGGTCCGTCGCCACCAACGAGAGGAGGTGGGGGTCCATAACCATAATGAGGCGGACCACCACTGCCTCTGCCTGGAGGGGGTGGTGGACCACCTCTACTGCTAGAAGGATGGGGGCCCCCACCACCTCCACTGCTGGAAGGATGAGGGTCTCCACCACCACCACTGCCACCATAGTAATTAGGTCCTCCACTGCCTCCGCCTGGAGGGGGTGGTGAACCACCTCCACCACCCGAAGGGAAATGTCCTCCTCCACCATAATAGGGTGGTCCCCCGCCACCTCCTCCTGGAGGGGGTGGTGGACCATTCCCGCCACCACCGGAAGGGTGAGGGATATTTTTGGTAGAATGAGCTGGGCCTCCACCAAAGTTAGGTGGGGGCCCACTGCCCCCAGCAGGTGGTCGGGGAGGACCGATCGGGGGTGGTGGTGCTTGAGGGATAGTTGGTTGGGGTCCATGGTGCAACACAGGCTGTTTCCACCATAGAGTGTATGGATTTCTGGGATAAGGTATCCCATATGGTGTGTTTCCAGGATTAGATCGACCTGGCACAGGGTTAACAGAACCTGGATACACTTGACTCCATGAGGGTAAGGTTACATTGGATGGGCCCCCAACATGAGATAATCCCATGGTGGATGGTATAGCGGGTTGGGGAGGTCCAATGGAAGGTCCATTGGGGATTCCACTGCCTACGCTCTGGTTAGGAAATGGGAGTTTCCCCCCAGACACGACAGGATGGCCACCATTCAAAGATTGAACCAACGTAGGTTGTTGACTAGCTACCATAGTAATAGCATTACCAATGGGATAATCTGTGGGAATGGAATATCCTCCCCTTGAATTTTGAGGTGGGGGAGGAACTGGTAAGGTAACCGTGGTAGTGACAGGTGTGTTGGACTATTGTCCTTCCACCGGTTAGTTCACTTGAGGTGCATGACTGGATTCTTGCGAGGGTTGACCAGACTTATTAGTGGTCTCATGGTGGGAAGATTGTTCCGGTGATCAAGAAGATATCGGATGAATTGAGGTATCTCTATACCCATGTCTTTGCTCGATACTTTGTCTTCGAAGTTAATTACCCTTAATACGTAACCGATCCAAGCATTCTTGAATGGGTGTAAAGAATTTTGCGAGGTCAGGCATGTAGGAGGGTCTAGAGAACTCTGGAGTAGTCTAGTTGGGTGTTGATGCAATGGAAAAATGAGCCACTCGGTGACCAGTAGAAGATGTCCTGTAAGCTGTTGAAGGACCAATAGCTGCAGGGTCATCCTAGGGACGGTTTATCCATTCCAATGATCCAGGTTCTCCCAGGATGACGAGAGAAAGGTATTCTGAAGCGGGTATTTTTGCTCCTTCATCCTGCAGGGGATGAGAGGCGGGTGAACCTGGAGGAGTTTTTGGAAACAAAAGTCCTCCAACATTCAGAGTGGGGTTTTCCACTTCAGTAACTATGACCGTGTTATGCTGATCCATTCTTACCCTCAAAATAAACTCCGGATTAAGGGGAAATTCAGGTGATAATTTTAAGATCATAAGGGATCTTCTCCAGTGAAAATCCTCTAGAGCATTAAGAAAGTCATCCAGAGTGGCTGAGACAGCGTTTCACCTAAGGGAAAGCTAAAAGAAAAGCGGTCCAAAAAAACCTACTCAAACTAAGGGAACAAGTAGACTTATGTGATAGAGTGGATTCAAAAGTCTAGAACCTCATGGGATTATCAAGACATCGCAAACCATGATATACTGCAAGGTCCAACAATATGACGCGACAAGGAGGATTGGGACTATACCCTTTCCTGCATACCCGGTTACCTAGACAGTACGTGCATGCTAATATCCTTGAGTGTTGTTCTCGGTGTATTGCTTTGCCAAAACAACCAAATGGTTAACTCCGTTGGTTTCAGGAATCATAGTGGTGTCTCCCAATATACACAATGTACGTGGGAGTTCAAATCCATAGTGGTGCTATCTAATGCACAATCGTTCGGCAAGAGACCTTCTGATATACTACCGAGTACGTGATACACCCTTCGATATACACCAAGTACGGATTATGGTACTTGATGGGTATGTGAAGGAGCTCGATATACCGATAAGTACGTGGAAGACTACAATACCCCTAGGATACATTGCTGGAAAATAACGACAGCTGCCAAGCTTAATGACGTTGGAACATGTCTCTAACTTACACACAAGTTGCTAAAATTTTTACCTAGTTCTACCATTAATTTTATCTTGAACGGTTAGGTGAATGCATGAGGTGAGTACATAATCGGAAGCATAATGCAAGTCCTAGCTACATGTAAGAAATATTATTTTCTTTCAATGAATTCTAGCTATGGGAAGGAGAAATCTTTTTCTTTCCAGCAAGATTTCCAAAACAACACAATGCAACACAATCCCAATTCAAAAAAAACTTGACTATGAAATTATTCTTTTCCCTTTTTCAATGAAATACACAAAATCACAACACTACTATCCAAATCACAACATTTTTCCTTTTCTTTTTCTTTTCAAAGCAAAACGACAATAGGTAATGAAAAGAGAGAATTCTAAGATGGAGTATGCAAGCTTTTCAATTTCACTTTCAATGGCATAAAGCAATGAAAAATAAAAAAAAATGCACTTATCTTTCCTTAGCATGGAAATGCTTTTTCAAAATTGGAAGTGTAGCTTGAGCCTTTCAAGAAGATGAGTGATTCATATTTCAAGAAAAACACAAACGATCATACATTCATTCAATTTTCCAAAAGATTGATCAATGAAACATTCCAATGCAAGAATGTTTTTCTTTCAAAAACACTCAAGAAATGATGGGAAAGAAGCACTCTTTAACTTTGTGATAGATGCATCAAAGAATAAACTTGATACAATTGAGCTTTCAGATCTAAATGAACAAAAAGAAAATACTACTTGCAGCACTAGTACACTCAGAAAACTAAAGAAAAGACAAGAACTCAATCAAGCTGAAAGACACACTTAACTCAAAATCAAGCAGTAGCAAGCAAACCAAGCAAGCAAAGCTCAAACAATGATGGAAATGAGGTCTGGAAGCTGATCTAATGTAATGATCAGATCATGAATGGAAGGAAGGGAATGCAAGGGTGAGCGGATGAAGGTGGAGAAGACAAGATTATCCACCACTACCGGACTTCAAACTTGTCCAAGACGGAACCCAAAATCAATCCAAACAAAACCAAACACTCAACACACAAATCAAAGGTGGGATCTCTTGCTGGATCTTGCAGCACAAAGGGAGTTCATACAGCAAACCAAAGTTCAGTCTGACAAATGGAGAGGGGATTCCTGCATGCCAAATTTTGACAAATCGATGCACTCTGTGCTTGTACACAGTGCGAAGTCATATTCCACCAATGCGGGAAGTGCGATGACGTCGCAGTTTACTAATGAAAGGGATGCGACAAGTGACTAACAAGTAAAGAACAAAGGCCATAAATGACACAGTGTCGCTTTGTTTCCACTAACCAGGTGCGACAGGCGAGATCTGAGTCCAAAAATGAATCAGATCTCCCAGCAATGAACCATGGAATGGTTTGAAAATGAGTTGCATAAACTCAGAGGAGGCAGATCAGAGTCTTCAATATGAAGATCCGATAGTGAAATCAACTCATGAAGCAAATGACAAATAGAAGGCTTGTGTCAAGCAATCAACTGAAGATGACTCTCAAACAATTACAGAATCAGACATGTATCTCCCTAGTATGGTTGCCAGATTTGTTTATCGGACAATCTACTCAATCGGACGTGAGCCGGATCTCCCTAGCTCAATGTGAGTCTAGAAAAAATGAGACAGGCTACGAATGCATTTCCTAGATCTACTTAAGGATCAAGTACTAGATGTCTTACCTTTCACTTCACTATCCTTTCCCTTGAATGCTGCTCCGTGTCTCACAGTCGTTAGATTCAAGTTACAAGACCTATCAAGACAAAACACAAGAGAAACAAGTGAAGGACATCTACACAAAAAGTGATCTAAGTAAACAATTAAGCAGGTAAACTACTCAATATCATTACACACATGAACAATATTGGTGGAAAGCATTTGTGTTAGTGTAAAAATAGGGAAGTACATAACAGACATACAGAACTACAACCAAGGCTTAACGCTATAGCCCTTCTCCAACAAAGCCATTTTCCATTTCCTCCTAAGTAAGCTTGAGTCTCTCAAGGATGAGTAGAGATCTCTCAAGAGTGATTTCACCGGCATGTAGACACCATAGACTTCCTCCCTTTGGAGAGGAGTAGAGCTTCTCTTATATAGGACTAAGTGGATAGGGTATGGATAGGATATGTTGAGAGATGCTAGGAGAGAGATAGGGGATCCTCCCAAGGTGTTAGGAATCGAGTACCAACTCCCCTAGAGGTCAAGGATAAGCTCCCAAGTCAGCAAGTTTCAAGAAGAATCTCGAAAAAGCTATTTTTTCCCATAAATTGACTTCGTTGCACTCTGCAGTGAAGCAAGCTGTGACATCGCATGTTGCATGACTGAAACCTGCGATGACCTTTCAAAAACTGGTACTACTGGGTACAAATCCTCCCATGTTAATTACTCAGTCAAGACATCTTTAGGGGTGTATGCACTAAATCTCATGATGGGTATATTTTGGGTGTAACACTTCGCACCACGGAAAGTGTTGGAAGAAGAGAACTTGTTGGTTGCAGAAGATTCTTGCTATCGGTTATTGTTCATGGATGAATGCTGAATATGGAGGCTGAGAAATTTTTCATTTAGATCTTGGATTTTGGTTTGGATGGCTGCATTGCTTTCTCCATGGTTTTTTCTCCTGTGCGGGTGACAACCATAACCAGGAGTTTTTTTTTCCAGGAATGGATCTGCAATGGCACGGAAGGGATCAGAAACAAATAGATCTGCAACGACAATAGATGGATCTGAAACGATGCCGAATGGATAAAAAAGGTTGGATCTGAAACGACTATTGGAATGGATCTGAAACGGATCGGAATGGATATGAAATAGCTGGATCTGAATGGATCTGAAATGACACGCAAGTGATCGATAACAGTTCAACTCAAAATAGATATGGACCCTAGGTATGTGTAGCTTCCTATCGGTTTGGGGGATTCACTCGGCCACCAATGCTATCTGACGGCTTGTGTATTGGGGCAGTACCCCTCACTCCATGACTTAGGTAAAACTTATAACCTCTTTGCCACAAACGATAGCTCTTGGTTTACCTCACGGGTGGGAACTAGTCAATCAGGTAGGGGTCATTTCCCTTTTCACTGGTAGGTCCTCTCAATGGGCCAACTACTTCAGGGTTCCTATGGTACTCCTCACAATGCGTTTTAGGGCTTATGCCCAAGTACTTCTCACAGTTAAGCGGATAGGGATTATTCCCATATCCGAAGTTGCGACAGATGTGAAAAGAAAATTGGCAGAAATTTCACCCAGCGAGCTCAAGAAAGTGCTTTGATACCAGATGTGAAGAACCTGCAATAATTAATTAATGAAAACACATGAAATAGAAGAAATAAAAGAACTCATAATCACTTTTATATTGATCACATGCCACTTCGAGGGGACAACCTCCTTTGAGAAAGCTCAATACAAATAACTTCACGGTACCTTCATTGGTCTCAACACCAACTTATATACTAAGTCTAGGTGCCAATACCATGTGCCAATACAAACCATGGGCCAATACAAAATATGGATCAACAATTACTACAGGATGACTTACAAAGCATATGTGTCCAACAACAATAATACAAACTATGGATCAACAAATACTACGGGACGACTTACAAAGCATATGCATCCAACAACAATATACTAACAAAGTAAATAGAAGTGTTGACATGGGTTCCTAACAAAGCGGTATTACGCTTGTGCTTCTAGTTCAAGCTAATACTTTTGTATACTATTGTATAGTTGCTTCTGTACATAGTTTAGATTTCTTTTGGTTTTTCGGTTCTGCTGATTTGCTTCCGTTTGTTTGACAGATGTAAGCGGAATCACTGATGCTCTTAGGGTTCGTGGATGGTGCTAGCAGTCATATGCAGTAGCTTACTTCTGCTGCTTGGGTTATTTATTCACCTGACCACCTAGTTGTGTCTTCGGGAGGTGCTTGTCTCAGTCCTACATATAACAATATGGCTGAGCACAGTGTTGTAGTTGAGCCACTTTGGGATGTTATTTCACATGGTATTCAGGTTTTAGAAGTCCGCTTGGATTCACAACTTGTTGTGTCTTAGCTGAATGGTCAGTACAGTGTGAGGGATCCTACTTTATTACGGAGATTCTTAAGGGTAAGACTCTTGGAATGACATTTTGTTTTCATTACATACATTCATGTTCCGAGAAGTTTTAATCATGTATCTGATGCATATGATAACTATGTCCTAGATTAGCATTTGTCACATTCATAATGAAGCACACAAATAAACATACACTCATACATTTGTACATACACATATAGTAGAACCGGAGAACCATAGTTTTTTATAAATAACATGTCCAAAATGGTAGTGTCATAATACAAAACTAGAGCCTGTAGCCCTAAAAAATATACATATCGATACAAAAAAATTTGGGACCCTGAGATGTCTAAGCCCCACGAGGAGGCCTAGATGCCTCGGCAGGATGTGTCTTATAGTAATAGTGTACTGTGTTAGCTATCTGTTGCATTAGTCGCACCCAAGGCCTCGGTACTCCTACAACATGGTGCTGCATGTCCTCTGGCAGCTGCACTACCTCGATCATGGGTACCCTGTTAACCATACGAGTCAAGTTGACCCGCACAATCTCTAATGTACGCTCTGCTGCAGCACCTACTACTTCCCCACCCCTGCCCCGTAGATGATGTCTCCGGAACCCATCCGGTCTTTGTGGACCCATATCTGCGAGCAAACAGTAGAATTTTAATAGGTGATACTACCCCAAAATGATTTTTGCATTTTCATATATATTAAAAAATCCCCCCAAAAAAATTTAATACACAAAAACATAAAATGAGTAACTTATCAATGTCTCTGAACGCTGCCCCTGGAGGAAGCGGCATGTCACGATCACCATGGAATTCTATCCCTACATAGGGGTAGTCATCAATGGATATGACCTTTCAATCCCACCAGTGAAAGAACTCATATGTGTATGGTGATGCCTATCGGCCACCACCCTGTCATGTCAAGACCTCTTCCCACGGGTTCAGGGCTGGGTCGCGGAGACTATGAGGAGAGACTCCCACCCTTGGACTGAGCCCTGGAACCCTCTCAAAGAAGAAGTTGCCTAGAATACTGCCATGTCCAAAAAAATTTGCCTCTCCACTCTTGCACTCCATCAACAGGGTCTTCATGGACCCCAATAATGTTGTGCACCAGTCACATACCATGGGCCACATGCACTGTGAGGCATAGAACATCACCGGCCTTGAAGCCTAGTGTAGAGTTGTCGAACTTGTAATCTGCACAAGGGTAGCCACTATAATCTTCATGCTCAGACTGACTATGGCTCCAATGGGTACTTGACTCCCCACCTTCCGAGTGTTGGGAAGACAGTACTGCTCTATGTAGTCGGGAATGGTGATTCCACCACCCATAGTACAAGATTGAATACTTTCCACTTCACCTCGACGGGACAATCCAGTAATAAAGTAAATGTCATCTACCTCCAAGGAGAGTATTTGACCATCTAGGTTGAAGTTTTGTGCATCTACGTCCCAGTATTCTATCAAGCGACAGAGCAATAGGTTATGGGCCCTCAAACCCCCTATGTTCCAAAATTTCAAAATCCCACATGCTTGTAATGCTCATTGTGCTAGAAAATCATTGCGGATGGCCTCATCCACAAGGTCATGCTCCCTTTCTCTCCATTCTAGAACCATCCTGGAGGAAGAGAAACCAAGAGTTTAGTCATTTTCATTTAAAAAACCAGCCTTACGGCCATACCCGCGGGCTAATTAGCTCACAGACGTGGGTACTTGCAATCAACTCATGCATCGACCATGGGTAACAGGCCCTATCCACGACCCGTATGCTTGTCGCCTGCGGGTAACGTCATAACCAAATAGGGATTCCCCATTAAAAATTTTTAACCAATGAAAATTGAAATAAAAACTATTAAATAAAATAGGAGGATGAGATAGCTTACATGCTCCAGACAACACGACGAACGGATGCCCATAGCTCCCAGAATCAGCAACTAAAATCCAAGTTGAAAACTAACCAAAAACTCCAAATTGGGTAAAAAGTGAAAATTAATTGTAAATTGTAATTTTTATTACTATTTATAGTTTTGGAAACCCACTTGTCTATAGTTTTCGCCAGTTTAAGCTGTTTTGGACTAATGTAATGTCTTGGAGTAGCATTTTGAACAGATTTCTTCGACGAGAGTTGATTTTTTTTACCATTTCGCGCCTAGCAAGTATATTTCACAACTGGCATATAGGTTAGATGTCATTTTCACATGCATTATGCATTTGACATTTTGACCATTTTCATTAACCCTAGGTGCGATTCTGCTTCTTAACTGACACAGATCTTTCACACTGTTATAGAAGTGTTGTTATTTGGCGGTAGGGCCTTTCCAAACATGGGTGCCCTAGTTAGAACCCCTTTTTGCCTTTTGGCACCCATGTTGTTGTCTCTCTTTAGGACTAGGATTCCTTCGTAGTTACGCCATGACTTTGCGATAAAGACTCATACTCTACTTTGTCTTATGTTTGCCATCTCCCATAAGGACTCCCCCCATTTTTACCAAGTTGTGAATGCATTGCATCATCCTACTTGCCGCTTGAGCCTTATGCCGGCTCCCGCTTACTCAATTATTAGCCTGGTGCTTGAACACTTTCCTTGTCGAGCCTTGCAGAGCTTCCATTTTCCCTTCACAATTTGATGACCTTTTGACCCTGAGGGAACACCCCCCTCGAGTGTCTACATCTCGCACATGCTTCATTGCATTGATCATAGGTATGTTCCACTACTTGGGACTAGCTTGCTTGCTATTTGACACTTGTTCCCTCAATTGTTGTACTATAAGCAATTTTATTCTTTTTCAATCTTTACAAATATGAAAAAGACCAAAAAATAAAATATTCCAAAAAGACAGACGGGAGAATATTTACTTCTTATTGTTGGCAGCTATTGTGTCGCCTTTGAACAGAGCATTCATTCCACTCCATACTTTATGAGTCAGGACTATAGTAGGACCTTAGGAGCTATACTCGTTTCTCAGTTTTACTCCACTGATTGGTTAAGCTTCCAGTCACTATGGAGCCCTTTGTTGATTCCTCCTGCATCTCACAGTCTATGTCGAGTCTATGCTTCCTGAGTCTATCCATATGCTCATGCTCTTGTTCAAAGGAAGTCCTGAAACCAGAGTCGGCCACTCCTCAGATCTCTTGACTATTGGATGTCGGCCATCCTTATTGAGTCAGTCCATTTCACCTGAGTTCTTCCAAATCTTTCAATGTAGCTGTTACCTCATGCTAGTTGATGGGGGATGCCTTAATGCCCTCCTTCTAGCGAGTTTTGTTCCATCGACTTCAACTCATTTATTTCAGAATTTGAGACTTAGAGTTTGGTTGAGTACCTTGAGGCTTACAGTCATTAGTGGTAGGTTCTCTCACAATTGACAGTTTTGGGAATACATCAATGTCCCCTAATCAGACTCATCTTAGTGTTCGACTTCAACAGATCTATTCACACTCTAATGATTGTACTATGTTCCTTGATGCCCATTTTCATTATTGGTGGGTTATCTAGCATCTGTTAATGGTATACATCATTGACTGGTAATCAGACAATGTCACATCAAGTTCGACCTCAACACCTTTATTCACTTGATGGGACATGCACCTTAGATGATTTGTGTAGAAGACCCCAGGCGATAGTGGCATTCAGTATGCTACTTATGATCATGAATTTACATCTGAGATATCATCTCTCAGATATCAGTAGTTTGTACCTCCAATTTGCACCAGTTGTTTCCTTTTCAGCAGGGAACCATATCTTACTATAGAGAGATCATGGCTATGATCACTTATGACATATATTCATGATGTACTGCCTATTCATGGCCATTGTATCATATTGTTGTACTATACCGACATGTATTCAGAGATACTATTGTATTATGACAAGTGAGCTACTGTTAACACCCAAAAAGTGCTCACTACCTCATCTACCCCATTGCATGACTCATTTGTCCATATTCCCTACCATATTTGCCTCCAAAAGGCCAAAGTCCCATTAAAAGGCCACCGAAAGGCCAAAAAACCATTAAAAAAGCCTCAAAAAGGCAAAAAAAACCCCCTTTTCCCCCAAAAATAATCCAAAATTCCTCCAAAATAGCAAAAACCCTCTAAGAAGGGAATAAAAAATATAAAAAAATGAGGAAAAAGAAGAAAAAGGAGGAAAAAAAACCCTATACAGCTGACCTAAACCATATGGTTCCCAAAACCATGGGCCAGCACTCCACCACCAAAACCCTATAAATAGGTGATGGAGATCCCTTATTTCACATCCACAATCAAGTATACCCTTACTCTGCCAAAATCACTCTTGAAACCCTAGATCACACTTGAGCTACTTTCACCATTGAGTGCCCCTTTGGCCCATTCCCAACCACTTGGAGAAAGAGAAGGAGCAAAGCTGGAGTTTGGAGCAACCCTCTTGGATCATTGCAAGAACTTCACCAACCTTCACATCGGAGGTAAAGCTTTAATACAAAAAACCATTTATATTATCTCTTGTCTTTCATGTTTCATGCACATGTTTAGAATAATTTCCATTTCAATATCTTGTCTTTTATTTACTGTTTATTGACCTGCTAGTAAGGAGTCCATTCTCCTTAGTAGGGTCTCATTTGCACAAGCTAGGGTTGAAACCCTAGCTACATTTTTGGCGACTCCCCTTGGTTTGAATTTCTGGTTATAATTTTCAAATATTTTTCTGTTCGGCTGTCCCTTTCGGCTGTGGTAAACCGCATCTTTTGCCCCTACAGTTGTGTTCCGACCGTGTCTTTCATGCACTTACCTGTGATCCGACCACGGCTTCCAGACTGTTTCCGATGACCTGCCGGTGGTTTTCAGTCTGTTACCTGCGATCCAACCGCGGCTATTCACCTATTTGGGACGGTCCAACTGCGACTGTTAACCCTTTTTTCCGTGACCCACCGGTGGCTTTCGGCCTTTTTCCCGCGACCCACCTGCGCCTGTCATCCTTTTTCCTGCGTCCCGACTGCGACTGTTGGCCTTTTTCCTGCGACCCGCCTGCGGCTTTCGACCTTTTTCCCGCGGTCCGACTGCATCTTTCAACCAAAATCCCGCAACCTATCCACGACTGTTCAACTGTTTCCCATGGTCCGACCGCCCAGAATCGCCACAGACCCGCGGTCTGTTTCCTACACTTTTTTCACTGTTTTTGAACCCAGTACTTTGTTGCACTATTTTCTGCACCAGCACAGCCATCTGTCCTACCTGCAGCCACACTTTCTTACAGCCTTTTTCTGTAGTTTTATTTCTATTCCATTTACAGAATCGTTTTTTAAGAAATTTGAAAAAGAGAAAATTTTGAATGTCAAAGTTTATATTCTGTCTTGTTGTTGTTAGTTAGAAAGTTGCCCCCTTTGTGGCACTTTTTTGGGTTCATCACCTCACACGCACACACTCTATCACCTAATTCAAGTGAGCCTTAAAAAACTACTTAACACAACAAACATTCTAACCCCACTTGGGGAACACATAAGAACTTTTGTAGTTAGGTAGGATCGGGGGGATAGGCATCCAAATAACACCCCTCGGTTGCTTACACTTGAGACATAGCTGTTTTCCATTAGGGAACCAAAATCCCCTAGTATTTTTTGGCACGGTCACAACCAGTTTATCAGAGGGCCTCTCCCCTAGGAGGGTTGAAGTCGCCAGACTGGTTCCAAAGGCCTGAGTGGAATACCGCACTCCATTCAGTAATCGAAGGGCTACCTTTCACAGTTCTCGGAGTATCCCTGTATGGGGGTACTGCGGTAAAAGGACCAAATGGTAGATTCACCTTTCTGGACATGTCATGAACGAGGTATCTTAGTTTCCATTCTTCTAGGATTGACTACCCGGTGTCCCTCCCGGTAGGGGGATATCAATAGCCACTTGACTCTACTATCCATACTGTCTGACTTGGATTTTATCACCTTGCAAAGGATATGTCTAGTTGAGTTAGAATACTATTTAGCTAGGTGTTTGCATGCTCCCTTACCTCCTTTTGGTCTAGTGAGTCCACAATTTTTATTTTTTTTAGGAACCCTGCTGCTTGTTGGTATTCTGACCATTTTTGTTGATACTCCACTTATTGTAGCACAGCTGTTACAATAAGTGTTTTGAGTTGGTTGTTGGCCTGAGTTCCATATTTTTTGAGCTCTCCTTCTGCACACTTGGTTGCATTAGGGTTTTTGAGCTGTTTTTCACTCGACACAACCCCACAGAGATTTGACACCATCTGTCACCATTGAGTCCCTAAGACATTCTCGGTGCCTCAGGGGCGAGCCCCCACAGTACGGTTCACTTGACACCACTCGTCATAGACATAGATCTTCATCACTTGATACCACTCATCATAGATCTCGAGCTTTGTCCCTTGACTCCACTCGTCAACGACACAGAACTCCGTCACCTGATCTAGATGCCCCTTACTTTACCTCTGATTCTGATGCAGACTCTGAGAACCCCATTTACACTGCACCAACTAGCCCCATGGCTGGTGTGACTTCCACCCCTTTCCTTATAGGGACCATTGGTGGAACATCCACCACCACACCAGTTACCACGCCTGCTTTGGGTATGCCCTCGATGGGTCCCTCATCTACCATTCCGATCACTGTGCCCATTCCAGTAGCTGGCATACCTAGCGTCACTCCATCCGTGACTCACGCTACCCTTGGAGGTGCGGGACCGTCCCATACCACTTTCATTCCTCCACTTGGGGGAAACATCCCTCCACCAGCCCCTATACTTGGGGGCATTGGCCCCCACATGGTCACACCCACTAGTATGTCACATCCTTCTACTAGTTTGCCATTCATGGCTAGCGTCAACCTTCCTGACCTAGCTAGACTGACTAACGATCCTATCAGACACAACCCTACGTGGCCTCACATGCCCACCAAGCTTCCCTCCGATATCCCTAAGTTTGAGGGCAAGGCAGGTGAGGACCCCCAGAACCATATTATGTCCTTCCACCTATGGTGTTCCTCCAACTCCATAGTGGACGACTCTGTCCGCCTCCGTCTGTTACAGCGCACCCTCACTAGCTCTGCAACCAAGTGGTACATTGAGCAGCCTCATGGGACCCATGCCACCGTTACCTCCCTTGCCTCCACTTTCCTGTAGTTCTTTCAGTTACCTATCCACTATGACACGAGAGTTGAGATTCTACTATCTTGCAGATAGAACACGGCCACCCACATCACTGACCACATTCATGAGTGGCGTCGACGCCGCAGCCTCTGCAAAATCAAGTTAGACGACCGTATCTTCCTAGATTGGTTCCTAAAATCCCTCCTCCCTGTCATTGCCAAGGATGTGGCATCTGAACGACCCCAGTCTGAAGAAGAGGCCATCCTCAAAGCCCAGCAATTTGACCTCATTTACGCCCAATCGGGTTATCTATATACCATCATACCTGACGCCCCTCAGGGCGAGTCCTCCCAACACAATGCGCTGGAGGCATCCCACGCCATAGACGGCATCATTGGCTGTGTTACCTCACATCCCCAACCCTTTTCCATAGCACGTCCTAGCCTTGGCCCCGACCTTTCATGGGCTACCTCTCAATCCGGAGCAACTAATTCGTACACTCCCATGACACATCACCACCATACCCATGGACCCTCATGTCCACCTCAGTTCTTTGGTCATGCACCCCCCGCTTACGCCCCCCCAGTCGCACCTCAGCCATATTACCATCCACAGGTTGCACCAGCTCCTGTGTCCTCTCAAGCCCAACCTGCTTATTACCCGCCACAAGCCGTCCCTGCGGCAAACCCACAACCCGCTCCGCAGACATATCAGCAACCCCCACAACGTTCAATGCCTATGCAACCTCCACCTACTTATTATCCACCGCAGCCTGCTCCCGCACCTGCACAACCCCAGAACCCACCTGCTGCCCAAGGGCAAGTATATGCCCAACAGAATCCGCAGCAGAACCAACACAACCAGCGCCAACAGGGCCAACAAAACTGTGGCAAAGGCCATAACCATGGGAACAACCCCCCTCCCGACCAAGGTGGTCAACCTCCTAATCCCCCAAACAACAATAACGCGGCACCTACCAACCAGAACCCTGATCGGCCGCCCAAGTAGGCCAAAAATCCTAATCTGTGAACAAACCATCCTTGTTCTATTTGCGGGGTCTATGGCCACTACACACATGCTTTCCCACATTTGAAGCGAGCTCGACAACTCTGGGTTGATGATGCCCATTGCCAAGGGCATGCAGCTCCTCAAGCGCCGCCCAACCCCCCACCCCCTCAGCAGCCACGTTTGGTACTGCAAAACCCCTTACCAACCCAAGGCATAGTAAACACTTAGTTGTTGGCCCCACCTCAAGGCAACGTGCCACCACAACAATAGATCACTTATGCCGCCCCTGATCAACCCATGTTCGATTCAAGTACTCACCACTTGTTGATGATGTCATCCACTGATGTCAACCTCCAAACCCATCGGAACCAATATGGCTCCACCCCCGAAGCCCCTCTCGCCGACAAACTGACTAATGCTCATCCCACTGATTAGCCGTTACGTATACCTCCGGCCCCACTCGATGGTGCCTCTAAAGCACCTTGTTTCCCACTTCGTCGTATCAACAATAACCCCAATGCTCGCGCTGTGTCAAATTACAACATTGTAGATGACTTAGCCCAATCTCCCGCAGCCATGTCTGTGTTAGAAGTCTTGAAAAATTGTCCTTCATAGCGCAAGACTTTGCTCTCCGCCATTGGTGCTATTGACCCAAACGATTCACAATTGATGGCATTCGATTTGGACCAGTCCGAACCACGCCTGCCTTCCACTTTAGCGTTCCAAGTTTCTGTTTCCATTTGGAATCTTGTCATCCATCGGTGCATTATCGATGAAGGTGCCTCTACATGCGTTATGTCCACATTCGTTTGCCATAAGTTGGGATCCCCTACTCTCCGGCAGTCCACCACTGCGTTATGAGCCTACGATGGCCGTTCGGCTCAACCTCAAGGTCTATTAGCTAATGTCCTCGTCTAGTTGGCTGGAAAAACCGTACTCATTGATATAGAGGTCATCAATGCCCAACTTGATTATAACCTCTTACTTGGCCGCAGCTACATGTATGCCATGAAGGCGGTTGCCTCTTCCATTTTTCGTACCATGATGTTCCCCCATGATGGACGCGTGGTCAAGGTTGACCAACTCACCTATTACAATCCAAGTGCCCCTGCTGCACCCGAGAATGTTCTTCCCATGGTTGAACAACCTGTTAGTGGTGTCGCTACCTTGCTTGTCTCCTCCATGGGACCTGGATTTACTCAGATCCTCCGATGACATCCACATTCCAATCCATTCCTCCCCCGTCATCTGCACCCGAAGTATCTGACCTATGTACCCTGTCCCACAATACACAAACACCCAACACTCAACCGCCCTTGTTACCCAAACCACCTTTGGTACCTAGTCACATTGGTGTTACACCTATCCACACAATCCCCTTCCTAGTCCCTCCCTCGGGAGTTGTAAGTGCCCTGGTTATGGCTACCCTTAGCCTCCCCGGGTTAACCTTGGGATTACCCGTATGGTATCTTTCGCCTCCCGTTCCCCCGTCGACACCAAATGTCATCCTACAACTGGTGCAACCCATGGATACTACTAGTCAACCACCTCCTGGTGTCGCTACCCCCTTCGACATCTACGAATCCCCCTCCTCTTGTCAAGCCCACTGGGGGCAGAGATCCACAACCATACACTGTTTTACCCCCTCCCAAGGCAGTCAAAACCCCCCCGCGTGTCTCGTGCTCCCCCCAAATGCTCGTTGTGTGATGAGTTAGGCCATCCGACTCACCGATGCCCACAGTTGCCTGCATTACAAGAACACATGCAAATGCTTGATGATGACCCCAACATCCCGGTTGTCGAACTCGACCCAACCCCTAAGCGTCGTGATAAATCACTGCGTACCAACCACCCTTGTGCCATATGCGGTATTTACGGCCACTACTCACATCACTGTCCCAATCTCCCAGATTACCGAGCAGCTCTCTACGAGATGAATAATTTGTACCTCAAGACGGCACCCACCACCATTGAGGAGATCCACCCCCCGATCTCATCCCCATCCAGAGAGGTTAACACCATCTATATGATCTCTTCGACTACCACTCCCTCGTCAACCGATTTGACAACTCAAAATTTCCACAATGATGAGGAGAATCTTGAGGCCCTTACTGCCTCGGATTATCCCTGGGACGACATGCACCATTGTTCGTATTTCCTCCCAGAAGACTCCTCCTCTAGCACAGCTACCCAACTTACGGTTGAGTCCAAAGATTTCCTTCCCACAAAAGTCGACTGGTTTAAGGATTCTATTCCTGCTCCTGAGAATTTTGAAGAAGGTAACATGTCCAACATCTCACCTGTCATCCACATCGATATCTCTGACCCACCGGGTGTCCTTGAGTGCATTACCTTAGGAGCCTCCTGCAGTGAACAAGAGATTGAAGAGTACAAAAAATTTTTCCAAGAGTTCCGTGATGTCTTTTCCTGGTCCTATACCGAAATGCCTGGTCTTGACCCCGCTATCATAGAGCACCACCTTGACATCTCTGAGTCAAGGGGCATAATAGATTACCTTGACCCTGGGATAGGGGGCATGATCAATCATTTTGACCCTACCCCATCACATTTATCTCAGCATGTCAATGAACCCATCGTTCAAACCAACACATATGTGATCCATAATCACAAACCCCATGCACATAGCATGGGGGCCAGTCATTAACCCTGCTCACTTTTTCACATTTGTGATCTCAACCATTTTTGAGGTCACATGTCACTTGTATATATGATTTGATTCGATACACCTAGTATTCTGACCCCGCAGGTCATCATTTCTCCCCACCACTGCATGCTTAGCTTGGTGAGCTCACCTTTATTTGTAGCCATTTTTGTTTTAACCTAGTTATTTCCTTTGACCATTTCGGAGTCCTTATGACCTCCGTTTTTCACACCATTTGCACTGCCGGATTCATATTTCCATGCCCGTGATGATGTTTGAGGTCATTTCTCACTCTCACCAAAAAATTTTGGGAATTTTTTTCTGCACGTCGCCATCTTGATTTGCACGCCACATCGGCCATTACCAATTTTTAGCATTCCTTCTATTATCGGATTCATTTTTCCGAGCCTGTGATGATGCTTGAGATCATTTCTCGCTTTCACCCCGGATTTTTCAGGTATTTTTTCCAAAACGCCCCCCATCACCTCGGTTTGCATGCCACTTTGGCTGCTCTCCATTTTTGACATTTTTTATATCGCCAGATTCCTTTTTCCGAGCTCGTGATGATGCTTGAGATCATTTCTCGCTCTCACTTGGTACAGTTTCAACATTGTGTCCCAACACCTTGTTGCCTCTGTTTGCGTGCCACATCGGTCACCATCGGATTGTTCCACATTTTTACATGAGCCAGTCACTCCTCTCATACTGCAACTATTGCGTTATTTTTCCACCATTCATTTCCCCGTAAGGAGGCCCATCAGTGTTCCCCCCCACCCTCGTTCTTGGTCATCATTAATGTTCCTTGATTGAGCACTTCCTCCTTTCCTGGCCATTCCTTTTGTTCGGTATAATTTTATCCCTTTTACGGGCCGGACAACTCCTTTACGAAAAAGGCACTTAGGGAGTTTCTGTTAAGCTCTTTTATGACTCCTAAAACAATGAAAAGATCATCGAGCAATCTTGCTTCCTTTCATGCTCGTTAAAGTACTTGAAAGGGCATCTATCTAGTATAAGTTTAACCCTTTTCCGGGCCTGGTAGACTAATTACGAAAAAGGAGTACTCTAGTCACACCGGCTAGAAGAGTTCTTCATTGCATCCTTTTATGCTTCTTTGGGCCTTGGAGACTAACACATGAAAAAGCAACCCCCTGGAGTCTTCTTATCGCTTTCAGACTCTCTAAAATTGAAAGCAACCACGAGCATGAACTGTCCTGGGCTCGTACAAATCCACACGACAGTACCATTCCATTATTTCAGAGTCTTCTTATCGCTTTCAAACTCCTTAAAATTGAAAGCAGTCACGAGCATGAACTGTCCTGGGCTCGTATAAATCCACACGACAGTATCATTATACACACACTTCTTCTAGTTCCTTAAACCCATGAAGAAGTCCCCTGGTGCCTCCTGGCACTACAATCGATCAGCTCGGCAGCACCCCTAATCAGGTCACCTTTGTTCAGAGTATTCTGCAGTCTCCTGCCATTTGTGCACCAGCTTGAGTATCCCTCATCCCAGTCACTATCCTTGATCCATTATATCTATGATCCCTTTCCCCTCAGTCAGTTTCATATGCTTCCCGATCATCCCCACCATCATACTCTGAACAAAGGAAGTTTGAGTCAACCCACTCTACTTGCCCAGTTATCCCCCACAGTATGTCAGTCCTACCATCAGTACTCTCACACTTCGGTTCTCCACCTCGTGCTCCTGTCAAGGAAACATCATTGCCTTGATAGTTGCAGGTCTCCCTCTATCGATGACAGCCCCTCTATTCCAGAGGATAAGACCCAGAGGTCCCTGCGCCTTGGACCCATCACCATCTGTGGTGCGTGCCTACAGACCATTCTGAGAGGAGTCATCATTGCCTCTCAGCGTGGTTGTTTCTCACATGCTCAACTTCAACACCTTGATCGCATCGTTGAGAATCGCGTAGGGTTTATATCCCTTCAATTATTGGTTGAAGACCCCGGATTTCCCCCGACTCTAGCACATTGGTGAGTCACTTCGGAACACCCAATTATATGTTCCTGTGGATGTCCGGGTTGCGTTGGCGATTGTATTCGAAAGCCATCTAGTTATATGCTTCCTTAAGTACCCAGTTCAGTTCCAGTTCAATGTACCATTGACAGTGTGACCCCTTGTCACGATGATCCAGCAGCTCATCAGTTCCTCTGGTACCACACTCAGTAGTGCTGTTGTCATTCCAGTGTATCAGTTCTTCAGCTCAGACATGGTCAGCCCAGCAGTATGTCCCAGATTTGTGTCCCCTCTGGACCCTTACGATGTACACAGTGGTTTTCTATGTATCCTACAGGTCCCCCTTTTTTCGGGCCTCCCTGTTATTTTTTATGTATCTTGATACGAGCATGGGTATGCCCGCCTCGTCCATATATTGAAATTATTCCTCATTCATTATTTGAGGCCATGTATATTTCAGGTCCCCATATTTTGGACCCCATTGTTATTATTGTTCTATATCTTGATACGAGCATGGGAATGCCCGCCTCGTCCATATGTTCAGATTATTCCTCATCCATTATTGAGGTCATGTACTTTCAGTTTTTGCGGTTTGTTCGGGACCGTTGTTCCGGGCTCTAGTTCGTTTCTTCTCTTCTCCACACCCCAGGAAAACCATAAAAAACTTATGATGTCTATCGGCCATACGATGAGCTCCTGCCCTCACACATCAGGGGGCAATCTGTTAACACCCAAAAAGTGCTCACTACCTCATCTACCCGATTGCATGACTCATTTGTCCATATTCCCTACCATATTTGACTCCAAAAGGCCAAAATCCCATTAAAAGGCCACCAAAAGGCGAAAAAAACCATTAAAAAAGCCTAAAAAAGGCTTAAAACCCCCCTTTTCCCCCAAAAATAATCCAAAATTCCTCCAAAATAGCAAAAACCCTCTAAAAAGGGAATAAAAAATATAAAAAAATGAGGAAAAAGAGGAAAAAGGAGGAAAAAAACCCTATACAGTTGACCTAAACCATATGGTTCCCAAAACCATGGGCCAGCACTCCACCACCAAAAACCTATAAATAGGTGATGGAGATCCCTTATTTCACATCCACAATCAAGTATACCCTTACTCTGCCAAAATCACTCTTGAAACCCTAGCTCACACTTGAGCTACTTTCACCATTGAGTGCCCCTTTGGCCCATTCCCAACCACTTGGAGAAAGAGAAGGAGCAAAGCTGGAGTTTGGAGCAACCCTCTTGGATCATTGCAAGAACTTCACCAACCTTCACATTGGAGGTAAAGCTTTAATACAAAAAACCATTTATATTATCTCTTGTCTTTCATGTTTCATGCACATGTTTAGAATAATTTCCATTTCAATATCTTGTCTTTTATTTACTATTTATTGAACTGCTACTAAGGAGTCCATTCTCCTTAGTAGGTGCTCATTTGCACAAGCTAGGGTGAAAACCCTAGCTACATCTACTCTCTCTAGTTGTGTCTCCATCACTCCACTTTTGAGATTTATAATGTATTTCGGCCATCGTAGAACCATTCTCTGACCTCACACATTAGGGGGCATCTGTTACAACGTAATTTTCCACCTTGTGAGCATCAGCACTCTTTGGCCTTCAGGATCCTTTTTCACTGACTCAAATTCACTTTATGTCCTTCAGAAACACTTTTTCCCTATTTTTCTTCCTGTACGCTAGCTGTTCCACTTTAGCTAGCGTACACACGAGTTGTCCCACTATAGCTTGCATGTACCAACTAAAATGGTAAAAATCATTAGAAAATTACTTTTTACTCCCAAAAAGCGGTCTTAGGGTGACCTTTGGCCCTCCATTTTCCCCGAAACACCTCAATGTGTCCTTTCACTTACCTTTGGAAGGCTATATACTGAGCTCTTATGGCATATGGAAGGGAGGAGAAAGGGAGAGCAAGAGAAATCTAGTGGATTTTTGCCGTGATTTGAGTCTACACTCATTGATCCTTGTTGTTGTGAACTCATTATGTTCACCTACCAAACTCCTATCCTAGTTTGAGTTTTCCATTACATGGAGGATTGAAGTGGTGGAGGCACAATTGGAGAGACCCAGTTCTTGGTTCAAATTGGTTGCCGGCAAGAGGTCATATATTGTACTTCTTGTTATTCATTAATTGAAATACTCATTTTCTCGTCCAATTGATGTTGTGAATATTGTTAAATTACATTGGGTTATATTTTCTTATGATATCATGGATCACACTATTGATTTTGCTAATTTCTTTCACATATTATATGCACTTGCTTGTACTTGTTGTTGAGGCTAATTTGCAGGTTCAAGTGTAGATTTTGAAAGCTCAATGGGGATCTACATCGAACATCCAGTTGAAGGTTGGTATTTTCTCCATTATCTTAGCATTGTCATTTATATAGCATTGCATTGGGAATTGAGTCATTTTCTGGTATTCAGCCATCTATTGTGGTCTGCCCCAATCCATAGGAAGTTTTCTCTGTAACAATCATATTAAGAACCATAAAAGGACCGGAAGAGAAATAAGACTAAATGCGCAAATTAGGGATTTTGAAATGGACGATATTATCTTGTACTTAGGCTCACAAGTAAATGTCTTAACCAAGCATACATGGGAACAAATGGGGAAGCTAAAGTTCACATGGTCACCAATACAGTTGAGACTATCTAATCAGCAAAAGGTTCTACCCTTTGGGAGGTTAGAAAATGTCCTTGCTGACATTGATGGAGTGCAAAGTAGGGCAAACTTCAAAGTTATTGAGATCATAGATTATATCCAACCCTATCCTGCACTATTGGGGATAGATTGGGAAATCGATAAAATCGCAATTATCAACTTGAAAAAGAAGCAGATGATATTTGAAGGAGCAGATATCAGGGTAATCTCACCCTTGGATCCTTCACAAGGACCTAGATATAATGAACCAATAAGAGAAGAATGCAGAACTTAAGATTTGGATCATATCTACAAGATGACAGTGAATCAGGAATATTATGTCAATCCAACTGAGGATGGAACATTGATTTGGTGATGCGATAGTTATTGCATATCCGACTCAGATGCAGGACTAAAGAATTGACAAAGCAGAATGCATGAAGTATCTGCAAGAAGATGTGCACGTCTCACGAGATCACTACACTAGATTGGAATAGAGATAAGTCTAATCCATACTTACGATGGCTTGACTAATATTCATGCATTTTTTCAAGAATATATTATATCAGTTTTAGATGAACATAAGATAGCAGCATTGGACACAGCACTACACCTTTGAGATGGTGGGTTGCGTACAAGTAGAATCTGACCACGTGAGAGGAATGTAAGCACGTGATGAAGATCAGGTTTCTAAAACAAACTGAGCTTGTACAAGTGAAATATAATGGACAAACTGATCCTAGAGATCACATAGACCTTTGCACGAAAGCATGGACACATAGAACCCAAACAGAATGGGTTCATCTATTTGTACACACACTAGAGTAGATTCCGAAGAGTTGGTACACAGAAACAAAACTTCGCAGAGGGACGGTAGAATGGTCTATAATGATTAATAAATTTTAAGCAACTTTCAGCTTTGAGGATGAATTTCCAAGTATAAATGAGGCATTATAGGTCATCAAAAAGAAGGTATTCAATGACACACCAGAACCTTAGTATTAGCAACCAAAATGGGAAAGACATCTAGAACATGCCCTAGAATTTTATAACTTCACTTTAGATGAAGATGAAGAGGAAAGCGATGATGATGACCCGCGCAATGTAAACATACCTGAGTCGGAAGGAAAGTGCGAAGTCGAAGGACCTCCATTGGAAATTCCAGATCTAAGCAATCCTGTAAAAACTCGAAAAGTAAACATTGGAACTACTGAAGAACCGAAGTTTGCTTCGATAGGATATTATTGGGACAAAGAGACGGTTGCGCATGTAGCTTATTTACTCCATGACTATGAAGAATTATTTCCTACAAATTTTTCCGAAATTAAAGGCATTTTGGGTGACTTGGGAGTTATGAAAATACCTCTCAAGCCATATTGAAAGCCTATTAAGCAGAGACCTTATCGACTCAATCCAAGATACAAATAAAGGGTAAAAGAAGAGCTCGAGAAGATGCTTGACACAGGAATCATTGAACCTGTAGAAGAGTCAGAATGGATGAGTACCATGGTTATCCAGGAAAATAAGACTAAAGGAGAAATTAGGATCTATGTAGATCTCGGAAAGCTAAACGATGCATCATTGCATGACCCATTTCCTACTCCATTCACAAATGAAGTGTTAGATAATGTTGGAGGGAATGAAGCATACTATTTCACTGATGGATTTTCTGGGTACCATCATATAAGAATTGATACATTAGACAAGCACAAGACCACATTTGCCACAGAATGGGGCTCATTTCAGTACACAATTATGCCCTTTGGTATGAAGAACGTGCCTGCTATTTTTTCAAGAGTAGTTGTTGCTGCATTCAGGGATTTCATCCATAAATTTTTAGAAGTATATTTTGATGATTGGACGGTATTTGGGTTATTAAAGAACCATTATGCCAACTTAATACTGATGTTAGCCAAGTGTAGACAACATCAAATCTCCCTCAAATTGAAGAAAATCATCATCTGTGTTCCCTATGGAATTCTACTGGGACACATTGTCTGTAAATAGGGGTTGATGGTTGATCCAGCTAAAATCGTAGTTATTATGAATTTTCTAGCACCCAATTCAGTAAAACAGTTACGCACTACATTGGGACACACAAGCTATTATAGGAATTTCATCAAAGGATATGTGCAGATAACTGCGGCTATGGAAAAATTGTTGAAGAAAGAAGCGAAGTTCATATGGACTGAGGACTACCAGAAAGGACTGGACACACTAAAAGAGAGGATGGTATTTGCAACTATATTAGTTTTTTTCACATTGGATTAAACCATTTCACGTACACATAGATGCTTCATCCATTACACTTGGAATTGTGCTAGCTCAACCAAGTGAGGGAGGCATTGACCATCCTATTGCATTCTCTAACAGGAAGCTATACTTAGCAAAGAAGAATTATACTACAACAGAAAGAGAAGGCTTAGCCATGGTGTACGCACTGCAAAAGTTCAGACACTATTTGCTAGGTGTGCACTTCTGTATGTTTACTAAGCATTCAACGTTGAAATACCTGGTCAATAAAATAGTGTTAGGGGGGAGAATTTGTATATGGTTGTTACTCTTTTAGGAGTATGACTTTGAAATTGTTGTTAAGTCGGGAAGGATGAACTTAGGACCCAACCATCTTTCCAAAATTGAGTCAGGCAAAGAACCTACCAACCTAGAAGACTATCTACCAGATGCACAGTTGTTTTCTATTCAGATAGCAGATGACTATTATAAGGACATTTTAGAATTCCTAACCACATGTTTGGAACCTACAGGGTTTACTACGTAGCAGAAGAAACAACTGGTAGTAAAAGTAGTTGACTTCACCATAGTTACAACACAATTATACAAGTGAGGACCGGATGAAGTACTACGCAGATGTTTGCTAGAACAAAAGAAACCATTGATATTGGTTGAAGCCCATTCAGGGGTGTCTAGTGGCCACTACGCAGGGAGAGCTATTATGCAAAAAATACTAAGAGCGGGACTATGGTGGCCTACACTCCATAAGGATTCAAAGGAACATTGTCATAGTTGCGATGTTTGCTAGAGAACAGGAAAACCATCTCATAGAGATGAAGTGCCACTAATTCCACAATTGACATTACAAGCCTTTGATAAGTGGGATATTGATTTTGTGGGACCTATTAACCCACCAGGAAATCGAATAGGTTCAAGATACATTATCATAGCTACATACTATCTAACCAGATGGGCAGAGGAAAAACCAGTAAAGGACTGTCCCGCAGTTTATTTTTGAAAACATCCTCACAAGGTTTGGATGTCCAAATATCCTAATGAGCGATCATGGAACTGACTTCCTGAATAGAACAATTAAAGCCGTGACTAAGAAATTTCAGATTTACCATCAGAAAAGCACACCATATCATCCGTAAGCTAATGGGGCTTTTGAATTTTTAACAAGGTGTTGGAAAATGCGCTGACTAAGGTATGTAATACAAACCAGGATGATTGGGATCTGCGTATACCAGTTGTGTCAAGGGAATAAAGGACAACTTACAAGAAGTTGATAGGTCATACACCCTTCAGGTTAGCATATAGACATGAAGTCGTGATGCCAATGGAATACATAGTGCCAAGTTTGAGAATTACAACATTTACAGGTATGGAAGATGATGATACAATGGAAGAAATAATACCCCACTTAGTCGGGTTAGAATAAGATCACTTCATTGCAGGTTTTCACCAAGAAGTGCAGAAAAACAGAGAAAAATCATGGCATGATAGAGATATTAAGCACAAATTTTTTCAGGTAGGATATCTTGTCCTTCTCTATGATAGAAAATTCATGAAGTTTCCTGGAAAATTTAACATGCATTGGCTAGGGACATATGTTGTCAAGAATGTTACTAATGGTGGCATAGTTCAACTAGCCACATTGAGGGGAGAAAACCTACCAAGTCTTATTAATGGAAGTAGACTAAAACCCTACAGGGATAGTCCTACTTCGCTAGACCTCGATTGATCAGCAACAAAGAAAATTTTAAGTGTCAAGTCGAGTTGAAATTGGACACTGAAATTTGGGCAGAGTCTATACACAATTTTGAAACATAAAGTTCTATGAAATATGAGGTGTGAAGTGGACGACGGAAGCTCATATGCAAAGTGCACACTGGAAGTTGTGATGCAAAGTACAAGTAGGAAGTGCAGCTCCAAACTTAAAAACGACAGAACATAAAGGCATAGCGGAACCTCACAAATTTTGTCTAAGCCATGAGCATAGTTCGACGGAACTAACTATTAAAATGTCGGTCAGCAAAATAGTTGTTATACAATGTTTTTGCCAATGACCACTTGTGCATTTAACGCGAAATTAGTCGTTTTGGTGCATTCAATGAAGGAAAGGACCAAGATATTCGGTGGATTTTTCCAATGGCCGCAACATTTAATGTCTATCTAGTCATTTGTGGGAGCACTTCAAGGTTAACTATGGCTATAAATAGTGCTAGGCATAGCCTCGCGGGATTTACTATGATTTTTCAATTTTCCCACAAGAAGAATTTAAGTTTTTACCAGTGAATGCACGAAAAATCTTGAATATTACATGGAGTAATTTCCAAGTGGATGTCTGAACAGTCATCAGTTGAACAGGTTGTGAGGGATTTTAAATGCTATGGGCTTACAGGGGTAATGAGAACACTCGACAAAAATTTTGTCCAAAAAGGGGTTCTGGGTCAAGAAGCTCACCATGCAATGTACCAGCTATGTAGTGGAAGGATAAACAACCGGTAAAGGACCAGGAGAAGCCGAAGGAAGGAGGAATCCCAAGGCCCAATGCATTGCTACATCCTAGGGATAGGCCAATATACCTCACACATGAGTATATTCCACCCAAAAGGCTTTACACGCCAGTGATTACCTTGTTCAAGAATGCACAATATGAAATTCCTTTACCACAACTTTCTAGCCATGTGCGTATCCATGAGAACTTACTTGGAAAGATACCGATATGTAAGTTCTCGGATCATGATATCTTAGAGGGGAAGGACCCTAAGGAGCCAAAATATCCTCAGTTTCAGCGTAACCAATATATGTGCCAACAGAATGATGAAAAAACCAGACATCCTATCATCGTCGCACAGGACTGGCTCACGTTGTTGGTACCATCTGGGTTGTTGAACCTCTTTCGAATACTACATTTTGACCAAAGTCCTGAATGTACTGTGGTGGTGTGCACCTTTCTATCATGCATGCACCAAGGCTATCTGTGGCTCAACCATAGGGTCGATATCAATATTGACCTCATCCATAGAATCACTCATCTCAGCAAGTGAGATGATGATCCCATAGTAGAGTTTGTGGGAAAAATGAAGGATAATGATCTCGCCAAGAAAATGAAGGAAGAATATAAATTAGTAAAGGGGAACCGGGGTTTTGTCACAGATAGTATTAAAGACCCAGCTATGCGGTTCACTGTTCAGCTTCTAGTAGGAAAGATTTTGAGGAAGTGCAAACCGGTGGAGGTGTCGGCCACACCATTTCTCCTCGCTGCGAAGACCAAATATGGAAAACCATACAACTGGGAAATCTATTTATTGAATGAATTCTTGGAGCATGTCCAAGAAAATTAGGAGACTCGCAGCGCATTCCACTACACTTGGCTACTTGTGCTAATTGCTTTTATAGGGTGGAAGGATCCGTTGTACCAAAACAACCTCCCAACAATAGTAGGAGATTGTCGAGTGGAAAAATATGCAAACATGTGGGAAAATGTGAGGCTACGGGTAGTTTTGCAATGTGATAAGATGTAGTACGTGCATTTCAAAGGACCTAATGACTAAGTATCTCCAAAGAATGATGTTCATGGCTGACTTGCACTACATCTATATTCAACCAAGGGATGAGAATCAAAATCCACAGTTCTTCCCAGGGAACTATCAGCTCGATGCGCAGAAGATCGAGCTGATTATGGAGGATTGGCCACTGGAGTGGAAGGTCGATGCACCTATGGAAATCCATACCACTTCAGAGGAAATCAAAGAAAAAGATCCACTGGATGAATATGAGACAGCCAAAGAAGAGACATAAACAAGGGAAAATAGAAAGGACCCTGAAGGCTCGGCAACAAAGAAAGATCCCAGGAAGAAATACAAAGCAAACAAGACTCTTCCAGATGCAAAGATACACGATGATGATTATGACTGCATTTCACTACGCATCACCGAGCACTTATAGGATCCGCTCGAGCTAAAATATAGTGAAAGTGAAGATATTTAGTCACAGATAAACGTGAATCTTGCACAGATCAAGATCATGGTTGTAAGGATAGAACAAGTACAAAAGGACTGGGTGCACAATTTTGATTTAGAGGGCAAGTTAGGTGAATCAAGTCAAAAGAAGAGAAGGCCACCCGACTTAACAACGAAACCTCGCTTGGTCTAAATGGAGCCGCTGAGTATCATCTTCCCAAACGATGAGCTAGCCGAAGGTGCGAAGAGGTTAGAGAACCTGGATATCAATGTTGGTATGCTACCTATTGAGGGGTTGCACAATCTACATTTGCAGGTTGTAGAAGAAATCAGGGATAGAGACTTAGTCTCTTACAATCAAAACCAACATCTAGAAGAGAGCTACAAAGAGCTGATAGAGGTATGTGCGTAGAAAACAAGATAAATTGCTCATGCGCACAGAAAGTGGAGAAGGATGGAAGAAACTATTTCTAAGGTATGTGCGCAGATTCCAGAATGCAAAGAGAAACCGGAGATCAAAGATACCATCCTCAATATTGGTACTATGGTAAGCGATATTAAAGTGAAGATGGAAAATATGGAGATCTCCCACAAAGAAGAGGTTTCTAGCCTTCAGACTCAGAATCCATCTGGTACACCCGCCAGGTGTGGCAGAAGCAAGAGCTGCAGAACTCAAGGCTTCAGGAGAGACCATCTCTATAGAAGTAGCGAAATACCAAAAACTACTGGAGCAAGCCACTAGAATATGGACTATGCTACAGGAAGATCCTGAGCTGCAGAAGATTCAAGATGACTTGCAGCAATGACAAGCAGAGTTGGATTCCGTGAATGCAGCCATGAAAACCTTGAGACCTTGAGAGAAAATAAAAAATTTTGCAGAAGTCAAGGACTTGTAGAAAGAACTGAAAGTTCTAAGGGAGAAGGAAGTTGATACCTCAGCAAGGTTATAGCCAATACAAGAAGAGGTGCTCGCCCTCTCAGAAGAAATCAAAGAAAAGTTACAAGAACTCCACACCATGGATCAAACGGTCAAGGAGCATGCTCAGGAAGATCTCTCACAAAAGATATTTTGGCAAAGCGAAGTCCAAGTTGGTACAGTTTTTGGCGAAGTGAAGTCCAATATTGGAAAGTTGGAAATGCGAAGTCCAAATAAGCATTGTTCGCAATGCGAAGTCCAAGCATGGTGCCGTTTTGATGAAGCATGGCTCCAGCGCAGCAGTTATTTTTGGTAACGGGTACAAGTAAAGCGAGGTCCAACAGTGACCAATTTTGGTTAAGAGTCTCCATGATTCCCGGGAGTTGGGTAAGGAGCAGCGTGGAATTTGAGGAAAGCGACATGTCACCTTATTACAGGTAGAGTACTAATACTGTTAGAATCAGAACGACAGATCGACAATGACAGAAGATGTTGAGTGGCGAAAAGGGACGTGCTAGTATGCAGTCAAAGCCGCGCAGTCAGAATTGCGGCTATCAAAAGAGTCATCAGAGCCAAAAGTGGCACAGAAAGGCGGCCGAATTCAAGTGAAGTAGCTGTCAACTGCAACAGGCCTGGTTAGCGGGGTAGCCACGCCATTTTTGGGGGATTTTTCGATAGCATAGGATTTTGTCCCACAATGATTGTAAATACGTGACCCTCAGGCACGATCTATAAAAAATTTGTAAGGGAAGGGTTTGATTTTTGTTGATCGCACATGGTATTATTGTTAGTCTTAAGTAATTTGAATAAATACGAAGTATTGCAGAGAGAAATAAGAGAGGAAAAAGGCTCTACAGATGTGTGCACAGAGACCTATTGTAGATATAAGAGTATGCAGCTGAGTGCACAGACTGGAATTGTTGAACCCTTCCCATTAATATAAAAAACAGCTCCCATGGACATAGCTCCCATTTGGGGGGTGAACCACGTAAATACTTGTGTTGTGTGATTGAATCTGTGAGATTTCTTATGTTTATGTTCATGTCTGTGTATGTTCACTCTTTTATATTTATTTTCACATGTATGATGGATGAGAATAATATGTTAAGTATGGAACATGTATAACTGAATGTGCAAGTATTTTGGAATATGTTGAATGCATAAGTAATAAGAATAACACTAAGTCAGTGAAGTCTATAAAGTGTGCAATTTTTTAGTAGCGCAGTCTGGAGTTGCGATGTCATATTGTATTTTTTTTGTTGCGAAGTGCGCAGTCCCAATGTGCACTATAGCATAAGAAGTAAACACAAAGTAGGTGTGATTGTGTGCAGCTTACCATTTTATTATATGCGCATCACTTGGATGTAGAAACGTGCTTCTGCATCCCCCCCATAGCTTCACCTCGAGTGAGAACTTAGACTTTTCGCAGACTGTTGTCGAAAGGGTCGGTGAAGAAGGGTTTTGTTGGACCACAAATGCGCTGAACCCGGGTCAGTAAGAGAAAGTTAAAGAACAAAGAGGTAGTATCCCAACAACCACCAAGGAGAAATTTTGGGTAGCATTGACTCTTTAAATCAACTATTTTCATTGGGAAGTGTTTCTAAGTCTTCTTGACTGGAACATTAGCCCCATCACTTATAGGAATGGCGCTTTGTTACCTTCACTAGTTAATTGGTGCATGGATCCCATTATCACCATCAGTTGTTTTTTTGGAATGCCAAGTTACATTTGAGAGGAATAAATTTAAGTCTTTTAGGGAATTTACACTTATTCTGTTTCTAAATACAATTTCACTAACTCGTAATTAAAAAGAACCTACATGTCATGGGAACTCTTGCACTAAACCGACTTTTCACATATCACTCGATTCACCATATTGCATCTATTGTGGTTGGCTTATTTTTGCATTTTGTTCAATTTTGTTTAATTCCACCATCACTCTCACTTGACACTAATATTTCACCATTGAGAAACAAAACAATCCCCTAAGGTAGTCTTCAAGACTGCAATGCTTATCCCCTCTCTCGAGAGGTGTTTTTACACCTTCCCCCTATGGTTCACGTGGAAGATACTATAATCGAGGCCACTCCTAGGCCACATTGATAGGATAATCAAGGTGAATCCTCTCCTTGCTTGGTTTGTTTTCTCCTCTCAAAGAGAGTGTTGATCCTTTTACCTCATCCACCACTGGAAGAGGTTCTCCTTCATTTTCTCCCTTTGAAGAGAATCTGGATACTGTTGCCTCCCCTTCCCTCAGAAGAGGCCCTCCTTTGGTTTCTCCCCTTGGATATCCTTTAGACCATTTTGATCCCTCCTCTCTTGTAGGATGTCATTCATTATTTTCAACACCACCTCAGTCTCCACCTCGTGGAAACCACAAATAGACCATAATGGAAAGACATAATCCTACCCTATCTTTCATGGCTAGCCTAAATCTCCCAAATTTTTCTAAGTTTATAAATGACCCTATTGTACATGATCAATCTTGACCCGCTATGCCCAAAAAACATCCCTCTGATATTCCTAAATTTGAAAGGAAGCAAAGATACAATCTATCCAACCATGTCATGTCCTTTCACTTATGATGTTCCTATAATAGCATCATGGAAGATATAGTGAGGCTTCGACTCTTTCAACATACCCTCACTAGAACAGCAACCAAATGGTATGTGAACTTACCAAGTTCGGTCCATGTCACCTTTGCAACATTGGCCACCGCATTTCTCACATACTTCCAGCTTCTGATTCACCATGACCTTGGTCTTAAAATTCTCAACGGGTTTCAATAAATCACATCTACACACATCATGAACCATATCCATGAGTGGTCATGCAGACACCGAACAGTGTGCAAGATCGATATACAACCACTGTCATGTCCCCATCTTGACCCTATTGCATTAAAATGTAAATGATGTAATATTGTTATAAAAATCATGGTGAGGAGCTCAAGGCCAAGGACCCACCATCGATTTATTGATGCATATGGTTTGCATGCTAGCCAGGCACATTGGAATTTCAAACATCATGTAAATATGCATTTTAATAAAATACCCACAACTAGCTATGCAATGCAATAAGAGATAGGGGCATGATTTTACAAGGAAATTGGGAGGAAAATATTCAAACCTTTGAGCCAATCAAGTCAAGCCAAGTGTCAATGAGAGAACCCATCAACCCTCAACTACCCATGCTGACTTTTGTACCCAATCATTTGCTCTCCCAAGAGTTGGTTGAGGTAGTTAATGCCTTGGGGAATGGAGAGGTATGGCTGTCCAAATTCAGGTATGGGAAAACCACCCTTCATGGAAAATCGTGTTTGGCTTCTTGGGAAAGAAAAGAGCCATGAATTTCTCCCCCAAGCCATTATTATCCATCAGTTTTGCTCTCACGAGTTGGGATCTACCTCGGCATTTTTCTCCATGGTTTTGTTGTGTCTTCCTTCATTTTACTAGCTGGGAAGGGCATTTTTGTGTTGTATAATAGTGGGGAAGAAAGGGAAGTCGATTTGGTGACCATAGAGGTTGTTTTGGCTCACTTATTGCTTGTATATCTGTGGGAGAAATTGTTTTCTTCCCTATGGTCGATTTTCCCTCTCACAAATATGTTTTCGGTGTGGCCATGTTTTGGGGAAAACCCATGTCCATCTAGTTTCTAAGTCCCATTGCTGAAAGTGTGTTCCTAAGCCCATATATGAGTTTTGTGTGCAAGAGAACTCTGGGGTTGAGTTGGGTATCCATTGCTTTTGGTTGTGTTGAAGCTTGAGAGCCCTTTCCCTTGTAGATATCATGCCCAACACGGGGGTGGTTTTTGAGACGTGCTGAAAGAATATAGGCTAAGTAGAGACCTATGGTTGGGTGGAACGTTGCAGCGACATAGCTAGTTGCTTGGGACAACATTACATCTAGATGAGTATTTTATTGTGTGTACTTCTGCAATGTTTAATTTGATGGTTATTTTCATATGTTGGATAAGTATGAAATGTGTGTGGATGATGTTTTATTCTGCTGTGCCTGTTCAATTGATTTACATCTGCACACATATTCATTTTACTGAAATGTCATATCCTTTATTCATGATGAATTTGGCTAAGTTGTTCTAAAAGCCCAGATTTTAGTGCCTTATTCCCTTCCTTGCATTGGATAGATGGGTGGGTATGTGACAAATGGTATCAGAGCAAAGGTTGCCGCATTGGGCCTTCATGGGCTACCTATCACAGTTGTAGAGGTAAGTATGCTTCCTGTTCAACACTGATATTTATGAAAAGTTTCAAAATATTTGAAAATTTGAAAATTTTATAAGTGATTTTGTATTTTCCGCTAAGGTTGTGTTGGCGAATCTCGCTAAGTTGCACCGACAAAGTTTGCGGAAGTGCTAGGAAAAGAATGAAAATTTTCAATTTTTCTAAGTAATTTTGAAAAAATTTCTAAGTGTTTTTGTTTAGGTTGTGCCAACACATTTCGACGAGTCTCGTGGAGTCGAGCCGATGCGTTCCGGCGAAACTTATTGAGTGGCACCGACGAGACTGCATCAATGAGGCCGACAAATTTTTACGAAATCGTGCGATACGTTTCGGTGAAACTCACTGAGTGGAGATGAAACAGTCGACAAATCTAACTGAGTTGCACCGACGAAGTTGCGGAAATGCCCAGGGAAGGGAAGGAAAATTTTCAAAAGAATTTCTAACTGCTTTTCGACATCAAAGAGGAAATTTTGGCAAAACTCGGCGAGTTGGTCTGAAATGGTGGTAGAACTTGGCAAGTTTGTCCGAAACAGTGGCAGAACTCGACAAGTTGGTCTGAAATGACGGTAGAACTTGGAAAGTTGGTCCGAAACGGTGGCAGAACTGAGTGAGTTTCTCCGCAACAGGTCGGAAAATATAGATGAGTTCGCTGACCAGAAGAACTTGGTGAGTTGCTCCGCAACGTATCGGCCGGAAACTTTGAGTTCGCCGACTGGAAAAACTCGATGAGTTGCTCCGCAACGTATCAACCGGAAACTTTGACAACCACATAGGTAATGGTTATTGTGCTTAATTGCATGAATGTTGAAGGTAGATTTGGTAAGATCCCTTCCACTATGTTTAAACTATATTGATTGATTTGCATATGGTATTGAGTGCGTGAATGTGAATGTCAACCTACCAAGTATGGTGGGGTGCGAGTAAGAAAGGAAAGGAGCCTTGCACCCTATAGTTTCTTAGAAACCTCAATGCATTCATATGAAATTACATCATACCATTTGTGTATGTTGGTTGTGAGTTTAACAACCAAAGAAAGTGATGACTTATGTTCCTGTTGTAGTGTATGCCATATGAGATAGGCATGGTTAGGCCATAATACATTGAAATGCCTAGTATTCATTGATTAATGCAAGGTTGTATTGAGGGGCTGCTGAAGTGCTCTGTTGGAAGGACGGAGTTGCATAAAAAGAATATGGCTGTGAAGTAATGAATATTGGAGTTTTATTTAAATTGCATGGATAGTGTACCTGTGTCTTGCAATTTTATTATGATGATGATGATATATATATATATATATATATATATATATATATATATATATATATATATCATTTCGTTTCAAATGTTAACAACTGAAGGTGTTTGAATTATTGAGTGTTATAATTCTGAGATCACTTCAATGATTGTTGTGGCAATGAAAGGAGTATATGCATAGATACTCACAACGTGTTTGGCTAATTGAAGTTTTTGTTTTCAGGTAGAAAAGTCTTGCGTATGGCAATGAGGATAAGTCCATAGCAAAGACCAGGATCTACCATGGGCATAGCCAAAGGTTATGAGAAGGTTCTCATGGTTGTAACTTATGCATGAAATAAATCTGGAAATTTTCTGGTTTAAGTTTATGAGAATAATCTCATGGTTGCAAATCAATTTCTGTAGGAAACAGATTTGTAAATTTCAGATTTGAGATTTTGCTAATAATTTCTAATGATTGTTTGGCTTATATAAAATGCGTCAGAAGGACGTGTTGTAGGTGGACATACATGTATGGTATCAAGTGTAAAACCATAATGGACAGAGTGATACCACTTACGAGAGACAAAAAATATGAGGATGGCCTCATAGTTAAACCAATCCATTCTGTAGGAGGACAGAATTGTAAATTCATGTTTGAATTTAATTATTAATGCTACTGATTGGTTATAGAACAATCATATTTGAAGCTTATTGATAAATATTGCTGACTGTTTGGCTATTTGATAAAGTGTGCCATGAGAACACACTACAGGAAGACCATGTGTGATGGCCTGCAAAAGCGAAACTATATGGGAAGGATCCCATGCTTTGGAAATGGGTTTCGGGTGAAATGCCATTGTGAATTTTGATAATACCTCAGCTGCGTTGCATGTGAGAGAGACGGTAAAAATATGCCAAGAAGGCATGTGTGGATTATGGAACATGAAAATATTGGGGTGGCAAACCGAAGTACTATTGACTCAGAGAAGGGAGCCCCATTATTCACAAATGAAGGAAAGATACATATACAAAGGGATAAGTATTATGTAACCCTAACTCAAAATATACATGTCTGGTTATTAGATTTAATATGCAGAGCATGTTTTATTATTTCATTATTATTCCAGATTGCTTGAGTATGATTAGGGCCTGCATGACTCACATCCGAAAGGGAGTGCACACCTTTCTAGTGCCGGGTTATGATAGGGTTGTCAGTATTGACTACACCCTAAGGGAATGGACGCATTCCTAGTGTTTCAATACGTGATAGTGAATGTTATGAAATATGTTTACAATTTTGGGACAACAATACTGATGAGCTTGCTTATCCTACTTGTGCTACCAGCTTACATAGATGCAATTTGGTGCTGCACATGGATGAATCAAAATGAAAGGTTGTTGTGGAGGTATTGACGGAGGGTTGTTCTATGCCTAATGAACCCAGTCGGTGTACTGGTTTGGCATTATTTACTTGGATGTTGTGGAGGTATTGATGAAGGGTTGTTACATGCTTAATAAACCTAGTCGATGGACTGGTTTGGCATTATTTGCTTGGATGTTGTGGATATTGTGGGGCCATGTTGGCCTGTAGTTAAGGAAGTCACCTAAAGAGTTCCTAAAGGGAACCGTCAGTTTTTCACAAGAGAATGAGTGCCATGCTTGTGTGGGTGAAGAATTGTTATCCACATGAAGGGTTTTGACACATGTGAAAGGTTGATACAAGCCTAAGGAAGAGTGATAGAGCCTTGACCTATAATGGTCGGTGGCACAGTTTCCTTCCATTGGTCGATGACCCACACGAATGTGTTGGCTCGGAAATGGAGAGGGCCAACCAGGTATGGGACTGGTTGGGCACCACAAATTCTTGGTAAATCCAGTCGGTGTGAAGGTGTATTGGTTGGGCATTAACTATTTGATGTTGTGGAGCAGCATGTGTGCTAGCCAAACATCCAAGTCCATAGGTGATCCCAAGGCTTGCAAAGTGAAGCAGGATCTTGTGGACCAGAAAGGAAATGCAAATACAGATAAGTATTCATTTTCATTTATTTTCCAGTTTGGAATAATGAAGATTTCAGGTATATGTATTCTAACAGCTACGCTAATACACTTTTGTTTCTTTGTTGGAAACCTTGTCCATTGCAGGAAAGCAAGGACCCTGAAAGAACTATAAAATGATTGGTAAATCCAAAGAGTAATTGGTTGTACGCTACAAATTCTTGGTAGAACCAGAGAGTAACTGGTCGAGCACTATAAAATTCTTGGTAAATACAGAGAGTAACTGATGCTCGATAAATTCATAGAATAGTTGGTGGGATCATTAACCACTTGATGTTGTGGAGTAGCCGGCATGCTAGCCAAACATTCCTTAATTAATTGATAAAACCCAGTCAGCATACTGGACTGACATTTCCTATTCGAATGGTTGTGGAGTAGCCTGCATGCTAGCACAACATTCATTATTGTATCCACGAGAAATCCAATCCTTGTAAAGCAAAGAAGGATCCCATGGAATAAAGTGAAGACATCCAATACATATAAGTATTTGGTTATCTTGTAGCTTATTACTTATAAATATACATGTGTATGTGATTTGGACCTGATTTCCTAAACTCTTGTTTAGAGATAAACCCTATGAAAATAAACTAAACATGTGAATTGATTCAATGTTTGAGTATAGGTATTGCTGGAAGCAAGGACTATGAAGGCATCATAGGGATTCATGTGGACATGTGATTGTCCAAAAGAGTTCGGTACGAGCAATGATGAAAGATGGTGCTAGTGGACATGTGTGGGTCCTAGCAGTTAAAGGTTCTGTAGGAAATAGTGGGGAAGGGTTCCCTAGCTGAGAATCCTCAGACAAACCTTAGACACTATGTGTCATAACCAAGAAAGGGAAATCCAAGCATTCACATTGAAGTGAAAGAGGCTAAGGAGCATGAAACCACCGTGGCGGTGTAGCTTCGGATTGGAACAAGACTAAGAGGGGGAAACTCTTACTCTTCTCTTTATTTTTTGATTGATGCATTTCAGAAACAAAGTATTGTTGAATGCATGTTGTGATGTGAAGTTGATTGTGTTATTGCTTGAAATGAGTTGTGAATGTTGAAATAGCTATTTTCCTGTGAAAGGATGAACATGAATGAGTCTATGTGTATGTTGGGAAAGCATGAAATGTGTGGAAGTATCATGAGTAAAGCATGGACGTTCCATGTCAATTGGGCAAATAATTGACTAATTTTAATATTGTGTTATGCTTGTCCTAACAGGAATTGCCATGATGAGTCTCACAGGTGAGAAATTGAAAGCCATTGGTTGCAGCTGTTACAAGCCAAGTGTTCCTAAGTGAGAAAAGTGGGAGCCAGTTGTGCACATTGATCATGGCAGCAAACCAAAAGCTATTTGTTTTGGCTAGAAATATTCCTCAATTAGCTTCCAGGATAGCAAGAAAGATGGCATCCATGAAAATTCCATACTTGTAGATCAACTGGAAGGTGAATAAAAGGAAGGGATTGATGTGGAGCAATTCCCAATTGCAGAGATGGAAGATCAAAGGAAGCAGGAGTAGCTTGAGGAAGCCAAAGGACTTGATCCTGAAAGTTCAAATTCAAGAGATGAAACACAGGACAGACCTACCACCAGTTGTGAATTTTGAGGCATGTGTAAAGTGGGTATATATTCTGAAGTATTGGAACACCGAGGACGGTGTTATTCCAAGGGGAGGGGAATGTCACATCCCCATCTTGACCCTATTGCATTAAAATGTAAATGATGTAGTATTGTTATAAAAATCATGGTGAGGAGCTCCCGCCATCAATTTATTGATGCATATGGTTTGGGTGCTAGTCAGGCACATTGGAATTTCAAACATCATGTAAATATACATTTTAATAAAATACCCACAACCAGCTATCCAATGCAACAAGAGATAGGGCATGATTTTACAAGGAAATTGGGAGGGAAATATTCAAACCCTTGAGCCAATCAAGTCAAGACAAGTTTCAATGAGAGAACCCATCAACCCTCAACTACCCATGCTGACTTTTGTACCCAATCATTTACTCTCCTAAGAGTTGGTTGAGGTAGGTAATGCCTTGGGGAATGGAGAGGTATGGATGTCCAAATTCGGGTATGGGCAAGCCACCCTTCATGGAAAATTGTGTTTGGCTTCTTGGGCAAGAAAAGAGCCATGAATTTCTCCCATGAGCCATTATTATCCATCATTTTTTCTCTCACGAGTTGGGAGCTACCTGGGCATTTTCCTCCATGGTTTTGTTGTGTCTTGCTTCATTTTACTAGATGGGAAGGGCATTTTTGTGTTGTATAATAGTGGGGAAGAAAGGGAAATCGATTTGGGGACCATAGAGGTTGTTTTGGCTCACTTATTGCTTGTATATCTGTGGGAGAAATCATTTTCTTCCCTATGGTTGATTTCCCCTCTCACAAATCCGTTTTTGGTGTGCCCACGTTTTGGGGAAAACCCATGTCCATCTAGTTTCTAAGTCCCATTGTTGAAAGTGTGTTCCCAAGCCCATATCTTAGTTTTGTGTGCAAGAGAACTCTGGGGTTGGGTTGGGTATCCATTATTTTGGGTTGGGTTGAAGCTTGAGATCCCTTTTCCTTGTAGATATCATGCCCAGCTCGGGGGTGGTCTCTGACTACTGAAAGAATGTAGGCTGGGCAAAGACCTATGGTTGGGTGGAACGTTGTAGCGACATAGATAGTTGCTTGGGACAACATTACATCCAAATGAGTATTTTATTGTGTGTACTTCTGCAATGTTTAATTTGATGGTTATTTTGATATGCTGGATAAGTATGAAATGTGTGTGGATGATGTTTTATTCCGCTGTGCCTGTTCAATTTATTTACATCTGCACACATATTCATTTTACTGAAATGTCATATCCTTTATTCATGATGAATTTGGCTAATTTGTTCTAAAAGCCCAGATTTTAGTGCCTGGTTCCCTTCCTTGCATTAGATAGATGGGTGCGTATGTGACAACCACCATTGTTGTTGGATTGGTTCATCAAATCATGCCAACTAGCCATCGCAAAAGATGTTTCCACCTCCATGTCGTAAAGTGAGGAAGACGCTATTATTAAATCCCAGGATTTTGATCTTATCTATGCATAATCCAAATACCTTTGCACTATCCTACCTGATTCCCCTCGAAATCAATCGTTGGATCCTACATCTATAGGTTCGTCACACTCGGCAGATGGGATTATTAGGTCCATTTTCCACAAAGGAAAGGTTCCTCTTACTACTCTGGCGCCATTAAATATGGCCCCACATTACCCACCTGTGTCACCTGTGTTGGAACCCCCTACACTTGTACCAACCCCTCTAGTTGTTTAGTTACAATATGGACCCTATATTCCTACTTATCTAAATGTTATCCAGGCAGCAACGGTCCCTGCACCGCAAATGGAACAAGTCATCCCTACATCCACGTATTACGGAGCACAAACTGCTTTTATCCCACCACCAGGGTATAATCCTTATTACATGTTCCCATGCCCATATATTCAGACCCCAACAGTTCACATGAGAGTCAACCTCATTCAACCTTTTTTCACACAACAAGCTTAACAATTTGAGTAGTTGAAACACCACAAACCATCAAAATCCTCAAAAATCAAGGGAAGAAAAATGGGAAGAACAAACAAAACCAGTAATAAGGGAAAGAGGGAAACCCCCTCCCTAATAGAACCAGAACGCAGGGACAAATAACCCCCCCAGACAAGGGAAGAATGCCAACCTAAGGAACAATTACTCTTGCTCCATTTACAGAGAATATGGTCATTGCACTCACCACTTCCCTCTTATCCCTGACTTCCAATAGTTTGTGGAAGATAAGAAGAGGACAGTGATAAAACCTCCTCAGGTGCCCAATCCTCCCCAACCCCAAACCGCAATATTACAAAAACTTTTTTCCAATTAAGGGGTCGTTATGCAACAACAGGGTCCCCATCCCTCCAATGATGAATCCTTCCAAAACATATAAACGCTAGATGTAACCTCTAGACTCAAGCCAAAGGTTATGATAAGCCTGAATCGCCCCAAGTGGAAGATTTCCTTATCCTCTTGGGGCGGTGTTGACACAAACCCAGTCGACAGGGGTTCCCATCACTATTGACACCCATACCACCACGATCTCTTTGAGCACCGGCCTAGACAGGTTTTACCCCGTACAGCAACACCTGCAGAGCAGATGAGGTCTCACCCGAGATGTTCAAGGGAGAGTTGACGGAACCATGTTTTTGCCGAATGTAGGAGGATGTTTGTGGATCAATTACTTAACTTATTGCAACATAGATCTAATCATTTAACTTAAGCATCATTCATATTCATGGCATATTTCAACAGAATTGATCATAATTGCAACAAATATAACAGTAAAGCATTAATCGCAGCAAGGAAACATCGCATCATTCATATATTCATATTGCGAAAAGCATTACCATAGATAAATAGGGAAACACAGGGATTCTGCTCAATAACTCTGTCACATCATATTAACTCCGCAAAAACCCAGATACAAAACATCTGATCGTAGATCGCACAGATAAGATGACCCAACACTTACAAACCTACATCTATTTATAGGCTTGCGCCTTTACATTGTTTGTCCACTTTCTAACTACTTCCTGACCGACCATTCAAAGAAAATGACCCAAAAACTATCTATTGTGGTCAAAATGACCCAAAAACCCGCATACTGCGGTTTGACTGACCCAAAATTACATAAAATATTATCATTTGTGCTCAACTTCCCCCCTTTTGTGGTATCTTCGGCCTTGCGCAGCATCCGCGATGCTGCAATGTTGACTTGTCCAAACCTCCTTCCAACAGGCCCCCAACAAAATCTTGTGGCTTGCCCTCGAGCCACATCATGAGGACATGGTGTATGCAATGGTCTTAACCTTGAAGTCCTCGTACTGTTGGTCGACTTTCGTGACCTGCTCCTTTACTTCCATAGCCAGCGCCTGACTGTCGATCACATCCTGGGAAGATGGATGCTCACTCATCTTCACCGAAACTTGATGGCAACCTTCCTTTACAACCTAGACTATCGCACCAGCCTTAATCACAAACTGACCACCAATCTCCATGAGCTCCTCAAACTGCGCAACGTGCTTCTTCTGATGCTCATCAGCCTTTGTGATGCACTGCTGCAACTCTTTTAAATCCGTGGACTTGGAAACCTAATCCATTGGTGGAATCATGCGCATCGTCATTTTTAGTGTCGTCAACTACCCCTCCGCCTCCTTCTTGAGCTTGGTCAACAGTTCAATCTACTTGTCCTGAACAATGCATCCCCAAAACTGTACGGTGTCTGCTGTGAGTTTTTTCTTTGTCACTTCCAGCTCCCCTATCTATGCTTCCACCTCCTCAATGGCACGTTTGTGTTCATCCACTTGCGCTTTTGGTGTACCAGGGTTCACCAGAGCTGTTAACTTCTGATTTTTGTGCTATAGTGTGGCAATGACATCCCCAAGTTGTTGCGTGCATTGAACCACGTCCATTGCTGCAGTGGGCTCCAGCACATGGTGACATGCCTCAGTAATGGCCGCCTCCAACCGCACATTTTGATCCCACAAAGCGGCCTTCTCCATGATGAGGCAATCCTATGCTTGCTTCAATTCTTCAATCACTTGAGCCTTCTTAGCCCGTTCTGTCTTGATGTCCTCGTCCAACTCATCCACGGCTTGTCATGTCGTAGAGGCCCTCCCTGATAACTATGCAACCTCTTCCTTAGCAGCTTCCTCACTCCCGTGCAAGCGCATGCACTTACCATTGATCTCATGCATCCTGTCTGCCATTTCCCAGTTGGAAACCGCCTGTATATTTGTCAACTCCTTTGCCGGCAGCTCATTGATGTTGATGGTCACTTTATCTAACTGCTGCAACAAAGCTTTCGGAGCCTCGTTATCAATCACAATCACAGTCGGGGGAATATCGACATTCCGGACCCACGGCTAAATGCTGATTGTGCTGACCGGCTGCACCGATACTCCATCTGGTGCCTTCCTAAATACAATGTTGCACAAGGAATCCAAATGGGCAGTTACTGCATGAAAACCTTCATCCATTTTTTTCGTCATTGCTCGAGTCACCCCACTGGTTGCATTATTGATAGCTAATAGTAGGCAGCCAAGCTGCACGTCCTTCGACAAGGGGAGCCCACTGATTGTCCCATGTTCGTAGTGTGCTTTTGTTCTTCCTTCTTCATGCGCGCTCTCATCATCCGAAGCAGTATGCGATGACTCCTGGTCCGACTCTTAGTAAGGCAGGGGGTCCATTACTAGCACATCTAGTGGTATCCCCGTGGACTCCTCCTCCTGAGCAACTGGTTCGCACCATTTGACTGACCAATCGTCAATGATGGCATCTAAATCTTCATCTGATAACTTGTAGGGGTTCTACAACCACTACTTATCCTTATCCTGTCACGCTTGCACATGGATATTATGTGGTCCAATCATGAACCGAGCGATCCCCTTATACTTCTCAACCGATTTCTGAGTCAACTGTGGAACCCGCTCGACGGCCGCTTGCAACGCTTCCCAATGGAGCCAGAATTGCGTGGCGCAATCCTTGAGGCGTTCTGGTTCCTGCACCCACCAAAGGTTTTGGTAGCATGCTCCCTTTTGAACTTGCACCGCATCCACCTCCATTCCTTGATAATTGTCGGGCTCCATCTAGCCAACAAGCACAACATATTTTAATGCAGAGTGATCGGTGAACATTTTAAAGTGTCTGATATTTTAATGCAGAGTGATCGTTCAACATTTTAAAGTGACCTCCCAACAAGTAGTGTCAAAATTTCTGAAGTGCATAGACCATTTCCAGACCTTCCCTCTCTGTTGTGGTATAGTTCCTTTCTATAGACGACAACTTCTGATTGGAAAACGCAATGGGGTGATCCAGATCCCCTTCCCCAGGTTGCGCAAGCACCACTCCCAGTGCGATCGATGAGGCATCGACGTGGACATGGAACTCCTTGCTCCAGTTCGGAAATACCAGTATTGGCGTTGAAGCCATCTTACCATTCAAAGTTTCAAAACTACCTTGACACTCAGGACTCCACTAGAATACTGCATATTTCTTCAGTAACTTCTCCATAGGGGCCATGATGGCTGCATAACCCCTAATGAAATTGCGATATTACCCAATGTGGCCCAACATCGCTCTAAGTTGCTTGATGTTAGTCGACGGCCTTAAGCCCAAAATGAGCAGAATTCTTGCTGGGTCAACTAACAATCCCTTCTTGCACACAATGTGACCCAGTAATATTCCAAATGGTGCACAGAAGATGCACTTCTTCAAGTTCAGCGATATCTGATGTTGTCGATAGCGCTCCAACATCAATCGCAGATTGGCTAGATGATCAATGATCAAGCCGTAGACAGTCCGATCATCCATGTACACCTGCAAAAAATTCTGGATGAAATCCCGGAAAGCAGCAACGATAACATGCGAAAATATCGTAGGTGCATTCTTCAGTCCAAACGGCATCACTGTGTACTGAAAACAACCCCATTTTGTCACAAAATTTGTCTTGTGGCAGTCTTCTTTCACAATGCGGATCTGATGATTGGCAGAGAACCCATTCATGAAAGAATACATCTCTTGGCCACCCACGCCTTCGTGCACCTCATCAGTAAACGGGGTCGGAAAGGGATCATGCAAGCAGACGTCATTCAACTTCTGCAAATCGAAACAAATGCGCACTTCACCAGTCTTCTTGTCTTGCACCACCATAGGACTAATCCAATCCAACTCCTCAACCGGTTCAATAATACCAGCATCCAACATGCGATCAAGTTCTACCTTGACCCTCTCCTTATGGCGCGGATTCAGTCGATAGGCTTGCTGCCTTATTGGTTTGGCATCGGGTTTTAATGGAATCTTCATCTCCCCGAGATCGCCCAAGATTCCCTTCATCTCAGAAAACTTCGTAGGGAATAGGTCTTGGAATTCATGAAGCAAGTCTCTGACTTTCCCCATCATCTCATCATCCCAATAGTCCCCAATATTCATGAAATTTGGACTATCCTATGTCCCGATGTTGACCTTCCGGAGCTTCAGTGGTTGATTGATCAGATCACTTGGTGCATCAAGTGCTACAATATCATGACTTCCTTAGGATTTTGGAATATTGGCATTCCGCGGATCATTTCCATCTTCTGGCCCACCACGGATATTATAACATTCCATCATGGACTGCATCTTGCAGTGCGCATGTGGATACGTGGGATATGCCACTGGAACAACCTTAAAAACTACGTCGTGGATGAGCTGCAAAGCATTATGGACATTTGGGTTGGCATCCGCGAAGCTGAACGTATGGGTAAAACAAACTGTCAACTCCAACCAAGTGGTAATTTCTCCTCACAATTCAACTGTAGTATACCATCATTTTGGCATCTTGTCCTGCGTATGGATGAAGGCATGGACCCACTCATCCTTGGGTCGCGATGCCCACAGCATCTGACACTCCAACAAATGACTGCCAGGGTCATTTGGTCCATCGTATTTCCCTGTATGGTAAACTTCATTGTCTCCAAAGCGAACTGTCATCAATCTCCTGCACTGCGACCATTCGTCGACTGATTTCCTGTGTGTTTCCCACTAGTGTGCTAGAGCATCCTTCAGTGCTTCCTTCAATGCCAGCAATCACTGTGGTTCTGAAACCTTCTCTTCAAATGCCACCAAAAAATCAGTCAAGCCAGGAAGTCCTTCATATACTGGTAGTGTAACAGTCTCGGTCGCAACATGGCATAATGACTGCGTGACTAATCCACACTTGTAGAGCAACACCTCATGCAAACAGTTCTGCCAATTCTCTAATGTCTCATCAGAGTCAGAAGACGTAGAACTGAAGCTGTGCCACCCAAGCTCACCATCGACAATCAGATGAATATAATTTTTTGAAATATTGAATGCATGGTCCCATCCACTGCGATCGTCATCTTTCACTAGTTCAATATACCTGCATCCCTCAGCCAGATCCAATGGGGCTATGACTCTAAGATCGTGGTTTTCAAAAGTCATCATCTGTTTCTTAAAGTTGATAACTACTGCACTGTCGTTAACCCATCCAATCCCCAACAACACGGGATAGGAGCTTCCCCCTTCAACTACTTCAATGACATCGAAGTCGGCATATGTCTTCATTCCCTCGATATCCACCACCAGGGGTGGGACTCTTCCAATCGGTGTCACCTTGGCCTGATTAGCTAGCCAGAGTTGTACGAGAGACCAGCTCAATGTGGGATTCCACATTTTCTGTCAGGCCTACTTGGTTAAGATGTTGACATCCGAACCAAGATCCAGAATTACTGAATCAACTTCATAGTCTCCAATTTGAATGTTCATACGCATCTCCTTACCTGTCTTCCACCGCTGTAAGGAGTTTACTGCGGACACTTGCCGCCCCCTGGTGGGTCGCTGCAGCAATCCATCAATCTCAACAAGAGCATCAGGATCCCTTGCTAGCAATAAACAACTCTCAAATAATTTCTGCAAGGTTCCAGACTGTCGTGATGGACCCACTTCTGAAGTGGTATCAAAAACAGGAGGCATGTCACAAACAATGGCCTTACCTTGATACTTTTCCATCACTCGTCGCACCTGAAAGAATGCATCATGCTCGGAATCGATGTCAAACGACACCTTCTTCTATCCGTCTAATCGGACGAGTGGATGTGGGTTGTCCCCTCCTGTTGTTGTACCTCCTCGAGTAATAACTGCGACTGCAGCATCTTGTGGTCTTGGTTCCACCAAAATTGTCGCAATAGTCACGCCCTGAGTTTGATTCAGCGGCGGATTCCCTAGTTGACTCACATTCTAGTTGGCATTTGGATTGGGCCGTTGGTTCTGGTTCTATGTCAGTTACTGTACTTGATTCTGCACTAGTTGCTGCACCTGGTTCTAGTTCTACAGTTGCGGAACATTCCCTGCTTGCCATCGTGCAATCAACTGCGGGAAGTTTTCCACAGTGTGATCTATAAAAAAACAAAACGCACACTATGTCTGCAATTGTGGGCAATATCACTGGTAGTGTCCCCATAGCCCACAGTGATAGCACTAAACAAGTCCGTGACCTTCTCGTCCTCCTCTGCGACCAAATCCTCTGCCACGTCCTCCTTGGAATCCTCCCTGCTGTTGGTACTGTGGTTGGTTGAACTATTACTGCATAGGATTCGGTTGCATTCCTTGCACTTGCTGTACATATTGTGGCTGTGGAACATACTGTGGCTGTTGTGGAGCCATTTGCATCAGAGTATATTGCGGCATAAACCGCTGCGGTTGTTGCTGCGGTACAAATTGTACCTGCGTTTGAGGTAGTGGCTGGGCTACCTGCAGTTGCAGTTGTTGTACGACACTTTGGTCATCCTTCACATAGAATGCATTGTACATTCGGTCCGGAAGTAAACCATATGCCCAGCATTCCTTATCCTCATGTCCCACATATTTACAAAATGTACATAACAGATTCATCGATTTTGTGACCATCTTCTGCATGTATTGGCATTCCTCATGGTGATGCCCATATACCTTACAGATGCAATGCCACGGCATACCATTGGCATTCAACGGGTTTGGTGCCCCATGTTGGGCCTGGCCCAAGTTGGGGAAAATTTTGATAACATAAGGAGTTTTAGCTATGGAGTTGAGCGCAGCTCAACAAGAATACAATTTTGTGCAAGTGTTGGGGATGCTGCGAAGTTTCATGCAGCAACCAAATTTTGGCAGTACTTCCAAGGGTGCTACGAAGATCAGTGTTGTGAGGAAGCAATGTTGTGAAGTGACCAGTCCACATGGAGCCGGCAAAGCAAAGTGTTGGACGGAGGACGGGCATGGGTACTAGTTAGACCATCGGCGGTCTAGTTTTGGAAAAGATGCTCCAGGAAGGTCGAGCGGTAGCCATGAGCAAATTAGGAAGGCGTCCAGGTGTACAAGGCCATTAGAGGAAGAACGGTTTGATGAAAGCGACTGGGAGCTTATCCAATTGTACGAGGCCGTTAGAGGAAGAGCGGTTCGAGGAAAGTGACCTGTTGGCATGCGCACAACAGAAAGGCCGATAGCGACAGGATGAAGGCGTGGACGGCCGCCATGATGGAGCACTCGCTACCAGATTCCAGTAGTTCGGGTTAGAGAAACCGTAGTAGTTTTGGAAACACTAAGGGTTTCGGCCTTTAGCATTGTAAATACATGACCTACAGGCATGATCTATAAAAGGAGGCATTTTTGTATGGGAAAGGGTTAGAAGTTTAGTACTGAGCATTGTCAAATATTTTCTGAGAAAAGAAATTGTAAAGGCTCTATAGCTGAGTGCACAGAGACCTATCTAAGAGAGAAGCGAGCCTGCAGCTAAGTGCAGAGAGACCTGTCTAAGAGAGAAGAGAGCCTGCAGCTGAGTGCATAGACTAAGAACTATTGTGCCCTTCCCAAAAGATATATATAACAGTTCTTGTGGACATAGCTTCCCACCCGCGGGAGTGAACCACATTAAATACTGTGCAGTGTGATTGTGTTGTGTATTGTGCATTTATCTGCTTCCTATGAATGAATGTCTAAACTTTCCCTTGCATACCGTTATGGTAATACTTTTATATGTATTTGCCATAAGAAGAATATGGAAATAATATGTTAATTTTTGCATGAATAGATCAATGGTGAATGTTTGGCCTCTACTTATGAAGCAGTAATGAATCAGTTATTCGGCTAAGTGTTAGATATTGTTTAAGCACTTTCACATTACATAGTAGGAAGAAGGCATGGTAGTTGGACCGTCTCCGTGGCACATGGTTGAGCAGTGAACACCCTAAGTGAATGAATGAATGATTGAGTGTTAATAACTTCAGTATTCTAGTTAACTGCAAGTATTTCAAGTCCTAGTGTGAACTCCATCGACCGCAGTCACAAAGAAATTATGTGGAAGTAGAATTCAAAGGTGTGGACCATGGTGTCATCTATTGCCGCGCAGTCTTGCCCCGTGGCACACGTCCCATGTCATGCTGTGCAGTACATCAGATTGAACAACTCATCACCTACTGTGGAAACTTGATTCTGCAATACCCCATAAATACACCTCGTGTGAGACCTCAACCTACTCACAGGTTGTTGCCGAATGGGCCGGTGCGAAGGGGTTTTGTTGTTCAAGGGGAAATCGTGAATGACCTAGGTCTTTATTGAAAACCCTCTGGGTCAGCATATGATATGCCAAAAAATGGTTCCTTTGTTGCGCTAGAAGCCATGATGAGTTGCATCCGTGATGAGTTGCAGCCGTAATGTGTGACGAAGAACATCAGTTCCCAGAAGGCTCCAACAATCGGTATCCTGAAAAGACAGAGATCCAAGCTTTGTGTGACAAGACCGTAAGAGACTTTGCAAGGCAAGAGAATAGACACCCACATCTATCTGACGAACAATGGTTGAGTAGATATCTGTGGAAAGATATTCACAAGATTTTCTGGGCATCATTTCTAGACGAGCTGCATGAGTGGATCTCGTAGCTCTCAGAGAAGAAAACCTGTTTTCAAGGAGGAGTTCCTACAAAGTGGACTCCAGAGCTCATAACGCAGCTCAATGCAATAGACATCCCATTGATGCACGCAGTTGACTTCTGGGTCGATCACATGCTAGAAGGCTTCGTAATAGAATTTGTTGTAGACACACTCAAATCCTATAGCCAAGTACAAGCATACTTTTTCGACGAATTCCAAGGTAAGTACCTGAACAATATCAGTCTATACATTAAGATGTTGTTAGCTGAGAAAAGTTTTTTAAGAATGCACTAGTATTTTCAAGTTTTTCATGGTAAACAATATATATAGTGATTCTGATGAAGACACCCATAATCTTAGAAGTGGGAAGAGATATAAATATAATAAGACTCTTGGAGGCACTGGACTCTACATAGATACTGAGATTCCTTGTGACCTTAACAACGAAGCCATGCCACCACTCACCCCTCAGAATCCGCCGGTTGAAGAGACCACACCTCCCTTATCTCAGATCCCACCCGCTACACATCCCACCCCGTAGTATACTCAGTCAAGTACGTCTACTCCAATATTCCCATTACAACGGCCACGCACAATTCCGGGTGATCCTACTAATAGGACAATGGAAAACACTGATATGAAGCTACCGATATTTAAAGGAACTGGTCTAGAAGACCCTGACCAGCATTAGTTTCTTTGTGAAGCCGTATGGAGCGTAAGACAAATCCAGGATGATGTTGTGAAGAGAGCATAGCTCATTACCACCGTCAGAGACAGAGCTTTACATTGGTTTATGAAGTACTCTCAGACACAGCCGAGAACCCTCGCAGAAATTAAAGCTGTGCTTGTAGCAGAGTTTAAGAAACCCAAATCTGAATCTTAGTGTATAACCGAGTTGAAAGAAATAAAGCAAAGACCGAATGAAATGGTCTAGGAGTTTGATCAAAAGTTCAAGACCTTATTGGACCAAGTGAGCTTTGTTATACCTCTAGAAAAACACAAGGAATGGTTTATTGTTGCGCTATTGCCCCACATTAGATTACCATTGATGCAGCAGAAGGTTGCATCGCAGGCAAAGGCCTTGGAGATTGGAATGAAGCTAGAGGCTTCACCAATTGGTGAGACTAGTTCTGGGATGTCTCAGATCCAGAACTAGCTGACCACCCTGACACTAGAACTGCAAAGAATGAAGAATGGCAAAGAACAAAGGTATGAACCTAGGCATGAGGTCTGGTGTACAAGTTGTAAAGGAGAAGGCCATGATCGTGAGAATTTCCCTTTATTCCGCGACTATCTTAACAGTGGTGCACCCAACCCGATAAATCAGAATTAGGCCCCGTGGTGTGAAATTTGTAGAACTACAGGACACGGACTTGAAGACTTCTATGTCATACAGAAATATGTGAAAACACCCAAAAATTATATTGCACTTTCTGTAAATTAGTTGGACATGATGAATCCAACTGCCGTGCATATGAGATAATGAACGAAAGAAAATGAGATATGGACGCAATGAGAGGCACTACCTTGTACCATGTACAAGAAGAAAACCAGCCCAAACAAGAAAATGTGCAATATGATCAAGGGGGATACAGAGGCCAGGGTGGTGGATACCGCGGCAGAGGAAGAAATGCTAGCCCAGTGCAGGGAAGAGGCCATGACCTTGTCATTTGTTATAATTGTGGCCAGCCAGGTCATGTGTCTAGAGATTGTGTTAACCCATGCACTGCATGCAACTACTGTAAATCATTTGAGCATGTTATTGAATATTTCCCAGTGCTAGAGGTGGAAATGCAGAAAAGAAGACGGACGGAAGCACCAACTCCAAACATCCAGTGGATCGCAGTAGAGAACAGACCAGTGGACACGAGCATCAACGTGGTCATGGGCAATGGCGCTGAGACAGGCCGCAATAGGGTAGCAGAAACTTCAACGTCAAGGGAGGCTCACACAAAGCAGACCCCTCTTGAGACAGTATGGATAAGGAAAGCTCCGAAAAAACACCTGCTCTCGATCTACAAAATAACAAGGAGGGCTTTATCAACGCGCGGGATACCTTCACAAAATTGGCAACTAAGTCAGCGAGGATCCCATTGCGTAGTGAAAAACTACATGTTGAAGACATGCCAGCTGCTTATGACAAAACAAGTACCGCAACAGATGTCGACACTTCCGTTGCACAGTTCCTGCGAAGCTGCATGAATCTACTAAAAAGTGAAAATGCCATAGCAGAGCTACAGAAGCTCATAAACCAATATGAACCAAAGTCGGGAACATAAACTTCTGATAGCACCGTACATCACATAAGGAAGCATAAAAGAATAGGCTGAGAAATGCGGCTTACCATGCAGATAGGAGATTTTGAAATGGATGAAGTCATTCTTGATCTGGGATCTAAAGTGAATGTCTTGACTAAGCAGACATGGAAGAAGATGGGTCGACCAAAACTATTATGGTCACCTATCCAATTGAGAATGGCTAATCAAGATAAAGTCATACCTTTTGGCCGGTTAGTTGATGTGGTAGTTGACATCGATGGAGTCCAGAGTCATGTAGACTTTGAAGTTATCGAGATTGTGGATGGTAGTCATCCTTTTCATACACTGTTAGGAATTGACTGGGCCATGGATAACCTGGCTATCATAAACCTAAAGACAAGGAAGATGATATTCAAAGGAAATCATCTTAGGGTCATCGCACCATTGGATCCTAAAGATTGGACAAGATACAGTGAGCTAATTCAAAAGGAATCCAAGGCTCAAGACTTGGACAAACTATACCAGATCACCATGAACCAGGAAGATTACATTAATCCAACTGCGGATGGTACACTCAGCTAGAGATGTGACAACTCTTATCTCTCTGACTAGGAGATAGGACTGGAAACTTGGCAAAGCTGCATGCATGAAGTATCAGCAAGAAGATGCCCGCAGGTAACGAAATCACTGCACTGGATCGGAAAGGAGGTAAGTCCTATTCCCATATATGATGGTTCTGCTAATGTTTACACTTTCATCCAAGAATATACTGCAGCTATTGCAGATGAGCATAGATTACCAACATTGGATCTGGCACTGCACAACACACCAACCAGATGGTGGGTTGCACACAAGCAAACATTGACTACTTGGGATCAATGCAGGATTAAGATGCAGATTCGGTTTGCTGACAGGGTTACTTTACCTTTTGAAAAGTTTAATAGACAGACAGATCCTATCCAGCATATTGGAGTATGTTCACAGGCATCAGTGGAAAGGCCACAAACAGAATGGGTGCATCTATTTGTAAATACACTAGATGATGACATTCCAAAGAAATGGTACCTAGACCTGGAGTTGCATAGGGAAACCACTGATTGGGATATGTTGACTGCGAACTTCCAGAAGGACTTCAACTTTGACGATGACAACTCACTGATCCATGACGCGTTGCAAATAATTAAGGAACGCATATTCAGGGAAGACTGTCCTCACGAAAATACAACATTGGAAGAATTCTTCGGGGCAGATGGAATTCCTGCGAACCTACAATCAGAAGGGAAGGAACACGAAAAACATCCCATTGAGTGTTATAACCTAGCTGAAGTACCCGATGATAGACAGGAAGACGATGAGGACGATCCACGCAACATAAACATACCAGAATCAGAGGGTGCGCATGACATAGAGGGACCTCCGTTGGAAATCCCAGACATGAGTGGACTAGTAAAGACGCAGAAGGTGAACATTGGCACAAGCGAAAAGCCAAAGTTCACATCAATTGGAGACTATTGGGATGATCAGACTGTTGTAGAGATCACAGACACCTTACATGAGTATCAGGAGCTGTTCTCGACGAAATTCACAGAAATGAAAGGCATTCTGGGAGACCTAGGGGTCATGAAAATACCTTTGAAGCCTGGTGCCAAGCCCGTGAAGCAGAGGCCATACAGACTAAACCCCCAGTATAAAGAAAGAGTCCGCGCAGAGCTAGATAAGATGCTCAAAGCAGGAATGATTGAACTTGTTGAAGAATCTGAGTGGATTAGCCCCATGGTCGTTCAAGATAAGAAAACGAAAGGTGACATCAGGATTTGTGTGGATCTCAAAAAACTGAATGATGCTTCTATGCACGACCCATTCCCTACTCCTTTCACGGAAGAAGTACTTGATTATGATGGAGGGAATGAGGCTTACTCTTTTACTGATGGTTTCTCTGGGTATCATCAGATCAGGATTGATCCTGTAGAAATGCATAAGACGACTTTTGCTACAGAATGGGGGTCATTCCAGTACACAGTAATGCCTTTTGGTCTAAAGAACGCACCTACCATCTTTTCTAGAGTTGTCGTCGCAGCCTATAAGGGTTTTATGCACAATTTTCTAGAAGCCTATTTTGACGATTGGACTGTGTTTGGACTATTGAAGAACCACTGCGCGAATCTCAGAATGATGCTTGAGAAGTGTAGATAGCATCAGATCTCCTTAAATCTAAAGAAGTGTATTTTATGTGTTCCTTATGGGATTCTACCTGGCCACATTGTCTGTAAGCAAGGATTGATGGTGGATCTTGCGAAGATTGCAATAATTGTAAATTTATCGATGCCAAATTCAGTCAAGATGTTGCGCTCTACCTTAGGCCATACCAGATATTATAGGAAATTCATAAAGGGTTACGCGTAGATAACCGCAGCAATGGAGAAGTTGCTAAAGAAAGATGCACCATTCATTTGGAATGCAGAGTGTGAGCAGGGTTTTGATACACTAAAGGAGAAGATGGTTACTGCACCGATCCTAGTCTTCCCAGATTGGGCGAAGCCATCCCATGTACATGTTGATGCATCATGCATTTCCCTGGGAGTCATATTAGCTCAGCCAGGAGAAGGAGGTATTGACCATCCCATCACATTTTCAAGCCGGAAGCTCTCAACATCGAAAAAAAATTACACTACTACTGAGAGGGAAGGTCTTGCGATGGTATATGCGCTGCAGAAATTCAGACACTACTTGCTTGGTGTGCACTTCCTCATGTTTACTGACCATTCCGCTTTGAAATACTTGGTCAATAAGCCAGTGCTAGGGGGGCGCATATGCATATGGTTGTTGTTGTTCTAGGAATATGATTTTGAGATTGTTGTTAAGCCAGGGAGGCTAAACTTGGGACCTGATCACCTCTCTAGGATTGAGTCAAGAGAAGAGACGACAAACATTGAAGACAGTCTGCCTGATGCGTAGTTATTTTCTATACAGGTTGCTGATGATTATTATAAGGATATTATTGATTTCTTAACAATAGGATTAGCACCTCAGAACTTTTCCATCCAGCAAAAGAAGCAACTGGTAGTGCGCGCTGCAGAATTCACTATTATTGGAGGTCAACTATACAAACTCAGACCGGATGAAGTCCTGCATAGATGTGTACTAAACCATGAGAAGCCAGTCATCTTAGCAGATGCGTATTCAGGGATCACAGGAGGCCACTATGCAGGAAGGGCTACCGCATAGAAGACACTACGCGCAGGGCTATGGTGGCCTACGATCCATAAAGACTCCAACAAATACTGCCGAAACTGCGATGTCTGTCAGAGGACAGGAAAACCTTTGCGCAGAGATGAAATGCTGCTGAATCCATAGTTGACCTTCAGGAATTTGAAAAGTGGGCCATTGATTTCATGGGTCCCATAAACCCACCAGGGAAAAGAACTGGTGCGAGGTACATCATTACTGCTACTGATTACCTCACCAGATGGTCGGAAGCAAAACCAATAAAATACTACAGCACCGGTACTGTTGCGCAGTTCATTTTTGAAGATATACTTTCACGATTTGGATGCCCGAAGATTTTGATGAGTGATCAAGGTACTCACTTTTTGAATAGAACTATCGAAGCTCTCACAGAGGAATTCTACATCCATCATCAGTGCAGTAACCCATATTATCCACAGGCGAATGGAACTGTTGATGCTTTCAATAAAATACTCAAGAATGCGCTCACTAAGATTTGCAATGTGAATAGAGATGACTGGGATTTGCGCATCTCACCTATGTTATGGGAATACATGGCCACTTGCAAGAAATTGAAAGGACATGCACCTTTTCGGTTGGATTATGGATAGGAGGCTATAATGCCAATGAAGTATATTGTCCCCAGCTTGAGAATGGCTGCATTTACAGGGATGGCAGATCGCGCGGCGCTAGAAGAAAGATTGCTACACTTGGTTGGATTGGAGGAAGATCGCTTCATCGCAGGATTTCACCAACAAGTGCAAAAAGACCACGAGAAAGCATGGCATGATCGCCATATAAAGAACAAGTCCTTTCAAGTAGGTGACCTAGTCCTCTTGTATGATAGAAAATTCATGAAGTTTCCTAGTAAATTTAAGATGCATTGGCTTGGTCCATATACTGTGATACATGTTACTAACACCAGTGCAGTCCAGTTAGCCACCTTAGCTGGCAATACTTTACCAAGTTTGATAAATGGGAGCAGACTAAAGCTGTACCACGATAGTCCTGCTTCGCAGAATCCTGAATGATAAACAGAGGGAGAAATTTCTAAGTTTCAAGTATAGTTGAAATTGGACATTGGAAATGAAAAGGAGTCTGTACATGTATGATAAGTAGGACAATGTATGTCATGCACAGCACTACTGAAGCTACGCACAAAAAAAAAAAAAAAGAAGAAGAAGGAAAAGAAAGAAAAGAAAAAGGGAGCCATGCAGTTGAAATGTCGACACTGCAAAGTAACTGCGCAGGATTAGAGATGGCCTGCCGCGCAGCTCAGCGCAGCCCTCACAAAATAGCCGTTACACTGGCCATGAAAAAAATAGCCGTTATATGACCATTGCCAACAACCACTTCAGCATTTAACACAAAAAATAGCCGTTTTGAACACACTAACGAAGAAAGGGACTGAAGGATCTGCTCAATTTGGCCAATGGACACCACATTTAATGCTCATCTAGCCGTTGGAAGGCATGGGAGGACTCACCTATGCCTATAAGTAATGCTGCATAAGGACTCACGGGCATTACCAAACACTTAGAATTCTCATGCACTCACTCCTGTGTTAGCAATTGTTAGTAACATATTTGAAACATTTTCCTACTCTCGCCACTGAATGTCTAACTAGTCGTACAGAGAAGAAGAGCTTACAATCCAAGAAGCGTTCAGAGTCTTTCAGCATAGAGGGATTGAAGGGTTAATGAAAACCCCTGCCAAGAAGGTTACATTGGAACCAGGCCAGGCATCTCGAAGGTCACCTAGATACAACCCAGACATGTAGGATAGGGGGAAAGATACAGTCAGGCCACGAACAAAGAGCCCTCGACGATACCACGATCACCGGTATTTCAGAAGGAGATACCTTTAAAGCTTACACCAAATTACATATCACCACAGGCGCTGGATGCCCCAGTCTATAAACTGGTCAAGAATTCCCGCTATGAAATCCCTTTATTGCCAATCTCGAAGCATGTAGACATTTCCCAGAACTTGCTAGGAAAGATCCCAGATTGTAAGTGGGAAGAATATGACCTCCTAGGAGTGCAGAAGGAAGAACCCCATGATCCCAAGTTCCCACACTTCTAGCCTAACCAATACATGTGCTGGAAGAAAGATGCTAAAGACATACTTAACTTGGTCACCGAAAGCTGGATGACACCAGTAGTACAATCAGGATTGCTGAACCTGCTGAGATTACCCCATTTTGATTGTTCAGCAAAATTCAATGTGGTGGTTCGCACTTTGATGGTGTGAATCCATCAAGGATACCTGAGGCTAGACAGAAATGTCGATTTGAACATCGACTTAATCCATGGTGTCACAGGACTAAGAAAGCACGGCAAGGACCCCAAGTAGTTCTTCCAAGGGGAGAGTAAGGAAAAAGAAGATGTCGCGAAGATGAAGAAAAGCCACGCATTGGTGAAAGGAAAAAGAGGTTTTCCGACAGAAGAAATTGAAGATAGAGCGACAAAGTTTGTTACACAGTTGCTAGCTGGAATAATCCTAAGAACAACTAGCCCTCTGGAAGTGCCTGCAGGCATAGTACTACTCAGTGTCATGGTGGCTGAAGGAACCAAGTTCAATTGGTTTCAATACCCTCTCAATGAGTTCCTGGAAGAACTCAAAGACACCCAAGTGAATGGAGGTCAGTTCCACTTCACATGGTTGATTATCCTGATCGCCTTTGTCGGATGGAAGGAGCCGAAGGACTATGTTGGTGTGATTGCGGACACTAATGATCCCAGAGGAGTTCGATATGCCAACCTTTGGGAAAATTTGAACGTAGAGTGGCAACATGCGACAACTGAAGTCTTCTACCAGTATTACACCCAGCTGCGCGAGGCAATCACGCGTACATCGCACATTACAAAGCAGGTAATGTCAAAATACATTCGCATTGTCGATTTTCATGCGGACATGCATTGTATTTTTATTTCACCCAAAGCAAAGATGAAAAAGCCGGAATTATATGTGGGTAATTACCATATGTATGAGGAAGACATCGACATCCTCATGAGGGACTGGCTGGCCAAGTTCCATGTCAAGGTCATGGATGTTCTGACCGATTCAGAAGAAGATGAATCAATTCTACAGCCATGCCCAATCACTTAGGAAAAAGGAAAAAGGAAAGAACCTGAAATCCTGTCAAAGCCAAAGGCACGGAAGAAGATGAAAGAAACCAAGAGTCAGTAAAAAACAATGCTTAATGAGCAAGATTTTGACATGATTGCCGAAAAAGTCATAGAACAAATGGTAGAGCTGATGACAGACAAAGAGAAAAAGGACAAGGCCATACAAGATGACCTACAAAAGAATTGGCTCGCACTGCAAGGGCTCATGCAGAAGATGGACGATGTCCAAAAAAGGCTACCTTTGCCGCACGACACAGACTCGGAAGGGAGGTCGGGAGGCACCTCACAGCAGACACCACCGCAGCTAGCCATGACACTACTAGCGAAGACTTGGCTCGTTCATCTAGACCCAATGAGCATAACATTGCCAATGTCAGAACAAGTGATTATGGATACAAAGGGTGTCGAGCGGGTAGAGCTCGACCTAGCCAATATTTTGTTACCTGGCTTGCACTTTTTGCACCTGTAGGTTATAGATGAAATGCATGAAAGGACCATTGATTCGATGAAGTCCCAAGCTGAGCTGCAAGCCGCAAATAGGAAGCTCGAGGAGTCTAGCTCGCGCATAGGTATGCAACTGCACGATGAACAGGACCATCGGCTGCGATTGGAAGCCACTATTACTTTTGTCACAGATGACATTAAAGATTTCAAAACCCAAAGCGATCGTGCGGACACCATTCTCAAAATGAGAGATATGGTGAAATCTCTGAAGACAGAAATACTGGATAAGGAGATTCTTCATGAGGCTGATATTACTGCCATGAAGGAAAAAATCAATATGGAGATACCATTAATTGAGCAACAGTTAAGGGAGCAAGCAGTGAAGTCCGCAGCGCGAAATATTGCAATGGACATGGCTAAGTGCAAAGATTTATTGACTGCAGCTTCGAAGGCATTCACTACCCTCAAAGAGGATCCAGGGCTACTGCAAGAAAAGACAATAGTTAAAGAAAAGTAGGCCGCACTGGAGAAGCTGATATATAGAATTCAAGGCCCTGCCAGCCAGAGATAGGCTTCTGAAATACATGGAAATAGCCAACTTGAAAAAGGAGGTACAAGCATTAAGGGAAAAAGAGACCGCGATGGACAATCAGTCCCAACCACTACTGCAGGATGCCATTGCAATATCGTAGCATATTGAAGACAAAATCAAGGTCCTGCGCGAGAACCAGGAGAATGTGGAAGGACAGATTGGATAAGAAATAACTGCAGAGATGCTTGACACAGTTAGGCAAGTCGAGCATGGTACAAAGGAAACAATGGAGCAGCTGGTCGGCACATTCAATGAATTTGCAGCAAAGCTAGCTCCACAGGTCTCGGAGTAGATCAAAATGGTCGAAGCTGAAGGTGGCTCGAGGACAAGCCACATGTAAGTGTTAGGGGCATGTTGGGCCTGGCCCAAGTTGGGGAAAATTTTGATAACAGAAGGAGTTTTAGCTGCGGAGCTGAGCACAGCTCAACAAGAATACAATTTTGTGCAAGTGTTGGGGATGCTGCGAAGTTGTGCGCAGCAACCAAATTTTGGCAGTACTTCAAAGGGTTCTACAAAGATCAATGTTGCGAGGAAGTAGTGCTACGAAGTGACCAGTCCACGTGGAGCCGACAAAGCAGAGTGTTGGACAGAGGACGGGCACGGGTACTGGTTAGACCATCGACGGTCTAGTTTTGGCAAAGATGCTCCAGGAAGGCCGAGCGACGGCCATGAGCAAATCAGGAAGGCGGAAAGGTGTACGAAGCCATTAGAGGAAGAACGATTTGACGAAAGCGACTAGGAGCTGAGCCAGTTGTATGAGGCCGTTAGAGGAAGAGCGGTTTGAGGAAAGTGACATGTTAGCATGTGCACAACAGAAAGGTCAATATCGACAGGATGAAGGCATGGAGGGCCGCCACGATGGAGCACTCTCTACCAGAGGCCAGTAGTTCGGGTTAGAGAAACCGTAGTAGTTTTGGAAACCCTAAGGGTTTCGGCCTTTAGCATTGTAGAGACATGACCTATGAGCATGATCTATAAAAGGAGGCATTTTTGTATGGGAAAGGGTTAGAAGTTTAGTACTGAGCATTGTCAAATCTTTTCTGAGAAAAGATATTGTAAAGGCTCTGCAGCTGAGTGCGCAGAGACCTATCTGAGAGAGAAGAGAGTCTACAGCTGAGTACGTAGACTAAGAACTGTTGTGCCCTTCCCAAAATATATATATAACAACAGTTCTTGTGGACGTAGCTTCCCACCCGGGGGAGTGAACCATGTTAAATACTGTGCAGTGTGATTGTGTTGTGTATTGTGCATTTTTTTGCTTCGTGTGAATGAATGTCTGAACTTTCCCTTGCATACCGTTATGATAGGACTTTTATATGTATTTTCCATCAGAAGAATATGGAAATAATATGTTAAGTTCTGCATGAATAGATCAATGGTGAATGTTTGGCCTCTACTTATGAAGCAGTAATGAATCAGTTATTTGGCTAAGTGTTAGATATTGTTTAAGAACTTTCACATTACATAGTAGGAAGAATGCATGGTAGTTGGATCGTCTCCACGGCACATGGTTGAGCAACGAACACCCTAAGTGAATGAATGAATGATTGAGTGTTAATAACTTCAGTATTCTAGTTAACTGCAAGTATTTCAAGTCCTAGTGTGAACTGCATTGGCCGCAATCACAAAGAAATTCTATGGAAGTAGAATTCAGAGGTGCGAACCGCGGTGTCGTCTATCGTCGCACAGTCTTGCCCCATAGCACACATCCCGTGTCATGTTGCGCAGTACATCAGACTAAACAACTCATCACCTATTGTGGAAACCTAATTCTGCAGTACCCCATAAATACACCTCAGGTGAGACCTCAACCTTCTCACAAGTTGTTGCCGAAAGGGCCGGTGCGAAGGGGTTTTGTTGGTCAAGGGGAAACCGCAAAGAACCTGGGTATTTATTGAAAACCCTTTGGGTCAGCATATGATAAGCCAATAGTATCAAAAACAGGAGGCATGTCAAAAAAAATGGCCTTACCTTGATCCTTTTCCATCGCTTATCACACCTGAAAGAATGCATCACGCTCGGAATTGTTGTCAAACGACACCTTCTTCTATCTTGCTAACCGAACGAGTGGATGTGGGATGTCCCCTCCTGTTGTTGTACCTCCTCGAGTAATAACTGTGACTGCAACATCTTGTATTCTTGGTTCCACCGAAATTGTCACAATAGTCGCGCCCTAAGTCTGATTCAGCGATGGATTCCCTAGTTGATTCCCATTCTGGTTGGCATTTGGATTGGGCCATTGGTTATGGTTTTGCGTCAGTTGATGTACTTGATTCTGCACCAGTTGTTGCACCTGGTTCTAGTTCTGCAGTTGGGGAACATTCCCTACTTGCCATCACGCAATCAACCGTGGGTAGTTTTCCATAGTGTGATCTGTAACAAAACAAAACATACACTGTGTCTGCAATTGTGGGCAGTATCGCTGGTAGTGTCCCCATACCTCGCAGTGATAGCACTGAACAATTCCGTGACCTCCTCGTCCTCCTCCGCGACCAAATCGTCTGCCACGTCCTGCACGGAATCCTCCTTGCTATTGGTACTATTGTTGGTTGAACTGTTGCTGCATAGGATTCGGTTTCATTCCTTGCCCTTGCTGTACATAGGGTCGCTATGGAACATACTGTGGCTACTGTGGAGCCATTTGCATCGAAGTATATTGCGACATAAACTGTTGCGGTACAAACTGTACCTGTGGTTGAGGTAGCGGCTGAGCTACCTATGGTTGCAGTTGTTGTATGGCACGTTGGTCGTCCTTCACATAGAATGCATTGTACGTTCGCTCCTAAAGTAAACCATACGCCCAGCAGTCCTTATCCTCATGTCCCACAGATTTACAGAATGTACAATACAGATTCATCGGTTTTGTGACCATCTTCTGCATGTATTGGCATTCCTCATGGCGATGCCCATATACCTTACAGATGCAACACCATGGCATATCGTGGCCATTCAATGGGTTCGGTGCCCCTAAAACCAGATAATTGCGGAAGTCCAGGAAACTATCCTTAGTATGCCCCTCTCCGCGACATCATGTACACCATTCTTCTTCTCATTGTTCCTTGCCCTTCTTAAGATCTTGCAGTTGTATCGTCAGGTTAGCCAGCTGTGTCTGAATCTACGACATCCCAACTGTGTTTTCCCTTATCAGTGACGCTTCTAACCACATTGCGATTTCCAAGGCTTCACTGGGCGTTGTAATGTTCTGTTGTATCAGCGGTAGATGAATGTGCAGGAGCAATGTTGTGCTGAATCATTCTTTGTGTTCGAAAACACTCATGTCAAACCTGACCCTCGCCATGAGATTCTTGAATCGCTGTTCAAAATCCCACACCATTTCATTGGGAAACTACTTAATCTCTTTTAATTCTGTAATATATTGTGCTTCAGACTTTGTTTTTTTAAATTTCGCAATCAATCCTTTCCTGATATCGTCTAGTGTCTTCTCTGGATCTCCTGTAGGGACTAGAAAAAACTCCATAAACTAGTCTAATGCACAACCTCGCAGAGTTGTCGCTAACTATCCTTTCTTAGCATCATCATCAGTAATTTGATTCTGTTGGGCCTGGCCCAAGTTGGGGCAAATTTTGATAGCAGAAGGAGTTTTAGCTGCGGAGCTGAGCGCAGCTCAACAAAAATACAATTTTGTGCAAGTGTTGGGGATGCTGCGAAGTTACGCGCAGCAACCAAATTTTGTCAGTACTTTGAAGGGTGCTGCAAAGATCAGTGCTGCGAGGAAGCAGTGCTGCGAAGTGACCATTCCTCCTGGAACCGTCAAAGCAGAGTGTTGGATGGAGGACGGGCACGGGTACTAGTTAGACCATCGGTAGTCTAGGTTTGGCAAAGATACTTTAGGGAGGTCGAGCGGCGGCTAGGTGTACAAGGCCGATAGAGGAAGAATGGTTTGATGAAAGCAACTGGGAGCTGAGCTAGCTGTACGAGGCCATTAGTGAAAGAGCGGCTCGAGGTAAGTGACTTGTTGGCATGCGCACAACAGAAAGGCCAATAGCGACAGGATGAAGGCATGGAGGACCACCACGATGGAGCACTCGCTACCAAAGGATGGCAGTTCGGTTTAGAGAAACCGTAGCAGTTTTGGAAACCCTAAGGGTTTTGGCCTTTAGCATTGGAAAGATGTGACCTATGGGCATGATCTATAAAATGAGGCATTTTTGTATGGGAAAGGGTTGTTGTTAGAGGTTTAGTACTGAGCATTGTAAAATATTTCTGAGAAAAGATATTGTAAAGGCTCTGTAGCTGAGTGCGCAAAGACCTATCTGAGAGAGAAGAGAGTCTGCAGCTGAACATGTAGACTAAGAACTATTGTGCCCTTCCCAAAAGATATATATAACAACAGTTCCTGTGGATGTAGCTTCCCACCCGAGGGAGTGAACCACGTTAAATACTGTGCAGTGTGATTGTGTTGTGTATTGTGCATTTATCTGCTTCCTGTAAATGAATGTCTAAAATTTCCCTTACATATTGTTATGATAGGACTATTATATGTATTTTCCATCAGAAGGATATGGAAATAGTATGTTAAGTTCTGCATGAATAGATGAGTGGTGAATGTTTGGCCTCTACTTATGAAGCAGTAATGAATCAGTTATTCGGCTAAGTGTTAGATATTGTTTAATCACTTTCACATTACGTAGTAGGGTGAATGCATGGTAGTTGGACTGTCTCCGCAGCACATGGTTGAGTAGTGAACACCCCTAATGAATGGATGAATGATTGAGTGTTAATAACTTCAGTACTCTAGTTAACTTCAAGTATTTCAAGTCTTAGTGTGAGCCACATTAGCTGCAGTCACAAAGAAATTTCGTGGAAGTAGAATTTAGAGGTGCGGACCACAGTGTCATCTATCGCCGCGCAATCTTTCCCCACAGCACAAGTCCCATGTCACGCTGCGCAGTACGTCAGATGAAACAACTCATCACCTACTGTGGAAACCTGATTCCGCAGTACCCCATAGATACACCTCAGGTGAGACCTCAACCTGCTCACAGGTTGTTGCCGAAAGGGCCGTTGCGAAGGGGTTTTATTGGTCAAGGGGAAACCGCAAAGAACCTGGGTCTTTATTGAAAACCCTCTAGGTAAGCATACAATAAGCCAACAGCTTCATGGTCCATACTGCCTCACATAAGAACCAGTATTGTTTAGGATTATCTATTCCATTTCCATTGAACAGCGGCAACTTCGTATCCTCACCCACCATCTTGGGCTTCCTTCCTGCAGTCGTTGAACTACTATCAATCAAGTTTTTTGGACACAATGGTGTTGAAGTTGTGTTTCTTACTGGTTGAAATATAGTGAGCGGAGGTGTGGGCATGTGGCTGCTGGGGTTTGGCCCTGCCTCTACCCTAGGTGTAGCCTAGTTGTCCTTGTCTAAGCTGTGAGGTCACTTCGTTCCGTGTGGTCTTCCTTCACGGTCTTGTGTTTCGATCACAGCAAGAACTTCTCCTATCCTCTGCCTCTTTTCCTGTCGAAACCTTGCTCATCCTCTTGTAAGACCACTCTCTTCCAAGACTTACTTCATAGTCTTGTCATGAACTGCACCCATCTACCCTTTACCATTCCATGTACCACCCCCTGCTGTCACGATATCCATGGCCTCCTCCCACTAGGGTTTTTACTGATTGAGATGCATCTTCAATATGCCTTTTTCACAAATAAGCATCTTAATAGACAACTGTAGTGACAATAGAAACCTACCTCGTGGTCCACGGAAGAAATATATTTTAGCTTCACTATAGGATTTGTTCGTATCAACTGCAAATTCAGTGATATAGCCTTCCAATATGCTATCAAGCCAAACTTCGAGAGCCCATGACACTTTGTTTTCAACTTCCTACAGCTCCTAGATCAGTTCAGGGGTCCAGGCTTTTCGCTCACCACCTTGGAAGTTCCTCTTCTGAAAAGCCAACTTCGCTAACCACTCATATAGGATGATTGGGAACTCGCATAAAAATATTCATGCGGACTGTCATGAATATACTTCGCTAACCACCAGTCTATCGTCAACCCAAGGTTCTTGTTTTCTTTTTCAGCAAACTATTGCAATTTTAGGTCGAACCAATCTTGGATCTTCGGTTTCATTGGATACCACATATCCTCCAGTCACTTCACACACAGTCCTAGCAACGGAACCATTTGTTGACACAAACACAGTCGACAGGGGTTCCCAGCACTATTGACACCCAAACCACTGTGATCTCCCTGAGCACCGGCCCAAACAAGTTTTACCCCATCCAGCAACACTTGCAGAGCAGATGAGGTCTCACTTGAGACGTTCAAGGGAGATTTTACGAAACCATGCTTCCGCCGAATGTAGGAGGATGTTTGTGGATCAATTACTCAACTTATTGCAATGTAGATCTAATCATTTAACTTAAGCATCATTGATATTCATGGAATCTTTCAACAGAACTGATCATAATTGCAACAGATGTAACAGTAAAGCATTAATCACAGTAAGGAAACATCGCATCATTCATATATTCATATTGCGAAAAGCATTACCACAGATAAACAAGGAAACACAGGGATTTTGCTCAATAACTCTGTCACATCATATTAACTCCGCAAAAACCCAGATACAAAACATCTGATCCCAGATCGCATAGATAAGATGATCCAACACTTACAAACCTACATCTATTTATAGGCTTGCACCTTTACATTGCTTGTCCACTTTCTAACTACTTCCTAACCGACACTTCCAAGCAAATGACCCAAAAACTATCTATTGTGGTCCAAATGACCCAAAAACCTGCATACTGCGGTTCAACTGACCCAAAATTACATAAAATATTATCATTTGCACTCGACTTCTTGCCTTCTGCGGTAGCTTCGACCTTGTGCAGCATCCGCGATGCTACGATGCTAACTTGTCCAAATCGCTTGCCAACTGGGGGCTTTTGCAAAAACTGTGCCCAAGTAATAAATAGATCGCACGGATCCCCAAAGTTCCACTTCGATGCACACCTAATAACCCCCATATGAAATCCACCCACAGTTATAGTATTATGGATGACTTGGCTCAATCACCTACAACAATGTCCACATTATAAGTGCTACAGTCATTCCCAACCCAACGAAAGGCATTACTCAATGCAATCGACACCATCAAACCTTCCAATTCTCACCTCTTGACCTTCAATTTCGACAAAGGTGAACCACAAATACCCTCCTCAGTCGTATTTCAATTCCCCTTCACGGTAAAAAACATTATGATTCATCAATGAAGGCGCATCCACTTGCATCATGTCCTCTAATGTTTGGAAACGATTGGGATCATCTAATCTGGTCCTCTCATCTATCACTCTGCGTGCTAATGATGGGAGGCCATCCAAACTTAGAGGATTGTACCAAAATTTCCCCATAGAGCTGGGGAGGAAGATGTTCATGATCGATATTGAGGTAGTTGATGCTCAACTCGACTACAAAATCCTCTTGGGGCATAGTTACATGTACTCCATGAAGGAGGTCACTTCCTCGGTCTTCTGTATCATGATGTTTCCCTTAAATGGGGATATTTTCACCCTCGACCAACTTAACTACTACGATCCAAATTCCAATAGAAACCTTAATAATATACTACCTACTATCACAAGGACAATTCAACCCCCCTATGTTGATATTTCCCCAAGAATGTACAAGGAATCTAACTGGCTAGGGGTGCACTCTTTCCCACCACTTGAGATCCCCACATCCATTGATGGCCTGATGTTCACAATTTTCACTGTTGAAAATGGTCTCACCTCCCCCTCAACACCGTCATCAACACCACCACTGAGCCATGGCATAGAAAAAACGTCGATTCCATCAATGCCTCCTATTTTTTAAATACCAATCTTGTACCCACCCATAGGTGTGCAAGGGACACTAGTTATGGCTCAATTGACTCTACTTGGACTTACTTTGGGTATGTTTGTATGGTACCTTACACCACCCTACCCAGAAATGGATTCTAAACCTGTACCCCACTATGAGTATTTCCTTGTTCCGGCTAATATGTCTACGAGCCTAGTTATTCCATATGTATCTCTAGTCGTAACTTTAAAATACACAACTAGTCATCACTAAGACCACCAATGGGGGCATGAAACAACCTAAGTTGAAAGGACCCCTCCTACCCAACCTTGCACCCAAATCATTGGGGGTCGCTCGACCTAAAGTATGTGTTCCGATAAACAAGGTACTCCCAAAAGACTGAACACCTAGAGCAACCACTTCACACAAATAGATCACATATCGATACACCGATGTTTTGACGTGGTTTAAAACCTCGTGAGGGAAACACTCCATGGCCCCGGCCAAATAGCTTCTACGGGACAATTTATTTTGCAAAGAAAGAAAGTTACAAATGAGCTTCTCATAATCGATCAACTTTCAAATGACCCTCCATGCTCTTTAAATAGAGATCATGGACCAATCGGGTGTTAAGCCACGAATCAAGGATAGGTATGATCTAAGAGAAGTTGAGTCGTCGGATCACTCTATGTCGGGAACATATCGTGACTGTCAGATTAAGTATTTACAAATGCAAACTAATGCATATTAAAGAAACACACTTTTCCTAATGGATATATTACACAAGTTGATCGTAACTAACTCCTAAGTGTCTAAATTGTTACAACGTAATCTTCCATCTTGTGAGCATTAGCATTCTTTGGCCTGTAGGATCCATTTCACTGACTCAGATCCACTTTATATCCCTAAGACATACTATTTTCTCATTTTTCCTCTTACCCTCTTGTTGCATCACTATAGCAAGCGTACCCGCGAGTTGCATCACTATAGCCCGCGGGTAGCATGTAAAATGGTAAAAATCACTAGTTAATTACTTTTTACTCCCACAAAGCAGTTATTGGGTGACCTTTGGCCCTCCATCTGCCCAAGTAACGTCTCGATGTGTCCTTTCACCTACCTTTGGGAGGACTATATATTGAGCACATATGGCTTATGGACAGGATGAGAAAGAAGAGCAAGAGAACTCTAGTGGATTTTTTCCCTATCTTGAGTCTACACTCATTGATCCTTGTAGTTGTGAACCCCTTTATGTTCACCTTCCAAACTCCTACCATAGTTTGAGTTTTCCATTCATGGAGGATTGAAGTGGTGGAAGCACAAGTGGATTGATTCAGATCTTGGTTCATATTGGTTTCCGGCAATAGGTCGTATCACATTGTACTTCTTCTTGTTTATTAATAGAAATACTCATATTCTTGTCCATTAATGTTGTAAATGTTGTTTATTTTACATTGGGTTGCGTTTACATTATTATATCATGGACCTTTGCTATTGATGATGTTAATGTCGTATATATATATTATGTAGTTGTCATATATTGGTTGTCAAGACTAATTTGCAGATTCAAGTGCACGGATTGGAAAAGCTCCAACGGGGATCTACATCAAAGGTTTGGATCGAGGTTGGTTACACTCTCCATTATCTTAGCATTGTCATTTATAATAGCATATTTCTGAGAATTGAGTTAATTTCTGGTAGCCAGTTGTATGTTGTGGTCTCCCAAGCCATAGTGAGCTTTCTCCAACACAGAAATGGCGACTCCGCTGGGGAAAACATCCATGTTTGGGAATTCTTTTGAGCATTAGTCCATAATTAGAGTTGTTGTTTGTCAAAGCTCTGTGTCATTGATTGGCCGTTAAGATACACTATAGAAAACTTGCTTTTTCTGAGCCATTGGACTCTTTGTTTTCCCATTTTCCTTTCCTTACCCGCGGGCTAGCTTAGCTCTGCCCGCGTATACCCACCTCTGTTTACACTGCTGCTCGCGGGTACCCACGGGTATTCCTTCGACAGTAGCATACAACTTTGGCTTTTGTTTGTTTATGACTATTGGTTTTTGTTGGGTTGGCTTTGGATGATCCTGAGTCTTTGTTGGCCTGTTTCTTGACTGTTCCATGCCTTGGTTGTGACCAAAACTCTTCATTTCTCTTGGTTGAGCCTTGTTGGTTTTTTACCCATCTTTGGATTTAGCCTTGTTGGTTTTTTTTTTTGAGCTCATTCCTTTGGCTGAGTCTTACTGTTTGGAATATGTTGGGTTGTCTTAATGATCTTCTTGGCACTTTAGTGACTGAATAGTAGGATTTTGCTTGCATTTTTCATTTTTTTATATCGAAAAATACAAAAAAAAATACATATAGCTTTTGCATTTTCCTTGTGTTTATAAGAGAAAATACAAAAAAAAAAATTACTTTCATGTACTACATCTTGCATTGAGTGCCTGTTGCTTTCATCTAGGTTCTGATTGTGCATCGAAAATATAAAAGGATTGCATTTTTATTTCGAAATCGTTGGGTTGATTGTGCATGTTAGTGACATTGTTTTATTCGATAGATGAGTCTAGGATTGGACGATTTTTCATACTATTGACTCCTACACATCACTAGTTTCAGGACTATATCCCTTGAGTAATCACAACCATTAAAATTAATGCTTAATCTTAAAATTGATTAGACCGATTTTATTTATAGGGTACACCAACTAGCATAGGTTTAAAGTCTTGGAATAGATAATTGTGAGTAAACAATCCAAGACTACTAGATGAAACATTAGGTGTTTGACCAGGGAGTGGAGGAATCCATGTTATATATCGGTGTTCTCAGGAAGCTCTACTCAAACCAGAGTTAAGCATGAGGTCACGGGAGGTTGGTTGAAGGGATATCCCTCTGATACCGACTGAACGTGCAAGCTATTTCCAGGATTTGTTCGTATCTGGGGACTCTTGGGGGATTTGACCCTCATTGAGTTTCGGGCTCAACTACCGTGCCCATATGACGGATCCCACCTGCGATTGTCCCCCTGAGAATTGGTTATATTGCGGTGACCATAGTTTCCTTACCTAGGTATCACATAGGGCACTTGCAATGGTTATGTTGTTTGTGTCTTGAGTCAAATAGGGATTGGACAGCACAGTTGTGTTTGTGCAGTGGACTTGACCCTGTACATGCAATGAAGCCTGAGTGTCTCTATAACTGATTCTGTTACCTCCGGCTATAGTTTAGGAGTCTCAAACCTCTCCTAGGCGAGACATATCGGCTCTAGTGTCAGGAGCTCATTTAGCCACTCTGTTTGTTTGCTCTTGGCTGTAGTTTCTCTAGGTGTGTGCTTTTGATTTACTGTTTTTGATCGATAGCTAGCCGCAGGAAACGTTGTGATTTTATATTCTCTTTGGATATATCGTGGTGTGGATTCCTACTCTCTATCGTTCCCATTGGTTAGCTGGTTTAAAATCGGCTGAGTTTTCATGCCGTACTGCTCGGGGACGCCGGCAGGCTCCTTCCAAGTCTTTCGATTCTTACGAGACATCCATAGCCGACATTATGATGGATGCACATTCCAATGCGGAGAATATCCCCATGATTCCATCGGTTGGAGTCGAACATACTTCAGACACCCCCACACCTCGCGATGCCTAGCGGGGTGATCCACCTGAGACTCAACCTGGTTCTATTTGGTTGAATCCACTTGAGAACGATCCGTTCGATCCTTTGAATCTGGATAATTATCTTTATGGGATTCCAACCTTACCTGAAGATGAAGATGAAGATCCTGCGATCAACATTAACCCGTTCTCATATAGTATGCCCTGTTTCAGTACAGTTTCTCCTCCCACTGCTTTTGGTAGTCATGTTGGCACTAGTCATGGTGTTAGCAACACTGCACCCACTGGGGGCAATACCCTCGTCAGGGGCACCACATTGTCCACTCATGCACATAATATGAGGACTGGTCATAATCCTCCTAACAATGCTAATGTTGGAAGAAGACCACCTCCTAGGACTGCCCCACCTAATAGGAACATTGTTCAAAACCCGACTCACCATCCACCACCTAACACACATATTGCTACCCATCAACCCAGGGCCACTTTCGCAAATGTTAATGCTCCTCCTAACTATGGGGGTGGACAAGTACCACAAACTTTTGCATCCACCACCGCTACTAGTAATGCTAATGTAGGAGGTGGGAATATATCTTATCCTCATGATTATAATGCCACCATTCCTACCACTAGTAACACCAACGTTGGGGTTGGGAATACTTCTCATACTTTGGGTCACTACACGACTGCTCATGCTAATCCTAATGCTGGGGGTGGGAACATACCTCACGACTATGGTCATTACAACTCAATTCCCACTACGAATAGTGCGTATATGCCCCATACTTATGGTGGAAACCCTTACTACAACACAGTCAGTGCTGGCCACCAGTTCAACCCACCTCAATACGGTGCCCAAAACACACATATGCCTGCTTAATCTCATATGGGTCAAGTCGTAGGAGGTTATCAACCTTATGGCCATGGCCAAACTTATGGTCCGCCAAGTCCTCATTATCAGCCTTTTAATGCTCATGGTCAAGCTTTTGGTCCACCTTATAATCCGATTCCGTTCAACCAACCTTTTATGGGATCTTATAATCAATCTTTCTAGCCGTAGCTCCCATTCCTTGAACGCTTGAATCTTCTGGATCTTTCAAAGCTCATGAATGATCTGGTGTGTCACGACCCTAGTTGGCCCCCAATCCCTACCAAGATCCCTCTGAACATTCCTAAGTTTGAGGGGAAAGGTGGTGAGGATCCGGGTGATCATGTCACAATGTTTCACCTTTGGTGCTCCTCCAACTCATTGAATCATGATTCCGTTAGATTACAACTATTTCAATGCACCCTCACGGGGGTAGCTATGAAGTGGTATGTGGAGTTTCCTGGGAACACCTATAGGGGATTCAATGAGATTGATTTGGTTTTCTTGGACCATTTCCAGTTTCCAGTTCGTTATGATACCGGTACTCAACTGTTGTCTACATTCCGTCAGAATAAGGCCACACATATTTCTGACCACATTCAAGAGTGGCGTCGGCGAAAACGATTAGTGAAAGCCAACATTCCTACAAAGTTTATGTTGGAATGGTTCCTTAAGTCTCTACTCCCATGCATTGCTAAGGATGTTTCGATGTCCGTCATTGTGACTGAGGAACAAGCTATCTTGAAAGTCCAGCAGTTAGACCTACTATACTCTTAGTCTGGCATTTTATATGACATTATTCTTGACACAATGAGAACCAGACATGAGCCCACGTCAGTTCCAGGTCCACAAGCCGATGGCATCGTGGGATCTGCAAGCACTCGCCCTATAGACTTGGTAGCTAATAAAATACAAAATTTGTCGCTAAACCAGTCTACTCCAAGATAGGTTCACACCTTGTCCACTTCCACTCCATCGTCTGATGTACACAATGTGCAATCAATGAAACCATTAGGTAACCAACAGCCTGGGGGTGAGAAAAAGGGGAGAAACAATCATAGGGGTGGAAACAATGGAAGTAACCATAATAGCAATTGCAATACTTCTCGTAAAGAGAATTCCAACCCTCCTCAGGAAGGAGGAAATGCTGGCGAGGATCGTAAACCTAGGCGTAAGGTGAAATTCCCTTGCAAGCTCTATGGGGAAGATCATCTTACTCACTTATGTTCTCGAATTGAAGAAGCATCGAAGCATTTGGCACAGAGCCCAGCTGTGTTGAAGGATCCCTTTCCTCATAATCAAAACATGGCTTTGCATGCTCCCACCACTGGTTGTGGACCTAATGAAACGGCAACGGCTTCTTCCAATACTAGTGGTTATGGATGTGTGAACATGGTTCAATCGGAGGTTTGTGTTGCTACTCATCAATGTGATTATGGTGCACCATAACCTAATCTGGGGAGTGAGCCTCCCCCTCCTCCTGAAAATTCCTTTCATATCGAGAAGCCCTCTAATATGACGTGGATACCGAAAGGTGTTCTCAAGCGCTCTACGCATAATTGTAATTCTCAAGCCGCCCAGAACTACTCCATTGTAGAAGATTTGGGCCAAAATCCGTGTGCCATGTCGGCTCTTGAAGTTTTGCAGGCCTGTCCTTCTCATAAGCATGCTCTTTTGAGTGCGTTAGGAGTTCAGGATGGGGGAAATACTAGCGTTATCAAGTTCGATACTACTGATTTACAACCTCGCTTACCTTACCACGTGGATTTTCAAATCCAAGTGGTGTGCCTTCAGATTTTTTTCAAACGTACTATGGTTGACGAAGGTGCTTCCGCGTCAGTAATGTCATTAAATTGTTGGAAAGCTCTTGGCTCCCCTCCTCTACTCGCGTCTAGAAGCACGCTCACTGTATTCGACGGTCGATCTTTTAAGCCGCATAGAATTATCCCTTCCCTTGTTGTCTAGTTGGGAGGTAAGCTTGTGCCTATTGAAGTCAAGGTGGTTGATGCGCCCATCGACTACAACCTTTTACTGGGTCAGAATTGGATGTACACTATGAAGGCTATTGCATCCACTGTATTCAGAGTTATCTGCTTTCCCCATGAAGGCAAGATCGTGACCATCAATCAGTTGGATTTCGTTAACACTCCTTCCACAGCATCCACGGGATCCATAGTCTCGAAAGTTACTAATTCTCAGCCGGCAACTGGGAACATAGGTGTTGGTATGTACTCTTCATTGATGGGAACCTATACTCTTTCTGCACCTATGAACTTTATCGGAACCATTTCCAACGATGCACCTCCTCTGCATAATACGCCATTCCGGACTTCCTATTACACTAATCCATGGACTTTACCATCCACGAGTCATACGTCTGGAAACATTACTCACATCGGGATGTCTGTGCCCTTGTCTGTAGCTAAGCTTGCTTACGAGCATATCCAATAAGCCACTGCAGAACCGAATCTCTCTTCTTCCCAGACAGTCGAAGAAGATCCCATTAAACTGCCAGTTTGGGCAGTCAACTCATCTTGTTCACATGACTGCCTTGATGATACTTTTCCATCTAATGAAGCTATTATGGAGGCCATGTGTGGTAGTGAAAGGCCTTGGGAGGATATGCATCATCGCTCTTATTTCCTTCCCAACCTTGAGCTCGTTGAGCAAGAAGAGTTTAGGATGACTCTAGCCGAGATGGTTGGTCACCCTGTGGCTCTCTTGGAGTCGCATGATGTTTTTGCGGAGGGGAATATGGCCAATATTTCCCCAACCTTGTTGATCAACATCTCTCACACTCTCGGAAAGGTGGAGAATGTCTACATCAATGTCAATTGCACTCCTAAGGAGATTGCTATATACACTGAATTGTTTACAGAACTCCAGGAAGCTCTCACCCGGTCGTATGAGGAGATGCCAAGAATAGACCCCTACGTTGTTGAACATGAGATTAGAACGTATCCGAATGCTAAACCGGTTCGACAATGCTTACATGATGTGAACCCTAGGAAGGAAGCTACTATCAAGGTAGAGGTGGAGAAACTACTCAAAGCTAGTTTCATCTACCCCGTTCCCCTTACCGAATGGGTGTCAAACCCCGTTCCTGTGGATAAGAAGCAAGGAACAATCCGTGCATGCACCGATTTTAGAGATTTGAACCGTGCATGTTCAAAAGACAACTTCCCCATGCCATTCATTGATCAGATCTTGGATGCTTGTGTGGGAAGTGAGATTTTTTCATTCATGGACAACTTCTTTGGCTACAATCATATTCAGATCAAACCCATGGACCAACATAAGATGGCATTCATTTGTCCATGGGGAACATTTTCATATCGGAAAATTCCCTTCGGCCTTAAAAACGCCGGAGCTACATTTCAGCGAGCCATGACCTACGCCTTTCATGATATTAAGAATATTATGGAGGTTTTCTTGGATGATCTTGATGGCCATTTTTGCAAGAGAGTGGACCACCTCGAGCACCTCCGTATGATTCTTGAATGATGTATACACTACAAAATTTATATTGAATCCCAATAAATGCATCTTCGCTGTAAGGACTGGTCTCCTTCTAAGCTTCATAGTTTCCAAAGAGGGTATTAGAGTCGATCCCCTAAAAGTTGAGGCAATACTTCAGTTGCCTCCTCCGCGTAATTCATTACAACTTCAGAGCCTCCAAGGGAGAGCTACTTTTCTGCGTCGATTTGTAGTCAATTATGCTAATGTTACCAAAGGTTTCGTGCATTTATTGAAGAAAGACACGCCTTTTATCTGGGATGAGTGAGCCCAACAGTCTTTTGACGCCCTTAAGAAGGCTTTGGTATCGGCCCTGGTGCTTAGTCCACCAAACTTCACACGATATTTTATCCTTTATGTGGCTACGTCTCAAGAGACGATTGGCATGGTCTTGGTTCAGGTGGATGATGCTCTCATCAAGCATGTTATCTATTACCTCAGTCAAAATCTAGTAAACGCTGAGCTAAGATATACTCACATAGAAAAGCGAGCACTTGCAACTATCCATGCAGTCCAGTGGTTACGACATTACATTTTTCTTAGAATAACCATAGTAGTAGCTCACATCAATCCATTTCAGTTCGTGCTATCATGACCCCTTATAGGGGGGGAGTATAATAAATGGATTGTGATTCTTCAAGAGTTCGATCTCGATTTTGCTTCGGCGAAATCAGTGAAATCGTTGGTGTTTGCTGAGCTTATGTCCGACCTTTCGAGACTAGATGAGGATGTCATTCGTGAAGATTCCTTTGTGGATGAGCACTTATTTCTTATCTCGTCTGAAGACCCTTGGTATGGGGATGTCATTGTATATCTCCAAACTCTGAAGTTTCCTCCGCATTATTCATGAGACGAGTGACATCATGTGAAACATCATGCTAAAGACTATACCATCGTCGGTGACACTTTGTATCACCAAGGAAAGGATTCCATTCTCTGTCGTTGCTTAACTCACGAAGAAAAGGAGCAGGTGCTTAATGATTTCCATGCTGGGGCGTGTGGTGGTCACTTATCTGGGCTTGCTACATCCCAACGTATTATCCGAGCTGGTTATTTTTGGCCTTCCATCTTTAAGGATTGTGTTAACACTCTGAAGAGATGTCACCCTTCCCAAGTGTTTTCTCAGAACATACGCTCGCATCCAGCCCCCCTTCATCCGGTCGTCACCATCAGTCCCTTCACTAAGTGGGGGGTGGATTTCATGGATTGCAAACCAGCTTTGGCTGGGGGGCATCACCACATCATAGTGGTCGTGGATTATTTTTCCAAATGGGCTGAGGCCATGCCTACCATAAAAGATGACAATGCTACTGCATCCCATTTCGTGTCCAATCAGATTATCACTCGATTTGGTATCCCGAAAGAGATTGTCACTGACCATGGCAGTCACTTTCAAAATAAAATGATGGAGGATTTGTCTCTCAAGCTTGGGTTTCGTCAAGAACACTCGTCTTCCTACTATCCCCAAGAGAATGGTCAAGTTGAAGCAGTCAATAAGTCTTTGAAGACCATTCTCCAACATACCATCCAAAAAAGCAAGAACAATTGGCACATCATGTTATATCCTGCTTTGTGGGTGTATCGAACCACAGTCAAGACTGCCACCGGATTCTCATTATTCCAGCTATTTCATGGTGTGGAGTCACTTTTACTGATTGAATGCGAAATCCCTTCGCTTAAACTACCCATAGAGCTCCTCCCTGATATGACAAGTATTGAGCAACGTTGATATTCCACTGTGGCCATAGATGCCAAGAAATGTCATGTCAAGGTTCAGTATGATAGGTCTTCCCGTCCCCGGCAGTATGCTGAAGGTGACTTGGTTCTCTTATATGACCAAGATAAAGAACCTTTGGGGGCAGGCAAGTTTAAACCCATGTGGCACGATCCTTACATCATGAGGCGCATCCTGGAAAAAGGATCCTATGAATTAGAAGACTATGAGGGGACTATCTTGAAGGAGCCTAGAAATGGGCTCTATCTTAAGCGGTATTACGCTTGAACCTCTGGTTCAGGCTGATACCTTTGTATACTATTGTATAGTTGCTTCTGTACATAGTTTAGCTGTCTTTTGCTTTTTCGAGTTTACTGATTCGCTTTCGTTTGATTGACAGATGTCAGTGGAATCTCCTACATTATTAGGTTTCGCAGATGGTGCTAGCCGACATACGCAGCAGCTTGCTTCTGCTGCTTGGGTTATTTTCTCACCTGACCACCTAGTTGTGTCTTCAGGAGGTGCTTGTCTTGGTCCTACGTCTAACAATGTGGCTGAGTATAGTGTCGTCATTGAGCTACTTCGGGATTCCATTTCCCATGGTATCCATTCTTTAGAAGTCCTCCTGGATTCACAACTAGTTGTGTCTCAGTTGAATGGGCAGTACCGTGTGCAAGATCCTACATTACTTCAGAAATTCCTAAGGGTAAGACTCTTGGAATCACATTTTGTTTCAATTACTTACATACATGTTCCAAGAAGTGTTAATCATATATCTGATGCATACGCTAACTATGTATTAGATTGGCATTTGTCACATTCACCATGAAGCATACAAATAAAAGAGACATTCATACATTTGTACATACACACATATAGTAGAATTGGAGAACCAAAGTTTTTTTATATAAATATGTCCAAAAATGGTAGTCTCATACAAAACTGGAGCCTGTAGCCCTCAAAAATATACATATCGATATAAAAAATGAGATCCTGGGATATCTACTCCTTCCGAGGAGGCCTAGATACTACCCCGACAGGATGTGTCTCATAAAAATAGTGAACTGCATTGGCTACCCACTGCAGTAACCACACCCAGTCACCAAGAACCCCCACTACTTGGCGTTGCATGGCCTCAGGTAGTCGTGCCACCTCTATCTATGGAACCCTAGAAACCATCCATGATAGGTTGCGTTGCAAGTCTATAGAGTGCGCTCTGCTGCAGTGTCACCTGCCTCATCACCCCTACCCCGACGACCATGTCTTGGGAAGCCATCGAGTCTCACTGGGCCTTTGCCTACGAGCAAACAGTCAACCATTAGCATATGATACTACCACCAAAAATATTTTTTCATTTCATCTATAATAAAAAATCCATAAAAATTTAATATACACAAAAAGCCTAAAAAGAGTACTCACCAATGTCTCCGAATGCTGCGTCTGGTGGGAGTGGCATGTCCCTATCCTGGCAGAAGTCTATCCCTACATAGGGGTATTCCTCTATGGCAACGACCTGTCGATCCCACCAGTGGAAGAACTCCTCAGTATATGGGGATGCCATATGACCACTACCCTGTCGTGTCAAGATCTCAGCTCACCGGGTCAGGGCTAGATCGTGGAGACTATGAGGAGGGACATCCACCCTCGGACTAAGCCCCAAAACTCTCTCAAAGAAGAAGCTGTATAGGATGCTACCATACCCGAAGTTCTTTGCCTTCCCTTCTTTGCATTCTGTCAATTGTGTCTTCATAGAAACCAGTAGTGTGGTACACCAATTGAACATTATAGGATGAATGCATTATGATGCATAGAACATCACCGGCCTAGATGCCTGGTGCAGATATTTGGATCCAGTGATCCGCACTAAGGTAGCCACAATGATCTTCACGCTCAGATTTACTATAGCATTGATGGGCACCTGACTTCTCACCGCTCATGTGTTTGCGGGACAATACTGTGCTATGTAGTCCTGGACGTTGATCCCACCACCCACAGTACGACACCGAAGACTGCCTGTCTCACCTCGACGGGACAAACCTGTTATGAAGTCGATGTCTTCCACTTCCAGTGTGAGGATTTGCCTGTTGAGACTGAAGTTCTGTGCATCAACATCCCAGTAATAAATCAAGTGACAGAGTAGTAAGTTTTGGGCCCTCAAACCCCCTATACTCCAGAATTTATATAACCCACATGCTTGCAATGCCTGTTGTGTTTGCACATTGTTGCGCACGGCCTCATGTACTTGGTCATGCTCCCTTTCCCTCCACTCTAGAACCATCCTGGAGTGAGAAACAACAAAGATTTTAGTCAATTTCATTTGCAAAATCATCTTCATGGCCGTACCCAAGGGCTACTTTGTATATAGGTGCAGGTACTCGTGGTCAACCTATTCATTGACTTCGCGTATCATGCCCTACCCATGACCCGCATAGCTATAGCCCGCAGGTAGTGCCGAAGCCATTTAGGGCTTGGCCAAACTAAACATCCCACCGATGAAAACTAAAATAAAAGCATTGAAATGAAAGGTATGGATGAGACTACCAACCTGCTCTAGACGGTTTGATGAATAGTCACTTGTAGCTCCCAGAATCGGAAACTGAACTTTCAGGTGAAACTAACCAAAAGCTCCAAATGGGTGAATAGTAAAAATGAATTGTAAATTGTAATTTTTTATTACTATTTATAATTTTTAGGACCCACTTGTCTATAGTTTTTATCGTTTTATGTCGTTATGGACTAATATAATGTCTTAGAGTAGTATTTTTTAATCAGATTTCTTCGACGAAAGTTGTTTAGGACCATTTCACACCTACGGCAGGTACGTTTCACACCCGGCAAATAGGTTAGATGCCATTTGCATGTGCATTATGCATTTGACCTGTTGACCACTTTCATAAACCCTAGGTGCGACCCTGCTTCATAACCGACACGGAACCTTCACACTGCTATAGAAGTGTCGTTATGTGGTGGTAGGGCTTTTCCGAACATGGCTACCCTAGTTAGAACCTCTTTGTTCATTCAGGTTCCCATGCCGTTGTTTGTCCTTAGGATTGGGAGTCCTTGTAGTTACACCATGACGTTGCGATAAAGACTCATACTGTACTTTGTCTTATGCTGGCCATCTCCCTTTAGGACTCCCCTCAGTTATATCATGTTGTGATTGCATTGCATCATCCTGCTTATCACTTGAGCCTTGTGCTGGCTCCCGCTTACTCAATTGTTAGCCTGGTGCTTGAGCACTTTTCCCTGTCGAGCCTTGCAGAGCTTCCATTTGTACTTCACAATTTGATCACCCTTTTGACACTGAGGGAACACACCCCCGAGCATCCACATCCTGCATGCACTTCGTTGCATTGATCATAGTTATGTTCCACTACTTGGGACTAGCCTGCTCGCTATTTGACACTCATTCCCTCACTTGTTGTACTATAAGCAATTTTATTCTTTTTCAAGCTTTCCCCAAATATGAAAAAGACCAAAAAAAATCAAATATTCCAAAAATCTAGATGGGATTATGGTTACTACTTCTTGTTGGCAGCTGTTGTGTCACCTTTGAATAGAGCATTCATTCCACTCCATACATTATGAGTCAGGACTATAGTTGGACCTTAGGAGTTGTACTTGTTTCTCAGTTTCTCCACCAATTGGTTAAGCTTCCAGTCATTATGGAGCCCTTTGTAATGCCTCCTGCATCGCACAGTCTATAAAGAGTCTATGCTTCCTGAGTCTATCAATATGTTCATGCTTTTGTTCAAAGGAAGTCCTGAAACTAGTGTCATCCACTCCTCAAATCTCTTGACTATTGCATGTCAACCATCCTTATTGAGTCAGTCCATTTCACCTGAGTTCTTCCAAATCTTTCAGCGTAGCTAGTACCTCGTGTTGGTTGATGGGGGATGCCTTAATGCCCTCCTTCCAGTGAGTCTCATTCCGTCGACTTCAACCCATTTATTCTGGGACTTGAGACTTAGAGTTTGGTTGAGTACCTTGAGGCTTACAGTCATTAGTGATAGGTTCTCTCGCCATCGACAATTTTGGGAATACATCAATGTCCCCTGATCGATGGATTCATCCTAGTGTTCGACTTCACCTCATTTATTCACACTCCGATGATTGTGCTCTGTGCCTTGATGCCCATTTTCATTATTGGTGGATCATCTCGCGTCTGTTAACGGTATTCATCATTGACCGGTAATCAGACGATGTCTCATCAGGTTCGACCCCAACTCCTTTATTCACTTGATGGGACTTGCACTATTGAAGACTTGTGTAGAAGACCCCACGCGATGGTGGCATTCAGTATGCTACCTATGACTTTGACTTTACATCTGAGATATCACCTCTAATATATCAACATTTTGTACCTCCAGTTTGCACCAGTTGTTTCATTTTCAGCAGGAGACCATATCTTACTATAGAGGGATCATGGCTATGATCACCTATGACATATATCCATTATGTACTGCCTATTCATGGCCATTGTATCAGATTGTTGTACTATATCGACATGTATTCAGTGATACTATTGTATTATGACGAGTGAGCTACTCTTTCCACTTGTGTTTCCATCACTCCACTTCTGAGTTTTATAATGTATTTCAGCCATCGTAGCATCAATCTCTGACCTCACACATTAGGGGGCATCTATTACAATGTAATCTTACACCTTGTGAGCATCAGCATTCTTTGGCCTGTAGGATCCATTTCATTGACTCAGATCCACTTTATATCCTTCAGACATACTATTTTCTCATTTTTCCTCTTACCCGCTTGTTGCATCACTATAGCAAGCGTACCCGCGAGTTGCATCACTGTAGCCTGCGAGTAGCATGTAAAATGGTAAAAATCACTAGTTAATTACTTTTTACTCCCAAAAAGCGGTTATTGGGTGACCTTTGACCCTCCATCTACCCAAGTAACGTCTCGATGTGTCCTTTCACCTACCTTTGGGAGGACTATATATTGTGCACATATGGCTTATGGACAGGAGGAGAAAGAAGAGCAAGAGAACTCTAGTGGATTTTTTCCCTATCTTGAGTCCACACTCATTGATCCTTGTAGTTGTGAACCCCTTTATGTTCACCTTCCAAAATCCTACCATAGTTTGATTTTTCCATTCATGAAGGATTGAAGTGGTGGAGGCACAAGTGGATTGATCCAGATCTTGGTTCAGATTGGTTGTCGGCAAGAGGTCGTATCACATTGTACTTCTTCTTGTTTATTAATAGAAATACTCATAATCTCGTCCATTAATGTTGTAAATGTTGTTTATTTTACATCGGGTTGCATTTACTTGTTATATCATGGACCTTTACTATTGATGATGTTAATGTCATTTATATATATTATGTACTTGTCGTATATTGGCTGTTAAGACTAATTTGCAGATTCAAGTGCACGGATTGGAAAAGCTCCAATGGGGATCTACATCAAACATTTGGATCGAGGTTGGTTACATTCTCCATTATCTTAGCATTGTCATTTATAATAGCATAGTTCTGAGAATTGAGTTAATTTCTGGTAGTCAGCTATATGTTGTGGTCTCCCAAGCCATAGTGAGTTTTCTCCAACACATAAATATCCTAACATCCCCCCTTAAGAACAACTTGGGATAGGATTGAAGGATTGACAAAAGTGACACTATAAGGAGAAGGAAGGAGGCATTAGAGCCTATTCCCTCTTAATGACAAATTCATGAACTCCTAACATAGATCGAAGTTTAGAAAACTTCGCTTCTGTAAGAGACTTGGTGAAGATGTCTGCAACTTGATCATCTGTAGGACAAAAGAGTACTTCAAGAACACGATCATGAACAAGATTTCTGGTGAAGTGCATATGTAGCTCAATGTGTTTGTTGCGCTGATGTAGGACTGGATCTTTGGAAAGCTTGATGGCACTTTGATTTTCGTACCAAAGTGGAGTAGGCTACTGCTGCTCGAATACAAACTCTGAAAGGATCTGTCGAAGCCATAAAGCTTCCTGACTAGCATTAACTGCGGCTTGATATTCTGCCTCTGCTGAAGAAAGAGCAAGAGCTTGTTGTTTCTTACAAGCCTAAGTGATAGGTCCAGATCCCAGACTGAAAACATAACCTGCAGTAGACTTTCGATCATCAAGATCTCTGGCCCAATCTGAATCAGTGAAACCAACCAACAAAGGTTTCCCCCCTACACTGTAATGAATCCCGAACTGAATTGTGCCTTGAATATATCGAAGTATTCGTTTAGCTTCTTTCCAGTGACTTTCATGAGGTGTTTGCATATAACAGGCAAGATGATCAACGGCAAAGGAAAGGTCGGGACGAGAATGAGTTAAGTATAAGAGACTACCAACAAGCTAACGATACAAGGTGGCATCTACTTCAAGTGAAGGACAAGTGGAACAAAGTTTGACTCCGGACTGGAAGGGAGAAGGGCTGGTGTACAATCTTCCATTTGAAAGCGACGAAGAAGGTCACAAGCATACTTAGATTGAGAAAGAAAGATTCCTTCTTTGGTTTGCAAGACTTGGAGACCAAGAAAATAATGCAAATGTCCTAAGTCTGGCATTTCAAAACTTTGCTTAAGACTGAATTTCACATGGGTTATAAGCTTAGGGTCACTACCAGTAAGAATAAGGTCATCAACATATAGAACAAGTATGATGAGATGGTTTCCTACTTTCTTGGTATAGACATTGGGGTCAGAATGGCATCTAGAAAAACCATTATCAAGGAGAAAGCTATCCATTTTGGCATACCAAGCTCTAGGAGCTTGCTTAAGGCCATATAAGGATTTCTTAAGGCGGCAAACAAGGCTAGAGTTATTCTGAACATATCCAGGAGGTTGTTCCATGTAAATTTCCTCCTGTAAATCACCATGTAAGAAGGCAGACTTGACATCCATTTGATGGACTTCCCAATTATGTAAGGCTGCAAGGGAAAGAACAAGGCAGATGGAGTTCATTTTTGCAACAGGAGCAAAGGTTTCATTGTAGTCAATCCCTTCAACTTGGGAAAAACCTTTGGCAACTAACCTTGCCTTAAGTCTTTCAACATTTCCATCTGATGCATACTTAGTTCTGTAGACCCATTTACATCTAACAAGTTTTCTTCCTTTTGGAAGAGGTACAAGATCCCAAGTATCGTTCACCATTAAGGAATCACCCTATCTTGTGCAAATGAGCACCTACTAAGGAGAAGGGCCTCCTTAGTAGCAGTTCAATAAACAGTAAAATAAAGCAATAAAACAATATGAAATTTAACCTAGCATGAGCATTAACATAAATAACAAAACATGAAAATATGGTGAAGATCTCTCTTTTTGTATTAAAAATTACCTCAAATGTAGAGGTTGGTGGAGCCTTTGTAGCAGTCCAAGAGGGTTACTTCCAAGCTCCAGTGTTGTTCCTTCTCCTTCTTCCAAAGATGTTTTGGGTGTGGGCCAAAAGAGTTCTCAAGAATTAGCTCCAAATGGAGAGCTAGGGTTTCAAGAGAATTTTTAGCAGCATGAGGATAGGGATGATTGTGGATGAAAGATGGGTAGCCTCCATCACCTATTTATAGGTTTTTAGTGGTGGAGTGCTGATCCATGGTTTTGGGAACCATATGGTTTAGGTTAGCTGTATAAGGTTTTTGCTTCATTTTTTCTCTCTTTTTCCTCTTTTTTGTATTTTTTATTCCCTTTTTAGAGGGTTTTTGCTATTTTTGGAGGAATTTACATTATTTTGGGGGAAAAGGGGGGGTTTTAGCCTTTTGGAGGCTTTTTCATGGGTTTTTTTTGGCCTTTTGGAGGCTTTTTAATGGGTTTTTAAGGTTTTGGAGGAAAATATGGTAGGAAATATGGACAAATGAGTCATGTAATGAGGGAGATGGGGTAGTGAGCACTTTTTGCGTGTTAATAGATTGCCCCCTGATGTGTGAGGGCAGGAGCTCATCATATGGCTGATAGAGATCATAAGTCTTTTATGATTTTCCTGCGATGTGGAGAGGAGAAAAAACAAACTAGAGCTCGGAACAACGGTCCCGAACAAACTGCAAAAACTGAAAGTACATGGCCTCAATAATGAATGAGGAATAATCTCAACATATGGACGAGGTGGGCATTCCCATGCTCATATCAAGATCTATAATAATAACAAGGAGGTCTAAAAAATGGGGACCTGAAATATACATGGCCTCAAATAATGAATGAGGAAGAATCTCAATATATGGACAAGGCGGACATTCCCATGCTCGTATCAAGATATATATAAACAATAACAATGAGGCCCGAAAATGGGGACCTGAAAGATACATGGGGAACCACTGTGTACATCATAAGGGTCCAGAGGGGACACAGAATCTGGGACATACTGTTGGGCTGACCATGTCTGAGCTGACTCAAACTGATACACTGGAATAACAATAGTGCTGCTGAGTGTGGTACCAGAGGAATTGATGAGCTGCTGGATCATAGTGACGGGGAGTCATACCCTCAATGGTACACTGAACTAGAACTAGACTGGGTACTCAAGGAAGCATATAAATAGATGGATTCTGAATACAAATGCCTATGCAACCCGGACATCCATGGGAACATATAACTAGGCATTTTGAAGTGACTCACCAATGTGCTAGAGTTGGGGGAAATATGGGGTCTTCCACCAATAACTGAAGGGATATATACCCTACGTGATTCTCAACGATACGATCAAGGTGTTGAAGTCGAGCATGTGAAAAACAACCACTTAGAGAGGCACTGATGGCTCCTCTCAAAATGGTCCGTAGGCACTCACCACAGATGGTGATGAGTCCAAGGCGCAGGGACCTCTAGGTCTATCCATTGGAATAGATGGGCTGTCGTCGACAGAGGGAGACCTACAACTAGCAAGGCAATGATGTTTCCTTGATAGGAGCATGAGGTGGAGAACCAAAGTGTGAGAGTACTAATGGTAGGACTAAATTACTGTGGGGGATAACTGGGCAATTAGAGTGGGTGGACTCAAACTTCCTTTGTTCAGAGTATGATGGCGGGGGATGATCGGGTAGCATATGAAACTGACTGGTGGGAAAGGGATCATAGCTGTAATGGATCAAGGCTAGTGTCTGGGATGAGTAATACTCAAGGTGGTGTAAGATGGCAGGAGACTGCAGAATACTCTGAACAAAGGCGACCTGATTGGGGGTGCTGCCGAGATGATCGATCATAGTGCCGAGAGGCACGGGGGGATTCTCCACGGGTTAAGGAACGAGAAGAAGTGTGTTCAAAATGGTATTGTCATGTGGATTTATACGATCCCATGACAGTTCATGCTCGTGATTGCTTTCAATTTTAAGAAGTCTAAAAGCGATAAGAAGACTCTAAAATAATGGAATGGTATTGTCATGTGGATTTGTACGAGCCCAGTACAGTTCATGCTCATGGTTGCTTTCAATTTTAGAGAGTGCGAAAGCGATAAGAAGACTCCAGGGGGTTGCTTTTTCGTGTGTTAGTCTCCAAGGCCCGAAGAAGCATAAAAGGATGCAATAAAGAACTCTTATAGTCGGTGTGACTAGAGTATTCATTTTTCGTAATTAGTCTACCAGGTCCAGAAAAGGGTTAAACTTATACCAGATAGATGCCCTTTCAGGTACTTTAACAAGCATGAAAGGAAGCAAGATTGCTCAGTGATCTTTTCATTGTTTTAGGAGTCAGAAAAGAGCTTAACAGAAACTCCCTAAGTGCCTTTTTTGTAAAGGACTTGTCCGGCCCGAAAAAGGGATAAAATTATATCGAACAAAAGGAATGGTCAGGCAAGGAGGAAGTGCTCAATCAAGGAACATTGATGATGACCAAGAACGAGGGTAGGGGGGAACACTAGTGGGCCTCATTGTGGGATAATGAATGGTGGCAAAATAATGAAATAATTGCAGTATGAATGGAGTGAATGGCTCATGTAAAAATGTGGAACAATCTGATGGTGGCCGATGTGGTGCGCAAACCGAGGTAGCAAGGTGTCGGGACACAATATGGAAATTGTACCTAGTGAGAGCGAGAAATGATCTCAAATGTCATCACGAGCTCGAAAAACTCGATCCGGCGATATAAAAAGTGTCAAAGACGGATAACGGCCAAGGTGGCATGCAAACCGAAGTGATGGGGAGCATTTTGGAAAAAATACTCGAAAAATCTGGGGGTGAGAGTGAGAAATGATCTCAAGCATCATCACAAACTCGAAAAAATGAATCCGATGATATAAAGTATATCAAAAACGGAGAGCAGCCAAAGTGGCACATAAACCGAGGTGACTAGTGGTGTCTTAGAAAAAATGCTCCAAAAAACGATGTGGAAAAAATAAAAAAACGAGTCGACCATCATGATGGTCTCGTCGTGCTGATTCCAATGGTGGAAATAGTTCGGTAAATGGACTCCGTATGGGTTCAAAATGGGCAAAATAAGAAAAAGTCAACGGACTATAAATAGTAAGTGGGTCCAACATGACAAGTGTCATTTGGACTTGTTGACTTTGACTAGAGATCGGAGTGGACCAAAGTGTAGTTGGTATTTCTGGACGATTCGACCGACCGTTTTCAGATCCGGGAGTTGCAAGTATTCCAATAAATTCATACCTGCATTTTTTATTGGGTTCAGGGGGGGAGTGGGTCCCAGGGGGGTCCTGTACGGTCCACGTGGGTGTGGATCATGGATTTCTAAGGTGGAACTACGGTCTAGGAGTGCGGGTTTCAGGTTTGAACATGCGGTCGAGGACCGTGAGTTCTGGGTCTGAACACGTGGTCTTGGACCATGAGTTTCGAGGCTGAACTCACAGTTTGGGACCGCGAGTTCAGCTCCTACAGTCACCGTCCTGGACCGCGACTGTAGCCCTGATAGTCATGGTCTAAGACCGTGGCAAGGGGCCCTAAAGCCGCGATCTGGATCGAGTGTTAGGGTTATCCCCATGGGGAGAAAAGGGTTATTTCTTTGACATGGGTCTAATGAGTGTGCATTGTGTGATTGAGAGGATGCCGGTAGTGCTATGGTGAGAGAGGGAGGTCCCGGACGACATAGTGGATGTCATCCAGAGGGATCGGCATGTGCGGTCTACTTTGGGGTTGTACAGGCTGTTGAAGTTTGCACAGGTGCCCATGATGCATTTAGTAGGGCTACTGCTGAAAAGGTTAGTGAGCTTTTGGGAGCCTGACATACATGCATTCAGGGTGCAGGGAGAGAGGGTGGATCTCATCCTCGCAAATGTATATTTCTTGACAGGGTTTCCCTGTCTGGGTAGGGTGGCTGATACGTAGCCACGAGTGTCCGCAAACGTGGACATGGAGGATATGTTGGAGTAGTACTGCGTTCCTGAGGCTATAATGCATAGGAGTGCACTATGGATTATGGATCTATGGGAGCCATCAGTACAGGTGATCGCAGAGTGCGTGGCTCGGGTTTTAGGGTCTCAGTCGCCTAAGCGGGTGTCAAGGGGCCCGATGCAGCTAGTGGAGCGGGTGCTGGGTGGCATATACTATACCTGGGGCCAGATGTTCCTCACTAGTGTTTAGTGGAAGCTAACCTCAGTGAAGGAATCTGGCAAAGGATTCTGCTATGGATATTTTCTGTGTGCCTTCTTCATGGAGCGGGTACCTACACTACGGCCGTGGGTGCCGGTTAGGGTGGGAGGACTGAGGGAGCTGCGCATGGTGTGGTGGGGAGAGATGATGCACCGACGGGGTTGCGGTGAGGTTGGGAGATACTTTACCTAGGAGCTTTACCTACAGTGATTGCAGATGCCACTGACGTTGGATGATTATCCATATAGAGAGATGGACTATACGGGATATTCGGAGGTGCCACGGCCTCCAGGGAAGGCGTGGGGACCAGATGGTATGTATTGATTTGTGTGATTGTTGTTGATGTCAGGTTTTGTGTATGATAGGTTTGAGATATTGCTATGCTGGTACTGATTGATGTATGATCTACAGATGTGGGACCGAGGCCACCACCAGGAAACATAGACCACCAGGGTCATGTAGTGATACCAACCCTGCCAGGCCAAGGGGAGGGGCGTCGGCGGGATGTTGAGGGGACTCTGGAGTCCGTACGGGTGCTGCTCGATCATTTTCTAGTTGGAGTGACTGATGATGGGTGGGGGGACTTGGATCAGGAGGTGATTCAGGACTGTCTTAGGGAACCACGGGATTTTCGATCGATCGTGATCTAGGTGGCCATTTTGGCAGAGAAGGGTCGGGCACATGATCTGGCAGGGGATGAGGAGCTTCCAGAGGAGGAGCAGGGTGAGGACTCGAAAGTTGTCGATGCAGGCAGCAATGGAGGGTATGACTCTCAATAGGGAGTATAGGGGACTCCCCCCCGATGTGTATGGACACTCGGGGTTTTTTGTAGCTTACGGCTTGTATTCTATGAGGCTTGTCGATGTATATACATTTTTTGTATAGCTGAGTGCTGAGGTACTCAGAACATGTGTAGAACATTGACGTTTATTTTTTGATATATATATGCACATGGATGCATCTTTTGTGATTATGATGGAATGTACACATGTGGGTGCGCTTATGGTTTGTTGTGTGTTTGTATTGCACGTGGATGCAAGTAGTGTAGGATGATAGGCACATGGATGCCCCTTGTGTATTTGTATGTTACGTATTGCACATGGACGCAACATTATGTATGTAGGATAGGCACGGGGATGCCCCTGTATAGTAATGTGTTTATGTTATTGCACATGGATGCAAATAGTTATGTGATGATAGGCACGTGGATGCCCCTTGTTGGAAATGCAATCTTTCTGGGTTTTTATATATTTTTTGATGAGATGATATGGGATGATGATGCATGATGGATGTTTTACATGGTGTGATTGATATGCCAATCTAGGATGTTGTTAGCCATTTGATCTGCAACACTATTCTGAGCTCTTGGGACATGGGTGAATGTTATGGATTCAAATTGTCGGCTAATTTGTTTTGTGGCAGGAATTTTCTAAAGAGGCAGGGATCGCCCACCTGGTAGCAGTTTTTGAGCTGGGAGACAAGTAGCTAGGAGTCAAGGAACACATGAAGGTGACATATTCCCATCTGAAGGGCAACAGTTAGGAGACCGATCACAGCATCATACTCCACCTAGTTATTGGTAGTAGCGCCTATACATATTCTGTCAAGGTGAATCAACTCATGTGAAGGGGAATATAAGACCCATGCTACAAAAGCCAGGTTTGGAGACCAGCGGCTTGCTCCATCAATGAAGCCAATGTAATGAGGTGCAAGATGGTCCATCTGTGATCATGCAAAAATTATGAATGTAAGGTTGCTGTAAAAAAGGTGAAAAACAAAAATAAAGCCAACTGTATAATATGGACCAACGGGGCCGTGGGTTTGTTTAAGGATAAAAGCGTTTAAGATACAACCCATTACGGGGGTTGCACAAAGGGTGACCTTCTGAGTCAGTTAAAAAGTATGCCCCGTTTCCGAGGCAGGTCTGCACAATGTAAGGGACTTGCCACATGGATTCAAACTTTCCTTTACCGGTCTTGTCATGGGCTTGTTCATAGGCGAGAATGAGGTCTCCTTCGCGGAAAGTTTGTGGGTGGACGTAACCAGCTTTGGAACAGTTCTTGGCGGCTTCAATGGTTTGGAGGGTAGCACGACGGTCTTCGTCAGCTTGCTCTAGTGATAGGAGACGTTGCTTAAGTGGGGAGGTGTCTGGGAGAAGCTCGACGGTGATGTGTAAGGCAAGTATCTGACACTAGATGGGGAGGACAAACTCTACACCGTGAACTAAATGAAACGGGGTAAAATCGGTGGCGGTCTTAGTTGATGTACGGTAAGCCCATAATGCAGGGAAAAGCATGTGATGCCAATTGGACTTATGCCGGTCAACAGTGCATTGGAGGATGGTTTTTAAAATTTTGTTAATGGCCTCTACTTGGCCGTTCCCTTGGGGGTAGTAAGCAGAGGAATACTGATGTTCGAACTCAGTAGTGTGGATAACTCGCGCCAAATGGAATCTTCAAAGTGTGAGCCATGGTCTAAGACCAACTGTTTGGGGACCCTGAATTGAGTGATAACATGGTTAAAAAATAAATGGGCAGCAGTGTCAGCTTTACAATTGAAGGTGGGCATGGCTTCAGCCCATTTGGTGAAGTAGTCAACGACGACAATGATGTACTTATGGCCGTTGGTTGATGAGGGGTTACATTCCATGAAGTCGATGGCCCATTTACAAAAGGGACCAATGGTGACAATTGGGTGTAACGGAGCGGGTGGTGTCTGAACCTTAGGGGAAAAAAGTTGGCAATTATGGCAATGTTTGATCACTGTGATGCAGTCGGTAAAGAGTGTGGGCCAGAAGTATCCAGTGCAGATGACCTTTTGGGTGGTGGCCATTCCAGAGAAATGTCCACCGCAGGCACTGCTATGAAAATCATTGAGTACTTGTTCGGCTTCCTCATGTGTAAGACAACGACAGAAAATCATGTCAACCCATCGCCCAAGAGGAGATATTGAGAGGCCTGGTGATGGATACGACGGCGTCCATCACGATTTATGTTGGGTCAAAACTTCTACGTACGAAGGTATAACAAAATATCACCGTACCATGGGTCATCGGATGAGATGATGAACAAGTGATTATCGAGTAACTCATTGGAGATTTGTGGGGACGACAAAAGGGATGGGAGGTTGGTGATGCGCTGGGCAAGCGCGAGGGATTTAGTTCTCTTAGGGGTTGTGAAAGTGAGGTCATATTCTTGGAGGATAATTACCCATTTAGCAATGCGACCTTGCAGGAGGCGCCAGTTCAAGAGATAGACCATGGGGTTGGAGTTGGCGACAACTGTGGTATGATTGAGTAAAATGTAATGTCGCAATTTTTGGATGGAAAAGACCACAGCAAGGGCTAGTCTTTCCTCATATGGGTAACATAGGGGTGGTCCAGACAAGGTTTGGCTGATGTAATAAATGACATGCTCCTGGCGAGCAGCATCTTCTTGAACAAGGACTCCGGACACGGGATGATCGAATGGCGAGACGTAAAGGATGAAGTCTTGAGAGAAATCCAAAGGGGAGATCAGAGGGGCTTGCGTGAGAGCTTTCTTAAGGGCTTCGAATGCAGCTTGCACCTGGTCATCCCAAACAAAGGGTATGTGGGTACGAAGCAGGTGTAAGAAACGATGAACGGTGTTGGCATAATCAGGAACAAAGCGTCGAAGAAAATTAGATTTTCCCTGCAGACTTTGGAGCTGTCGGAGCGTGTGAGGAGCAGGAAGGTCTATGATGGCTTGTACTTTCAGGGGATCAACAGCGATTCCTTTATGGGAAACAATGAAACCCAACAACCGGCCTACCGAAACGCGAAATACACACTTGAGTGGGTTAAAGCGGATTTGATATTTGTGACAACGTAGAAAGACTTGACGGAGGTCGTTAAGGTGGTCTGATCATTTTCGGGAACAAGCGGTAAGATCGTCAAGATAGACTAGGAGGATATGGACCAAGTCATGAAAACAATAGGTCATGGCCCGTTGGAAGGTGGCACCAGCATTTTTAAGGCCGAAAGGCATGACACAATAGGAAAAGGTACCCCATGGGGTGGTAAAGGCAGTCTTGTACTGATCTTCCTTGCGGATCTGAATGTGGTTGTATCTGGAAAACCATCCATGAAAGATAGGACTTCATGCCCCGCACATGCATCGATGAGTTGGTCAATAAATGGCGTGGGGAAGTTGTCTTTGGGACAGGCTTGGTTTAAATCGCGGAAGTCAGTACATACTCTGATGGTGCCTTGTATCTTGTTAACAAGGACGGGGTTAAAAACCCAAGTGGTATATGCAATAGGATAAATGAATCCTACTTTGCGAAGTTTCTCAATCTCTGCTTTAATGGCGGGGAGCTTTGAGGGATGAATGGGGCGCTATTTCTAGCGAACGGGGGGTACATATGGCCATGTGTCAATGTGGTGTTCTATAATAGTGAGGTCAAGACCAGGCATTTCGGTATAGGACCAGGCAAAGACATCACGGAACTCTTGGAAAAGTTTTTTGTACTCTCCTATCTCATACTCACTGCAGGAGGCTCCTAATGTAATGATTTCAAGAGCACCAGGTGGGTCAGAGATATCGATGTGCATGATGGGTGAGATGTTGGCCATGCTACCTTCCTCAAAGGCATCAGGAGCGGGAATGGGATCCTTAAACCAGTCGACTTTGGTGGGGAGGAAATCTTTGGACTCAACCACAAATTGGGTGGCTGTGGTGGCGGAGGACTCTTCTGGGAGGAAGTAGGAACAATGGTGCATGTCTTCCCAGAGTTAATCAGGGGTAGTAAGAGCCTCTAGAATCTCCTCATCATTGTGGAAACTTTGAGTTGTCAAATCAGTTGACGAGGGAGTGGTAGTAGAAGAGATCATATAAATGGTATTAATCTTGCCGGATGAGGGGGATACTGGGGGGTGGATCTCCTCAATTGTGGGGGGTGTCGTCTCAAGGTCCAAATTACTCATCTCATAGAGAGCTGCTCCGTAATTTGGGAGATCAGGATAGTGATGTGAGTAATGGCCGTAAATACCGCATATTGCACAAGGGTGGTTGGTACGTAGTGATTTATCACGAGGCTTACGGGCTGGATAGAGTTGGACAGCCGGGATGTTGGGGTCATCGTTAAGCATTTGCATGAGCTCTTGTAATGCAAGTAATTGTGGGCATTGATGGGTAGGATGGCCTAACTCATCACACAATGAGCATTTAGGAAGAGCACGAAACATGGGGGGGGGTTAATTGTTTTGGGCGAGGTTATAGCAGTGTATGGTTGTGGGCCTCTACCCCCAGTGTTCTTGACAATGGGGGGTGGATTGGTGGATGAGGAAGGAGTAGAGACACCGGGGGGTGGTTGACTAGTAGTGGTGATGGGTTGCACCGGTTGTAGGACGACATTTGGTGTTGGTGGGGGAATGGGAGGCAAAATATACCACACGGGTAATCCTAAGGTTAACCCGGGGAGGCTGAGAGTAGCCATAACTAGGGCGCTTACTACTCCCGAGGGAGGGAATAGGAAGGGGATTGTGTGGATGGGTGTAACACCAATATGACTAGGTACCAATGGTGGTTTGGGTAACAAGGGCGGTTGATTGTTGGGTGTTTGTGCATTGTGGGAAAGAGTACATAGGTCATATATTTCAGTCGCTGGTGACGGGGGTGGAATGGATTGGAATGTTGAGGTCATCGACGTATCTGAGTAAACTCTGGGTCCCACAGAGGAAACCAACAAGGTGGATGCACCACAAGCAGGTTCAACCATGGGGAGAACATTTTCGGGTGCAGCGGGGCCATTGGGATCATAATAGGTGAGTTGATTGACCTTGACCATGCGTCCATCATGGGGGGACATCATGGTACAAAAAACGGATGAGGCAACCACCTGTATGGCATACATGTAACTGCGGCCAAGTAAGAGGTTATAATCAAGTTGGGCGTTGATGACCTCTATGTCAATGAGCACTATTTTACCATCCAAATGGACGGGGACATTAGCTAAGAGACCTTGGGTTGAGCCGAACGACCGTCGTAGGACCGTCGTAGGCTCGCAACGCAGTGGTGGACTGCTAGAGAGTAGGGGATCCCAACTTTTGCCAAACGAATGTGGACATAATGCATGTAGAGGCACCTTCATCAATAATGCACCGATGGATGACAAGATTCTGAATGGATACAGAAACTTGGAACGCTAAAGTGGAAGGTAGGCGTGGTTCAGATTGGTCCAAATCGAAGGCCATCAGTCGTGAATCATTTGGGTCAATAGCACCAATGGTGGAGAGCAAAGTCTTGCGCTGTGAAGGACAATTTTATAAGACCTCTAACACAGACATGGCTGCGGTGTACTAGGCTAAGTCATCTACAATGTTGTAATTAGACGCAGCACGAGCATTGGGATTATTGTTAATGTGGCGAAGTGGGAAGCGAGGTGCTTTGGAGGCGATATGTAGTGGAGATGGAGGTATACGTAACAACTGATCAATGGGATGCGCGTTAGTGTTTTTGTCGGTGGGAGGGGCTTCAGGGGTGGAGCCATATTAGTTCCGACGGGTTTGAAGGTTGACATCGACGGATGACATCATTAACAAGTGATGGGTACCTGAGTCTAACATGGGTTGATCAGGAGCGGCATAAGTGATTTGCTATTGTGGTTGTGTGTTTCCTTGAGGGGGAGGCAATGGTTGAGTGTTCACTATGCCTTGGATCGGTAAAGGGTTTTGTAGCACCAAGGGTTGATTCTGAGGTGGTGGGGGGTTGGGCAGCACCTGAGGAGCTGCGTGCCCTTGGCGGTGGGCATCATTGGTTTAGAGTTTCCGAGCTCGCTCCAAATGTGGGCAAGCATGTGTGTAGTGGCCATAGACCCCGCAAATAGAACAAGGATGGTTTGTTCACAAATTAGGATTTTTGGCTTGTTTGGGCAGCCAATCAAGGTTCTGGTTGGCAGGTGCGGCGTTATTGTTGTTTGGGGGATTAGGAGGTTGACTGCCTTGGTCAAGAGGGGGGTTGTTCCCATGGTTACGACCTTTGTCGCGGTGTTATTGGCCTTGTTGGCATTGGTTATTTTGGTTCTGCTGCGAATTCTGTTGGGCATACACTTGCCCTTGGGCAGCAGGTGGGTTCTGGTTTTGTGCAGGTGCGGGAGCAGGCTGCGGTGGATAATAAGTAGGTGGAGGTGGCGCAGGTGCTAAACCTTGTGGGGGTTGTTGATATGTCTGCGGAATGGGTTGTGGGTTTGTCTCAGGGGCTTCCTGTGGCGGGTAATAAGCAGGTTGGGCTTGAGAGGATATAGGAGCTGGTGCAACCTGTGGGTGGTAATATGGCTGAGGTGCGACTGGGGGGGTGTAAGCGGGGGATGCATGATCAAAGCATTGTGGTGGACATGAGGGTCCATGGGAATGGTGATGATGTGACATGGGAGCATACGAATTGGTTGCTCCGGAATGGGATGTAGCTCGTGAAAGGTCGGGGCCAAGGTTAGGATGTGCTATGGAAAAGGGTTGGTTATGTGAGGCTATACGACCAATGATGCCATTTGCGGCATGGGATTCCCCCGGCGCATCGTGTCAGGAGGAATCACCGTGGGGGGCGTCAGGGATGATGGATTATAGGTAACTAGACTGGGCATAAATAAGGTCAAATTGTTGGGCTTTGAGGATGGCCTCTTCTTCGGACTGGGGTCGCTCGGATGCCACATCCTTAGCAATGACAGGAATGAGAGATTTTAGAAACCAATCTAAGAAGATACGGTCATCTAACTTGATTTTGCAGAGGCTGCGGCGTCGATGCCACTCATGAATGTGGTCAGTGATGTGGGTAGCCATGTTCTGTCTGCACAATAGTAGGATCTCAACTCCTGCATCATAGCGGATAGGTAACTAAAAGAACTGCAGGAAAGTTGAGGCAAGGGAAGTAAAGGTGGCATGGGTCCCATGGGGCTGCTCGATGTACCACTTAGCTGCAAAGCCAATGAGGGTGCGCTGTAACAGACGGAGGCTGACAGAGTCGTCCACTATGGAATTGGAGGAACACCATAGATGGAAGGACATAATATGGTTCTAGGGGTCTTCACCTGCCTTGCCCTCAAACTAAGGGATGTCAGAGGGGAGCTTGGTGGGCATGTGAGGCCACGCAGAGTCGTGTCTGAAGGGATCGTTAGTTAATATGGCCAGGTCAGGAAGGTTGAGACTAGCCATGAATGGAAAACTAGTAGAAGGATGTGACATACTAGTGGTTGTGACCATGTTGGGGCCAATGCCCCCGAGTGGAGGGGCTGGGTTTGGGATGTTACCCCCAGGTGGAGGAATGAAAGTGGTATGGGATAGGTATGCTAGCTACTTGAATGGGTACAGTGATCGGAATGGTAGATGTGGGCCCCATCGAGGGCATACCCAAAGCGGGTGTGGTAGCTGGTGTGGTGGTGGATGCTCCACCAATGGTCCCTACAAAGAAAGGGTTGGAAGTCATGCTAGCCATGGGGCTGGTTGGTGTAGTGTGAGTGGGGTTCTCAGACTTTGCCTCGGAATCAGAGGTAAAATAAGGGGTGCCTAGATCGGGTGACGAAGTTCTATGCCATTGACGAGTAGAGTCAAGTGACAAAGCTCGAGATCTATGATGAGTGGTATCAAGTGATGAATATATACATCTATGACGGGTGATGTCAAGTGAATCGTGCTATGGGGGCTCACCCCGAAGGGGCCGAGAATGTCTCGGGGACTCAATGGTGATAGATGGTGTCAAGTATCTCGGGATTGTGTTGAGTGAAAAATAGCTCAAAAACCCTAACACAGCCGAGTGTGCAGAAGGAGAGCTCAAAAAATATGGCACTCAGGCCAACAACCAACTCAAAACACTTACTGTAACAGTTGTGCTACAATAAGCGGAGTATCAATAGAAATGGTCAAAATACCAACAAGCAGCAGGTTTCCTAGAAAATAAAAATAGTGGACTCACTAGACCAAAAGGAGGTAAGCGAGAATGCAAACACCTAGCTAAATAGTATTCTGACTCAACTAGACATATCCTCTGCAAGGTAATGAAATCCAAGTCAAACAATATGGATAGTAGAGCCAAGTGGCTAAAGATATCTCCTACTGGGAGGGACACCAGGTAGTCAATCCTAGAAGAAAGGCAACTAAGATACCCCGTTGATGACACGCCCATAAAAGGTGAATTTGCAGTTTGGTTCTATCACCGTTGTATCCCCATATGGGTAATACACTGAGAAATATGAAAGGTATCCTTCGGTTACTGAATGGAGTGTGGTATTCCACTCAGGCCTCTGGAACCAGTCTGGCTACTTCAACCCTCCTAGGGGAGAGGCCCTCTGATAAACTAGTTGTGAACGTGCCAAAAAGTACTAGGGGATTTTGGTTCCCTAATGGACAACAACTATGTCTCAAGTGTAAGCAATCGAGGGGTGTTATTGGGATGCTTATCCCCCCGATCCTACCTAACTACAAGATTCTTATGTGTTCCCCAAGTGGGGTTAGAATGTTGGTTGTGTTAAGTAGTATTTTAGGGCTCACTTGAATTAGGTGACAGAGTGTGTGCGTGTGAGATGATGAACCCAAGTAAAAGTGCCACGGGGTGGGCAAGTTTCTAACTAAAAATAACAATGCAGAAATTAAACTTTGAAATGCAAAATTTTTTCTTTTCAATTAAAATGCTGAAATTTAAAAAATTATGTATATGGAACAGAAATAATACTGCAGAAAAAGGATATAGGGAAGTATGGCTGCAGATAGGATAGGTGGCTGTGCAGGTGAAGAAAATATTGCAGCAAAGTACTGGGCTCAAACAAGGAAAAAGTGCAGAAAACAGACCGCAGGTGTGTGGCGAATCTGCGCTGTCGAACCGCGGGAAATAGGTCGACAGTCACGAGCAGATCGCGGGAAAATGGCTGAAAGACGCAGGCGGACTACGGGAAAAAGGCCGAAAGTCGCAGGCGGATAGTAGGAAAATGGTTGAAAGCCGCAAGCGGACCGCGGGAGAAAGGCCCAAAGTCGCAAGCGGATAGCAGGAAAATGGATGAAAGCCGCAGGCATACCATGGGAAAAAGGTCGAAAGTCACAGGCGGATAGCTAGAAAATGGTTGAAATCCGCAGGCGGACCGTGGGAAAAAGGCCTGAAGTCGAAGGCGGATAGCAGGAAAATGGCTGAAAGTCGCAGGCAGACCGCGGGAAAAAGGCTGAAAGTCGTAGGCAGATAGCAGGAAAATGGCTGAAAGTCGCAGGTGGACTGCAGGAAAAAGGCCGAAAGTCATAGGTGGATAGCAAGAAAATGGCTGAAAGCCGCAGGCGGACCGCGAGTAAATGGGTAAGCAGCCGCAGTCAGATCACAAAAAACAAGCTAAGAGTCGTGGTCAGATCATAGGTAACAGACTAAAAATAGTTGGTAGATCGTGAGAAACAGTCTAAGAGCTGCGGTCAGATCGCAGGTAACAGTCTGAAAGCTGGGGTCGAATCGCAACTGTGGGGAAAAAATACGCGGTTTACGATAGCCGAAAGGAAAAAACAGAAAAATATTGCAGAAAATTAAAAACGTTTAAAACTATAACCAGAAATTCAAAGGAACACTGAGGGAGTTGCCAAAACTGTAGCTAAGGTTTTCACCCTAGCATGTGCAAATGAGCACCTACTAAGGAGAAGGGCTCCTTAGTAGCAGTTCAATAAACAATAAAATAAAGCAATAAAACAATATAAAATTTAACCTAGCATGAGCATTAACATAAATAACAAAACATGAAAATATGGTGAAGATCTCTCTTTTTGTATTAAAAATACCTCAGATGTAGAGGTTGGTGGAACCTTTGCAGTAGTCCAAGAGGGTTGCTTCCAAGCTCCAGTGTTGTTCCTTCTCCTTCTTCCAAAGATGTTTTGGGTGTGGGCCAAAATGGTTCTCAAGAATTGGCTCCAAATGGAGAGCTAGGGTTTCAAGTAAATTTTTAGTAGCATGAGAATAGGGATGATTGTGGATGAAAAATTGGGAGCCTCCATCACCTATTTATAGGTTTTTAGTGGTGTAGTGCTGACCTATGGTTTTGGGCACCATATGGTTTAGGTCAGCTGTATAGGGTTTTTGCTTCCTTTTTTCCCTCTTTTTCCTCTTTTTTGTATTTTTTATTCCCTTTTTAGAGGGTTTTTGCTATTTTTGGAGGAATTTACATTATTTTGGGGGGCAAAAGGGGGGTTTTGGCCTTTTGGAGGCTATTTAATCATTTTTTGGCCTTTTGGAGGCTTTTCAATGGGTTTTTTTGGCTTTTTGGAGGCTTTTTAATGGGTTTTTAAGGTTTTGGAGGCAAATATGGTAGGAAATATGGACAAATGAGTCATGTAATGAGGGAAATGGGGTAGTGAGCACTTTTTTCATGTTAACATGGAAGAGGTACAAGATCCCAAGTATCGTTCACCATTAAGGAATGATATTCTTCATCCATAGCTGCATCTCAATCTGGATTTCCTGAGGCTTCTGCAAAGGTTTCTGGATCATGATTCTCAAAAACTTGAGCCAAAAGGGAAGAGGCTCGCTGAAACTAAGAATGTGTTTGATGTTGATCTCTAGGATCACCGTCAAGATCACCAGCTGCTTCACATGTTGAATGGACCCATCGAGGAAGCACTTGTGCCGGTGCAACTGGAGGAATAGGAGCAGGCGGAGGTGGATTTTCATCCTCACTGTCATCATCAGAAACTGGAGTTGGAAACCTGTCAAGGAAGTTGGAAGAAGAAGAAGAAGGCACAATCGCCGAATCAGGCTCGTAGGCCAAAGATGGCACAATCGTCGAGTTAGGCTCGTAGGCCAAGAGACTTTCATCAAATTTAACATCTCTTCTAATTATTACATCATGAGAATGTGGTTGAAGAAGTCTATAACCTTTTACATCTTCAGAATATCCAACAAATATGCACTTTTCACTTTTAGGCTGCAATGCTTTCCGTTTTTCATCCAGAATGTGAGCCCATGCTTCACTACCAAACACACGAAAGTGACTTACATATGGTTTAATTTTACTACATGCTTTTTCCAATGTGATATCTTGTAATGCTTTAGTGGGGGTGCGATTAACTATGTAATTTGCACAATTAATGGCTTCAGCCCAAAATTGAAGACTTAGTCCCTTAGATTGGATCATACAATTAGCCATTTCTTTTAAAGTGCATTTCTTCCGTTCAGCTACACCATTTTGTTGTGGTGTATATGGAACAGTGTGTTGTTGTTGGATTCCTTGTTTAGTGCAGAAAGTAGTGAAATTTTTGTTAACATATTCTCCTCCATTGTCAGATCTTAACTCAATAATTTGATGACCAGATTGTTTTTCAACAAGGGCCTTGTAGGCCAAGAACATGTTAAATATTTCGCTCTTATGTTTTAGGAAATAAACCCAAGTGCGTCTGGTGTAATCATCAATGAAAGTTAAGAAATATTTGAAACCAGAAAAGGAAGCAGATGGAAGAGGACCACGCAAGTCACTATGCACAAGCTCCAAGGGAACCGAGGCGTGCCAAGAGGCACGTTTGTCAAAACTTTCCTGATGATGTTTTATGAGTACACAACCAGAACAAACACCATCCCTGCAAGATACCATCGGAAGACCTGTCACCATATTGTCTTTACATAGTTTTTGCAATGAGCGATAATTTAAGTGACCAAATCGCTCATGCCAAAGTTTGTTCAAGTTATCACTATCAGAAACAAAAACTGAAGGAAAAGGTGATGACCCAAAGTTGTTAAACTTGTACAACCTGGTAATATCATCAACAATTTCGGTAGCTAGGACCTGTTGAGGATCTTTAAAATCCTTGATTACAACTTGGTGAGGTGTAAACATCACAGTTTTACCTTCACCAAAATGAGTGATTTGATAGACTGATAAGAAATTGCAGGAAATTCTTGGAACACATAGTACATCACTGAAATGACCATTATCTACTGGAATTGTTCCAGCTCCTACAACACTTAGAGATCTATCATCACCAACAAATATTTGTTTAGTGTTACATTCATGCATAGTAGAAAAGATGGCTTGATCTTTAGCCATATGATAAGATGCTCCAGAATCAATGAGTCATTCATTTGAAGTAGAAGAAGAAGATGCATTATAAGAATAACCAGAAGCACAAAGTGCATGTCCATGAGAGCTAGATTCTGAAGGTGAATCTAGGTTGATGCGGTGCTTCTTCATTGCTGCTTCCAAGGCTGCCATCTTCTTGAAACACTTAGATTCATCATGATTATCTTTCCCGCAATAGTTGCAATGACGCTCAGTCTTCTTGCCTTTTGGCTTGGATCCTTTGTCATTTTTTAAAGAAGGAGCTGACTAAGAGGGTTTGAGACCCTTGTTTGACTTATTATTGCAAAAATTTTGTTTCTTGGGAGGCTTGGACTTTTCTTTCTGTTGGGACAATAAGGCTTTCCCAGATGTATCTGCATTTTTAATTATACCAAGATGGATGAGCTTATCTTGCTCTCTAATCAAGGAATTACAAAAGGATTCAAGACTAGGCTCTTGATAGCTAGCTGCATTCAAGGATTCTTTCATGGAGTAAAATGTAGATACAAAAACAGAATATGCAGGTCCAAGTTTGGAAAGAATATGATAAATGCATTGTTTGTCTTCCCTCTTAATCTTGCATTCTTCACATAAGAGTTTAAGAGTTTTGTACTTAGATAAATAATCTTGTATGCATGAAAAATCACTTGGATTTAAAGAAATCAACTCATTTTCGAGTTGGTGACCTCGAATTTCATTGTGTTTACCAAACACAGATTCCAACTTGTCACAAGCAGCATCAGGTTCATCAATTCCAGATATGTGGAATCACAAATCAATAGAGATTGACATCCCAATCAATCCATGAGCTTTGTCACCTATATTTTTCCATTTGATTTTCTTGTCATCATCAGTGGGTTCTGTTTCTTTCCCTGAGGTAATTCTGAAAAGTCCCCTACTTCGTAGAACATCATCCATATGAGATTTCCATGAGAAATAGTTAGAACTAGTAAGTAGAATATCACAAGGGGAGGCCATACTGCAAATTAATGGTTATAAACAGAAACCAATAGTTTGGAGGCGAAGAGCTCAAAAAAATAGGCAGTTTTAAAAAACATGGCACTGAAAACTGACTCTGTATGATGAAGTTATGCTTGAACAAAGAAACTGTTGAAGATGTCCCCAATAGTGAGATGGCAGATAGAAAATGACCAGCTAAAAAAAAGGACCCCCTTCTTCCCAAGATGAACCTTTGACAATCACTTTACAAGAAGGTTGCTTTAAGTGAATCACTTTTATAAAATAAGTGATTTCACTTTTACAATGGTGTTACTTTAAATAGTGCAGTAATAAAAAGGAACTTAAGTGACTCACTTTTTATTTTTATTTTTTATTCTTTAAGTGAGATGCACTTTTACAATAAAGTAACTTGAAAATAAAAATTGCATGCACTTTTTCTTTTAAAAGTAACTTCCTAAGACTTGAATTCAAGACCTATTAAGGAATAAAGCAACTTTAAACCAAGTGAGCTAGATTAAAAGGTATGTAAAATATGGGAATGAGGAAGGGGGCTTTTTTTTCTTTTTTTCTTTAACTCTTCTTGCTCGGTTTCTGTGCTTGCCTTTTTTTCCTACAAAACACACCACAAACCAAAACAAAACAAAAAAATTCCACATGTTTGGGGTTAGATCTTGTTAGCTTGCCTGGAAAGTCTACGTTTTCTTTCCATTTTTTATTTGCCGAGATCACTCAAGGTGCACGACAAAGAGCATATGCAGCCGAGAAAAACCCTTTCCCTTTATGTTTCTAATTCGTCGAGATCGCACAACATGCACGGCAAAGAGCATACGTATACAGGGAAAGCAACAATCTGAAACTAAAAAAATCTAATAATAAAAACTGATCAAATATGAGATATTTTAAAAATTAAAAATAAAAAAGCGCCAATGTAACAGTATACCTTTAGATCTGATGAAATGTGCATTTCTGAAGCAACTGGGAACCGTTTTTGATCAAATGAAAACTATTTCCCAATGGAAACAGTGCTTCAGACGCAATGGAACACCTCCCACAGCCCAGAAATGCACATAAATACCAGAACCAGAAACCCTTTCAAGTTTCAGCAACAACAGTTCAACATCTAGATCATAACCAGAAGCGACTCTTCATAAAAGCTCTGATACCATGTTCGGGTACATAGGGTACTCCCAAAAGACTGAACACCTAGAGAAACCACCTCACACAAATAGATCACAGATCAATACACCGATGTTTTGACGTGGTTTAAAACCGCATGAGGGAAACACTCCACAGCCCCGACCAAATAGCTTCTACGGGACAATTTATTATGCAAAGAAAGAAAGTTACAAATGAACTTCTCATAATCGATCAAATTTTCAATGACCCTCCATGCTCTTTAAATAGAGATCATGGACCAATTGGGTGTTAAGCCAAAGATCAAGGGTAGGTATGATCTAAAGATAAGTTGAGTCGTCGGATCACTCTATGTCGAGAACATATCGTGACCATCGGATTAAGTATTTACAAACGCATACTAAAGAAATACACTTTCCTAAAATATATATTGCACAAGTTGATCTTAACTAACTCCTAAGTGTCTAAATATCCTAACAATATGAGGCATCAACCAACAATGATTAAAATCCTTAGTAATGACCAATACTCACACATGCAAAGTCACTCCACCATGCACTTTTTGCAGGAAACAAGGCCATGCAAGCAACCTACACCCCACCTTGCCAAAGATCATAAATTTGCTCAACAACCCTGTCTGTGTGACCCATGCTCCACGAAAAATACTAGGGGATTTTAAAATTTGGTTGAACTTTTATCTTTAATTCTTTTAGATGCAAAGACTTGAAGCAATGAGACAATTCAATCCATGAAATTCATACAACCATAACACAACATATACCCTGGGGAAAATCCTCAAAATTATGAGAACAAAAACCCCAACAGTTCTTCTCAATATAATATAATGGATAACAGAGAATGCTTTCTCTTACAACATAGTAGATTTCTTTTAGAAGATAAGATATTATTAAACACTCTTGATGAAGATACAGAAGCAATAGAGAAGAGAGATCAATCGAATGTGTGCCCAACACAACAATAACAAGCATGAACAATACCTTGCACAAAGAGGCACCTTTCCTTCAATGGAGAAGAGAATTCGCTTCACAATGGATTCATCAATCCTGTATAACATATTTATACATCCTTCTCTTCTATTTTTAAATTCTAATTTCAGGATGAACTCGCCCTCAAACTGGATTTATTAATCTTGCATGTAGAGGTGCGCCCCACTTCTCATGTAGTGCTTTATCTCACTTAGTTGTCACTTAGGATGAACTCGCCTCTTAACTTAAAGCTTTCCCACTTAGTTAGGTGTCTAACTTAAGTGTCGACATGCAAGTGTCACAAATCATGTGTCATATTTTAGTTTAACATAAGTGTTGTCATGCAATAACACATAGTTAACTAGATCTTCTTTGTTGTCACTTAGTTAACTCTCTTTAACTAAAGTGTCGTATTTTAGTTTAACTAAAGTGAAAACACTTTAGTTAATTAGTCATTCTTATTTAACACTTAGTTAACTAAAATCATGCTGATTGATTTACTTGAAGTGACAATTGTGATTTCTTTACTTAAATGAGGCATATCCTTAAATGATGCTTTAACTGAAGGATTGATACTTAACTGAATATTTACAACTGAAGCTTTAACAATTCGAGTTCTATTTAATTAGCTAAAGTGTTTGCATGGGAAATTTTGAATTATCTTGATCTCTATGCTTTATATTTTATTTCTTTATCTTTTACTACATGGTCAATATGTGCTAACTTTAATTATCCATCACATTACATTATACTAAGAATAATTATTGGATGTTTTGATCATATTATATTATTCCAGTCCAAATGATCATGTGCTAAATTAATTCACTTTAGAGGTGATCAATCTCTAAAGGAGACTTAACAGCAATCTGGTGATCATGGTTAATAATACATTACATGACATTAAATGCTTTAAACAAGTAAAGCATGACCTTTATACGGAAGGTCCACCTCTATATGGGAGGTCCATCTCATGGATACCTTTATACAGAAGGTTCACATGATAATCATGACTTGACATACAAGTTCAGACTCTTGTCCAACAATACTTTACAACATCATTACTTTGATCAAGTACATATATATGGGAGGAATAACCTTTACATGGAAGGCAATCAAAATGCTCACCTCTATACAGGAGGATCAATCTTGGCTACAAAATACTGGTTTGGATAATGTCTCATGATGTTGTATATTTAACAGGGGACACATTATCTTCGCTTGCAACTATATCCAAATCATTGTGTATGAATCACATGCGTTTGATTTGTTCACATTTTGAGAATTAGACACACCATTGTCCTGATATCTCTCAATTTCAATATTCTTTGGACACCATCCACTTCACTCAGCCATTGGAAGGTGCATCTCCCCTGGTCATCACTAGAAATGGATTTTATCAATACCATTACAACCATGGTCCCTATAGGAATCTCCCTTATGGCACCTCAATCGATAGATTACATACCCGACAAACAGTTACCTCTTCGGCGACCACAAATTCCTGCCATAGTCCTTAACCACACCTATGCTACTCCCCCATGTCAATCATGCAAGTTGATGTCTCATCATTATTTCAAATGTCCTATATTATCCGCATTCCACACCCTTCGTGTGACTCAAAAGTGACTATCGGATAACCTTATCCCTTTTGGAACCACTCTCCCAATGGTAATTGAATATGATAATGATCCTACAGACAACAACGAAGAACCCAATATACCTGGGGTTTCTCATCACCTTAGCAATACTGATCCCCCATCACTAGTTTCCTGGGACTCCTTATATCCCCTAATATTCCCCCAAGAAGAGATTCCACTGCCTCCCCCAAGCACCCTTGGTTATTTGGGCATCCTTCATATTGATTTAGTTTTCCTCCTACCAAGTGTCTCTACCACCAATGCTGACTCCAACCCACCAATTGATCACCCCATCATAATTAGTCATTCCATCCATACTAACTTAAAGGATTCATTTTCCTCTGATGAATACATGTTAGAGTAATATGCCTTCTCTATGGATGAAGAGATAATAGAATCCATGCACTCATATGAACCCCCATGGGATTCCCTCCACCATAGGTCATCATTTGTCCATACTCAAATCCCAGAAATCATGTTGGTGGCCCAGCAATATGCCATGGAATCAAAGGATTTTCTAAACCCCATTCATATTGATTGGTTCAAAAATCCCTTTCCATCCCCTAACACTTTCAAAGATGGAAATCTAGCCAATATTTCCCCCACAATCTAGGTGGATATCTCTACAAACCTAAGAGTCATCGAGAATATTTCCATTGGTGCCTCATGTTCATCATAGGAAATTATTGACTTCACCTCCCTCTTAAAAAACAAATTGATGTCTTCACATGGTCATAGGAAGAAATGCTAGGCCTAGACCCTTCAATAGTCAAACATCATATTGACACTTGGCTCAACGCCACCCAAATTAGACAAAAACAATGACCCATCCACCCCTCTAAATCCCCTTCTGTCAAAGATGAGATTGAAAAAATCCTACAGGAAGGATTCATCTTCCCCATTGCTTACACATCCTGGGTCTCTAACCCTGTCCTAGCTGTCAACAAAAATCAAGGTACCATTCAAGTCTGTACATATTTCCACGATCTCAACTTAACATGCCCCAAATACAATTACCCGACCCCATTCGTCGACCAAATCATTGATTCCTATGCTAGTAGTGAAATATTGTCCTTTATGGATGGGTTCTCTAGTTAAAACCAAATACAGATCCTCCCCCAAGATCAGTATAAAACAACATTTACCACACCTTGGGGCACCTTTGCTTACAAATGTATGCCCTTTGTTATGAAGAACATCAGTACTACCTTTCAACATGTTATGGCGTACATTTTTAATGACTTAGATCACATCATCCTTGCCTTCTTAGACGACCTCACCACCAAGTAAAAAAAATGTTGTGAACACCTCCACGATCTTCACACCATATTCATGCACTATCAAGAATATAAAATAATATTAAATCCCCTCAAATGCATGTTCTATGTCACTGCATAACGATTATTAGGAATCATCGTATCCAAGGAAGGCATCACCGTCAACCCATCGAAATTCCAATCCTTCCTCAAACAACCCCCACGAACACGACGCCTATTGCAAAGCATTCAAGGAAATGTAAAATTCCTTCATCATTTCATCCCTGATTATACCACTCAAGCGCACGGTTTTTTGTGCTTACTTAGGAAAGAGATCTCCTTAAATGGGATGACCATGCCCAAATCTCCTTCGATGCTATGAATAAATCCTTGTATTCATCTCCCCTCATCTCACCTCCAAAATTTGAAAAAGATTTTATCCTTTATATCTCAGCGTCACCTTCCATTGTAGCAAGTGTTCTGGTCCAACCAGCCAAGGATCACCATGAACATGTAATTTACTACACTAATAAAACCTTAGCAGGACCAGCACTCAATTAAACTCATGATGAGAATCTTGCATTAGCCGTCATTCTTTCCATACAAAAAATATGCCACAACATTTTTCTCCGAAAACAACCATGGTCACTGACTCAAACCCCATGCAATACATACTTAGCCGCATGATTATCAATAGTAAGTTTGCACGTTGGATTGTTACCCTGCAAGAATTCGACCTTGAATTCATGATCCCTAAAATAAAGAAGGCATTATCCCTAGCCAAGTTCATCACTGATATCCCATCCATGACCTCAAGCAAACCTATGCATGACCAATTACCTAATGAACATCTCTTCATTATCACCAATGACGACCCATGGTATGGCTATATCCTAACTTATCTACGTACTTAGAAGTTCGCCCACACCTATCCTGCGATGACCACTGACATATATTTCATTAGGAAACAAGATAACTTCTCATAGGAGATGTCGTGTACCATCATGGTATTGAAACCATCCTACGTCGTTGTTTAACACATGAGGAAGCTGAACAAGTTCTCAATGACTGTCATAATGGAGCATGTGGAGGCCATCTCTCAGGCCTAGCTACCACCAAAAATATTATGCACCAGTTACTTTTGTCCCTCAATACTCAAGGATTGTTTCTACGCAGTCAAAAGATGTGCAAATTATCAGGAATTTTCTTGCAAAACATGGCCACCACCTGCCCCCCCTCCATCTAGTAATCACAGCCGGCCCATTTTGCAAATGGGAAATTGATTTTATGGATTGTTTCCCCACTTTAGTGCAAGGCCACCAATATATCATCATATTCATTGACTACATTACTAAGTGGGAAGAATCCATGCCCACGTTTGATTGCAAAGGCTTCATTTCCACGTGCTTTTTCTGTAACCACATCATCTCTCACTTTGGCATACCCAAACAATTGGTATCTGATAAAGGAACCCATTTTTGTAATGAAAAATTTCGAGAAATATCCCAGTTGTTAGGATTTAAAAATGAATTTTCGACATCCTACTACCCTTAGGAAAATAGTCAAGTTGAATATGTGAACAGAGTTCTCAAAACTATGCTCCAATGCACAATAAATAAAAACAAATCTAATTGGCATCACATTTTATTTTCAGCTCTTTGGGATTATTGTACCTCAGTCAAAACAACTACAAGATTTACTCATTTCTGCCTCGTCCATGGATTAGAAGTCGTACTTCACATAGAGTGCCAAATCCCTACCCTCCAATCTACTATGGAGTTGTTACCTGATACTCCTGCCCTTGATATTTTTTTTTTACTTTGGAACATCTCAACAAAGAATTTCATGACTCACTCCAACAAAATGAGGCCATGAAGTTTCTCTCAAAATCACACTATGGAATACATGTTCAACCTCACACCTTCAATGAGGTATACTTTTTCCTCATCTTCAACGCAAAAAGAAACAACAAACCAAGACCTGGTAAATTGGTATCCAAATGGGCAGGTCCTTATGTCGTTAAAAAATGCCTCCCCAAAGGGGCATATGTCTTAACTAAACAAAAGGTATTACCCTCAACATCCCTGTCAATAGGTTGTACCTTAAGCACGTATACCCCTGACAAGGAGCACCACACAGGTGCACTATTTTTTGGTTTCCTATTTTGCATCGTCAATAACTTTGTCATGCTCTTTGATACACTTGGGTTTGTGCACTGTATGTGCAATATTACGACCAAGACACGTAGGACAACACTTTTTTTTCCATGATAAGCAAAGACTCCATCCCTTGGCAACGACGTCGGTCTTCTATCATGGGTATCATCTCAAAACTGGCATATAGACAATGCCTCCCCTCTATTTGAATTGCTTTTACCAGACATTCCCATTGATAACCATAGGGTCCTCATCCCCGATAATGATATGCCATCAATATCACTACTACAGGTAGAATTATTCCCCCATGGGTGTACAAACCATTGCATTCTAGTCATCATTTGACACCCATGATGTCTAACCCCCCACGAGCCCGAGTAATTTGATAAACTTTGAAATGATCAACCCATAGTTCATCATTTTATAGCTTCCCAGTTACCCCCCCACTGTCAATAGTCAGTTCCATCAAGTTACTCGGCATATGTTACGATCAAGAAACACAGTCACCCAGTCATACCTCCATGAGCACATTACCATATGCAATCTACCTTTATCTCCGCCAAGACCCAATGGGACCCCCACCTTTCACACTCTATCCTAGTTATTATCTCTTTCTCTACTTATTTGCTTCACTTTCCATATACTTTTTTCCCCTTCTCCCTAACTACTCTTCTAATTTTCATGTGCAGGTTCTACTCCTCAACATGCTGCAAAGATTTCCTTGTTCCTCCCATCATTTTCACAATAAATCTCCATCTTCAGTTTATCATTTCTCTAAAACATAAAAACAATCACATATTTATATTTCAATTGCCATATGCACATTCACAATACTCGTATTACTCTACTATTATGAAATTTTGGAAATAACTCTCATGGTTCAACACTAAACATTTTGATTCTAGTTCCATGTGACTTCTCTGGATGTGCCTACTACATCTCCTAGCTTCACTTGCAATACAGCATTCTTTTATTGCACCCCAAGCTGCAATCGCTAGTTTAAATTCAATATATAGTATACGTTACATTTGTTTAACTTTTTTCATTTATAATTTTCTATCATACCTATCTCACGAATCATCATAACTTAAAACATTGTCACCTATCTCAGGCATCATCATAACTTAAAAGTTGTGAAACCTATACTTATTAAATGTATTATATGATTCAAAGGAAACTTAAAACTAATCTAAGGGTGATCAGTAAGGGAATATTTTTCCTGCACATGGAGATGTTGAAAGAAGAAAGCACTCTCATTCAATTCTTCCACCGATAATAGGAGGGAAATTTACTGAAGCGCACTTGATTTTTGATAGAAAACAATAGAGGGATTACTTTGACAATTGCTAAGAAAGGGAGTATGAGATAAATAATCAATATTTTAGATGAATAATTACTTCAAGAATCAACTAAAGAAAGAGAAAAGGCACTCAATAAGCACCCCGTAGTGTATCATTTAATGTTGTTGCTTAGGAGATGTGAATAGTGGGATTGACTGTTGAATCAAATCCAAAGGTTCACATCTCAATAGAAGTAGGTAAGTACAAAGTGAAATAACTATTTAATCGCAGTAGGTAAGTACAAAGTGAAATAACTATTTAATCGCAATAGGTAAGTACAAATTGAAATAACTATTTAAAGAGATTGGAAAACAAGTTAAGCAATTAACCATTTAAAAAGATTTAGGATAATTATATAATGTATTTACTAAACATTTAAAATTTTAAATGAATAATATGTCTTGTACTGAAAATATTATACAAAATTCAAAAGAATTAATCAGTAAGTTATAGTATCTTCCCAAAATTATTACAAACTCTTACACATACTCATTAAATGGATTTTAAATATGAGAATGATTTTATATTCAAATCATATCTTTTACTGGAGCTTTCTTATATAGGTTGGAGAACCTCCCTCTTTGGATTTGTGATGATGATGATGATGGTGGTGGTGGTGGTGGTGGTTAACTTCCACTGAGACCAATGTTCTATTGGAACTTAGAAGAAAGAAAAGAATAAATTACTCAAGTTTTGTTATAAAATTTTATTCCTATGCTCAAAAATATTAGAAAGAAGCATACTGAGGTCAACATAATTTTGACAATTTAGAAGATTAGGGAGGTTAGTATTATAATAAAGATTATGAAATTGCAATTTAATGTGGGTGTACGCAGGGAACTATATCTATATGTGGCCGTATGCAAGGCATATTCAAGTTTTAACTATATATATTCCATGAAATTCAAACTTTCTCTTCAAGATTACTTGAACTTCGAATGAACAATCAATAATCACCTTTATCAAATTGACATTGAAATTTTTAGACGTTTATTGTAAAATAACTATGAGTATTAAATAACAATTAAACAAATAAATAATATAGTGTTTTTTATATTTAAAAAATAATATATATGAAAAAATATATTAATTTTTTCTATTTTTTAATTAGAAATACACATAATATATTATAAGTAAATATCATTTAATTATGTAATAATATAATATGAAGATATAGTAAAATATAAATCTATATAAGATTGTCCTACATACATATATATAATATTTCATTTCAGTTTCAAAAATTTTGTTATAACTAGCCTAGATCCATCTAAACTTTGGATCTACCATGCGCCAAGAAGGATCAATTCCCTAGAGTTGAAAACATATTTTAGTGTATATCTCCCTGCATGCAACATCTCTTCATTATTTTTTATCTTTGTTGGCATATATCCATTCATTCCAATGGAAAATACAAATGATTTCTCCTCCACCGTTGTTGCATCTCCCTGCAGCAGCAACAAATCTTACCATATATTCATCAACCATCACAGTCCTGATGTCAGAAAAACCTTTGCAAGCCCTCTCTACCACTGCCTCTTTTATGCACATGGATTAAGAGTATTTTTGGACAAGCATCAATTTCAAGTTGGAGAGGACTTTCCGTTTCAAATAAAGTATCAGATTAGAAATGCATCCATGCATATGGCGATTTTCTCCGTTGGATATGCTGAATCAAAATCATGTCTCATTGAGCTCCTCTACATGTTGGAGACAAAGGATCCAATTATTCCTTTGTTTTACCATGTAAATCTCACTGATATTCAAGGGACGAAGGTTAAAGGAGTGTATGATGAACGCATGTTCAAACTAGAAGAGAAGAAAACACATGACACTCATACTCATTAAGAGAAGTCGCGACACAACCCCGCCACTATTCAAAAGTGGAGGGAGGTTCTTTCTATTGTTTCAAAAATAAGTGGGGTAGATCTACAGTGTGACTTTAATGGGTGAGAACTCCCCTTATATCACAAGTTTTATGCATATCTAAATGGTATTAATTATGTGTGGACGTTTCTAACTTCATTTATATATTTTGTTGTGAATAACCAGTGATGAGGGTGAGCTCATGGAGAATATTCTTCAATGTGTCTTGGAAAAGCTTAAGAGTAAATCGGTGAGTTTGTTACCTTCTAGGATCTATGTGTTGCATCAAACCTTTTTCAAATATTGGTTCTCGATTTCTCACACAAACCCTTTTTAAATTTTGGATTAGGTAAAAAGATGGGATTACCTTTTTCCATGTACTCAGATAAATCAAAGAACATTCAAATATTAAACCCAAGATATCGCAATAAATGTCACACCCTACCTCTCTTGCTTCCCAATATTAATAGTAGCTTTCACCAATGTCAATCCTTGTGACTTATGGATTGTTAACCACCCTGCAAGTTTTTTTAGTGCTTTCTTGAATCTCCCTGACTTGCAAGAGTAGATTGTGGTCTGAGAAACCACAACCCAAAGGAATTTGAGCCCTCAAAATTACCTGTGGATTGCACTTGGCCTGAACCGCACTAGCCTCAACTTTACTGGGTTTTTGGGTGTCACCTCCCAACTAAGTAACCCCTAAGGGGAATTGAACTCGGGTCTCCTTGCTAATGAGACCCACACCCTAACCAAGTGATATAGCGGGAATTGAAAACCACCATGCAAATTTCAATGGAAGTTGTTTTTATTACCTCTTTCTAATCCAGTATTTGAGACAATTTCCTCTCCCGATGATGAGACTGACTTAGAGGCTCGAAACGTCGATATTTTACTATTGATAACGTAGTCTTCCTCCCTTTACTTTTCAATACTCAGTATGTAAACTCTATGAATGGCTAGATCCCAGCCCTCCATGGAAGGATAGTGATGGACGGACTTAGATCCCTTGAGAAGCTATGACTAAAACTGGTGAGGAGAGTAGTCGGCCTTCATTTCTTAAAAAAATGCAGTATTTAAGGTCATCTTCTCTCTAATCCAGTATTTGAGACAATTTCCTCTCCTGATGATGAGCCTGACATAGAGGCTCAAAATGTCGATATTTCACTATTGATAACGCAGTCTTCCTCCCTTTACTTTTCAATACTCACTGCGTAGACTCCATGAACAACTAGATCGCAGCCCTCCATAGAAGGGTGGTGCTGGAAAAACTTGGATCCTTTGAGAAGCTATGACTAAAACTAGTGAGGAGAGTAGTTGACCTTCAGTTCTTAAAAAAATGCAGTATTTAAGGTCAGCTTCTCTCTAATCCAGTATTTGAGACAATTTCCTCTCCTGATGACGAACCTAAATTAGAGGCTCGAAACATCGAGGTTTCACTATTGATAACGCAGTCTTCCTTCCTTTACTTTTCAATACTCAATGTGTAGACTCCATGAATAGCCAGATCGCAACCCTTCGTGGAAGGGTGGTGCTGGATAGACTTAGATCCTTTGAGAAGCTATGACTAAAACTGGTGAGGAGTGTATCCGACCTTCAGTTCTTAAAAAATGCAGTATTTAAGGTTATCTTCTCTCTAATACAGTATTTGAGACAATTTCCTCCCCTAATGATGAGCCTGACTTAGGGGCTCGAAACATCAAGATTTCAATATTGATAACGCAATATTCCTCCCTTTACTTTTCAATACTCACTACATAGAATCCATGAACATCCAGATCACAACCCTCCATGGAAGGGTGGTGCTGGACAAACTTAGATCCTTTGAGAAGCTATGACTAAAAATAGTGAGGAGAGTAGCCAACCTTCAATTCTTAAAAAAAATGGAGTATTTAAGGTCAGCTTCTCTTTAATCTATTATTTGAGACAATTTCCTCTCTAGGATGAGCCTAAATTAGAGGCTCGAAACGTTGAGATTTCACTATATATAACGCAGTATTCCTCCCTTTAATTTGAAATACTCATAGCGTACATACTCCATGAATAACCAGATTGCAGCCCTCCATGGAAAAGTAATGTTGGACAAACTTAGATCCTTTGAGAAGCTACAACTAAAACTAGTGAGGAGAGTATCCAACCTTTAGTTCTTAAAATTTGCAATATTTAAGCTCAGCTTCTCTCTAATATATTATTTGAGACAATTTCGTCTCTTGATGATGAACCTGACTTAGAGGCTCGAAACGTCGAGATTTTACTATTGATAACATAGTCTTCTTCCCTTTACTTTTCAATACTCACTACGTAGACTCCATGAATAGCCAGATCGCAACCCTCTATGGAAGGGCGGCGTTAGACAGACTTAGATCTGTTGAGAAGCTACGACTAAAATTGGTGAGGAGAGTAGCCAACCTTCAATTCTTAAAAAAATGCAGTATTTAAGGTCAACTTCTATCTAATCCAGTATTTGAGACAGTTTCCTCTCCTGAAGATGAGCCTGACTTAGAGGCTCAAAACATCGATATTTCACTATTTCCTCTCCTGGATTAGGAAGAGTTTGAGGGGTTGATTTGTTAGGATATTCCTATACTCCATCCTAGTCCTAGTAGCATTTTCATTATTTGCATTTTCAGTCATGCATGCCCTTTTAGGGTTTGCATGCATTATTTAGGGTTTGCATGCATCCCAGTCATCAGTCCAACACCTAGACCTCAGTTAGCCAGCCCTTGGGAGCTTCTCTCAGATTAGTTTTAGCCCTCCTAGTGCTTAGTGTGCCCCTTCATGTAATTGCATGCATCTCATGCACCCTCTATCACCTACCACTCAGTTGCACTTCAGTTAATTTAGTTATCATCAGTTCATTCCTTGATTTAAGGCTAGACTGACTCTCAACTGACTGTATCACTCCGATGGATCTCAACTGACTGTACTATTTATTTGTCCATATTGTGATTAATTAATTGGTGTGTGTGAAGTATTTTTGCTTCTATCCAAGTTCTACTGTATTATTATTCTGTTGCTCATTATACTGCATTGACAACTCTTCTTCTATTTTCTAGCTTAATCAATTACTTTCTTGTGAGTTATACATCATCTCTTAGATCTGCTGTGAGGATTTTCACATGGTATCAGAGCATGTTGAGAGTATTGTTTATCTCCATTTCTGAGAGTTTTTTGGAGGTTATTATCCAGATTTCGAGTGTAGCAGTTGCAATAGTTTCTGCATTTTTGCAATAGTAGTAGTTGTAGATATTCTCTATTGTTTTTGCAGGTCTTCTATAGCTTCAATGAATTCAGAAGAAATCCCCCTTCTTTCTCCATTCAACTATGATGAATGGAAACAAAAAATGATATCATATTTGAAGAGCCATGATCTCTTTAATTGTTATTTTGAAAGAGAGTTCAAATCCTCTGAAGAGAATATTGACTGGTGTCACGTCCCCATTTTGACCCCCCTTTTTCACTAAATCGTAAATGATGTAATTATTGTAACTTAATCATGGTGAGGAGCTCAAGGCCAACGCCCCGCCATTGATTTGTCATTTTATGTACCGAAAATTAAGAGATAGATGCCTATGGTTCTTGTGCTAGAAGGGCACGATGTAAATAAGACATCATGTAAATACGAATTTAATGAAAAAGAACCCACGACCGGCTACGCAATGCAACAAAAGAGACGGGGGCACGATCTTTACGAGGAAGAGGAAGGGAAATTATTCAAACCCTTGAGCCAATGGTATTAATCCATGTGTCAATGAGGAAACCCATAAACCACCAACTACCCATTTTGTCTCATGTACCCAATCATTTAATTCTTCCCAAGAAATTGGTTAAGGCAGTTAATGCCTTGGAAATGAAGAAGTATGGGCAAGCCATTTTAGTGCATGGGCAAGCCATCAACCTGGAAATTCGTGTTTTTGCTTGTGGGGCAAGAAAACACCCACGAAATGGTGCCCAAAGCCAGGGGGAATGGGCATTCTTCACACATTCACGCAGTTGGAGCTAGCGGGGTCTTTCCCTACACATTTTTCATCCAAATCCTGCATTTCTCCATGCCTGGGAGTTCGTTTTTGCATATGCGGTAGCCTGGGAGAGGAGAGCCACGATTTGGGGACTGTATGGAGGTCGTTTTTGCCCCCGAATGTCCAAGGACGTTTTTCTAAAAACGGATTGGCTTCCCAGGGTTGTTCCCCATCTTCCCATTTCGTTTTTGTGGGTTCCCACGTTTTTCTGAGTGATTTGAGACCCCATCTCATGCATCCCACTGTGAAAATCATTTTCCTCATGCCCAGTAATTGTGGTTTTGTTGTTCAGTGCATCCCGTTTTAGATTTGGACCTGTGAGGAGGGGCTTCAAGAGTGGAAGAGGACAGGTTTGGCTTGATGAGCCCAATGGTGTATCCCTAGCTCCATGGTTGAGCCACTAGCCTAGTAACTCACCTCTGCCCACCTCTTAGCAGCCTGAGAAACCCAACTGCTAGTTGGCTTGGCTGATTCTGGCATACCTTTGGCGATGTGAGAGCCTGTTTCCCCTTTTACCTTGTGGAGATCGTGCCCAGCTCGGGGGTGACAGTGGTGCTGAGAGATTGAGGAGCACCCTGGCCTACGGTTGGGTGGAACGTTGCAGTTGCATAGCCAGTTGTGTGGGACTACTTCTGTATAAGATAAGTATTCTCTTGTGTGTTAAATTGGCAATTATCATTGGATGTGCTATTGAATTTACTTCCGCTGAGCTTTTACAAGTTATGCATGTCCATATGATCTTTTATAATTCTGCAAAGGTCTTTATTTAGCTGTCACAGAAATCTTGAGTGTATGATTAGATATCAACAACATTTTCTTAATTTCTGTTGTGTTTCTATTGCATGCCCTTATACATGTATTTGTATCAATGAGTTTAATTTAATGGATATGGGGCTAATTGCTCGGTTTAACGTCACGATTCTCTCCACCTAGCTGGTAGGATGGGAGGGGACGTGACAACTGGTTGAATAAAGGTGACATGACCTTTGGAAGAATGATATTTGCTTTTCCTGAATACATGTTATACCAAATCATTGATGATGTTGAAACTCCAAAAGAGCTATGGGCCCATCTGGATGAAAGATTCGGCAAACAGAATGAAGGATTTGGTCCAAACCTCTTCAAGAGCAAGCAAAGTGATGCATTCGCCCTCCTTGATGATATCATTGATCATGAACTAGTATCAAACACATCTCATATTGAAGTTGTCCACAAAGAATAAGAACTTGCAGATTCTACACTCATGCTCCAAATTTCTTCTAATTCGAATTATGTGCCAGCTCACACTCTAGATATTGAAGAAGGTCCTAAATCCTCTCTTGCACTAGAGTCTGTTGGTTTGCATCATGATCACATGATTATTTCCGAGGTAAAATCAGCTATTGGAGGTAATGCATTCGCTCTCCTCAAGCAATCACCTCTTATTTACTACTATATGATCATTATTCCATGCTTTAAGAAGGTTATTGAAGAATATGGCCATTGCCACCCACTTGGGATAATTTCTCATGCATCTACTAGTTTTGATCTCACCCCTGTTGGTTCAAAGGAGATCTCAAGAAACCATTGCCATCTGCTTGGGATAATTTCTCATGCATCTATTGGTTTTGATCTCACCTCTTATGGTTCAAAGGAGATCTCAAGAAACCATGATTCAAGTCTTGGATCTAATTTGGATTCTAAGCAATTACTACTTGGGATAATTTCTCATGCATATGATAGTTTTGATCTCACCCCTGCTGGTTCAAAGGAGATCTCAAGAAACTATTCTTCAAGTCTTAAATCTGATTTGGATTTCAAGCAATCATTATTATTTTATGGTTCTTTTTGGCATAATCTCACCCATGATGGTTCGAAGGAGAAGACAAAAGACTATCTGCATATTCATGTTTTTTATCCTACCTCAACTGATTCGAATCACAGGTTCAAGGATCATCCTCATACTTTTGTATTTTTTCTCATCACCTTCGATCTGAAGGGCAAGTAAAAGAACATGCCTTCTAAGCATGATCAACTTCTTTCGAAGAAGAAGATACCTCCAGACATATGACCAAGCATCACACCTGCTTGAGTTTGGAGCATTTATTTTTGTGTGTGCCTTACAGTCTATTTTGAGGGGGGGTATTTTTCCCATGAGGTTTTCCTATACTCCATCCTAGTCCTAGAAACATTTTCATTATTTGTATTTTCAGTCATGCATGCCCTTTTAGGGTTTGCATGCATTATTTAGGGTTTGCATGCATCCCAATCATCAGTCCAGCACCTAGCCCTCAGTTAGCCAGCCCCCGGGAGCTTCTCTCAGATCATTTTTAGCCCTCCTAGTGCTTAGTGCGCCCCTTCATGCAATTGCATGCATCTCATGCGCCCTCTCTCACCTACCACTCAGTTGCAATTCAGTTAATTGAGTTATCATCAGTTCTTTCCTTGATTTAAGGCTAGACTGACTCTCAAATAGCTGTATCACTCTGATGGATCTCCAGTGAGACTAGACTTCCCATTCTAACTCCAGTTAGCTCCTCATGTGCCCTCCACTGAGCCTGCTTCATTTAGTTACACTCAGTTACACCTACCACACTCAGTTAGACTCAGTTTGACTGATGGTTGACAGTTACTTGAGCATTGATGACTCCATTGATGATGAGATAGACTACTAGTTGTGCTCCAATGACACTCCAGTGATCCTTTGATCACTCCATGAAGGCTAATTTGAATTTCCACCTTAGGCATTTGAATCCTCATGCATTGTACTATTTATTTGTCCATATTGTGATTAATTAATTGGTGTGTGTGAAGTATTTTTGCTTCTATCCAAGTTCTACTATATTATTATTATGTTGCTCATTATACTGCATTGACCACTCTTCTTCTATTTTCTTGCTTAATCAATTACTTTCTTGTGAGGTATACATCATCTCTTAGATCTGATGTGAGGATTTTCACATGATTCATCCCATGGAACCCCTACATATTTATCAAATCTTACCGAAACATATGTGGGTGGTTCTGGGGGTAATGTTCCAGGTTTATACACAATTTTTTCTACCACTCCAAGAGAACCATTGACGAGGCTTGTATATGTCCATATGTTCAAAGTAATCATCACCCTATCTCCATTCGCAATAACTCAAGTTTCAATTCTTCCACATCTATTTCCACAGAATACTTACTTCTTACTCTTGTAGAAACACTGACTGCAATTGGACAATTCATATTTCTTATACAACACTTATTATGATTATGTACATCATCATTTAGCAAACAAATGTATGGCCATATTAAAGGTTCTATTCATGGAATCATCCAACGAAGTATATATATGAGTCATAAGCAAGTTCCATTCTTCCACCATTGGCATGACATCTCTAACATTCATCAACAAATAATGAAAACATTTTTTCTCATCACTTTGTCCATCTTTTCAAAACATAGTATCAAGGGTCATAACGGTTGTGAATGAGTTCCATAATTATTTTGCATGACCTTCAAATGCATATACAATTTTATCCATGACAGTTGGCAACTGACCCAAATCACCAACCAATATAACTAACCTTCCACCAAAAGGAATACTGGCATTTTCTGGGAAATCTTGTCAGTCTTGAATCAATTTTTATCAATATGGATTTCTTCCAATAAAACTCATTTCATCTATTAGGATATATTTTACATGTTTCATCTCTTCTTACAGTGTGCTTAAACATGAGCCTTGTAAATCAATTATCTCTTTGATTGGTATATGAAGTGTCGAATGAATTGTTGTTGTTGAAATGTTGAATGTTGCTACCCTCGTAGGAGCCAAAAGGAGTAATGGACTCTTCTATGGGAGAGACTCTGTTTCAAGAGAAACTCTAATAGATCCAATAAAATATGAATTTCATGTACCTGTGCAGTTCCTTGGATTATCATTCGAAGTGGATCAACCTTTGTTCTATAATGGCCAAGGATAATATCAAAAGTTCTTCTTTGTTGAACTCCCATACTCAAACAAATATGATTTTGTATACTCATTAGTAAGAATGGAATTCAACTTTCGCTTTTGAGATATGAGTGAATGGCACGATTGGAAGTGTTTCCATCCACAAAATTAGTGTTCTATTTACACACAACATCACAATCCCTATGTCCAAGCATATCAAACTCATTGTAATTTATAACTTTATACTTATACAATCCACAAATTATCTCCCACTCATGCTCCCTAGAATATCTATGTGGACTTGGATCTTATTTTCATTCATCAGATTGAACTGTTTCTATTGAAGGTAATGGATTGCAATCAACATGCCATGGTATGTATCAAAAATTTCCCAATTCTACACTATCTCATCATTTGTGTGCCCTACATCTATGCGGAAATCACGAAAGGGATTGTACAATACCAATTCATACCAACAAAATTCTACAAATTTTTCATGTTTTTTATCGGGAACATAGTTATATAGAGGAAACACACATACAATAGTTGTATTACTCCTTGGTAACCATTTATTGCCTCGCCGACGTTTTTCACACAACCATGATTTTGCAACATTTGTCAATGGAAGGTGCTCCATATCCATAGGTCACTTGGTATATGCATCAATAAGAGTTATCATTGCTATCGTTGTATGTATCAACCTACACTTGTTTGAAAACCTTCCTACCAATATTTATAACCACAAATCAATGGATGCACTCTGAAAGAGGTAGTTCTAGAATCAAATGGCATGTCTCCTAAGCACCTATGTCCCTGTCAACACTTGTTTCAGACAACAAACTATTGTATGAACGTGTTGCTGGTTCATTTGGATTCTATATAGAAGAGACACACATCAACATATTATGGAATGTTTATGATCCTTTTTCAGATTTAGCGACATATTTTTCTATGTAGTTAATGACCACCCTCTTCAAACATACAAGTTTCCAATTTATAATATCCCTCCATGTCATCAATGTTTCATGATTGTGTGTATTCAATCTATCATCGTTTCATCTCGGTTCATACCTATTTTCTCCATTTTCATCAACCTAAATTTTTGAGTGTTTGCATAGATCCCATGGTGCCTTGTATCGGCATACCAATTTTCCTTTCTTCTTTTGGAGACAGGATTTCTCATTGCATGTTATGTGATGAACTACATGATTTAAAGAAGTTCTTCATAATCAATCATACAATCAAATTGAAATATTTGTTGCATGTCCTTTAAGCATGTGATACAATATGAGGATTATCAATCACATTTTGACATCTCCATTTCCTTGCCTCAGTTGGATCTAGAGGTCTAGTACTGAGCATTAATTTATGCAAATATGGCCACTACATATCTACTGCACTTAGTGTGAAGAATATTGTGGGACACCCAATTTGTTGAATCAAGTCAGATAACTCTATAGGACACTTGCTCCAATATGAACGTATACCTCTTAGTGCAGTTCCAAATCTCATTAATTTTTTTGCTAGTCGAGAATTTGGAATTTTTTGTAAGTGATCTCATAGCTCCTCCATTTTTGTAGGTAGATATGTTATATTTCTTTTTATAAAAACTATAGAGGAATTTTGAGCACGATGTCTCATGATAATGTTAAGTAAAAAGTATCTAAATTGTGGATGCCTTCCAAACCTATTGTCATGATATCTAAGGAGATGTTTGGCATACTCATGAAGATGGGAATTCCACATTCCTGGTTGCAACAAATCAGCTTCACCTATAGGAAACAAACTTGGAAATTCCATATCAAACAATCCCTCTGTGTTATACTCATTCATGGGAGAAGAGCCACCCAGGCCAATTAAGCACATTCGTGGATCCATCATTTGCATTATTTTATTTGGGATTTGGATTATTTTCCCATGCTCAAATAATCTAATACCTCATGGTGCACTTGGAATCCTAGATGCAAACGGAGATGTTTGTAAGCCATCCAACATATTATCAATTCCTGTTACCCCTTCCAACATTGCAAACTTTGTGTCATCCTCTATTTCTGGTAAACTAACAAAATTAATCATACTTCATACATCTAATGCATTTTCAGGAAACTCATGTAGTGCATTGTAATCAATTTGAACATCATGATAATATGGACCATTTTGAATCTTATATAATAATGCATCCATTACGTATCGTCTTCTTGCAGTGAAGTCATAACTTGTTCCTTGTCATCATTTTTCCCACGGAACAATCAGTAAATCCAACTCTTTAATATGTTAAACTAATTTCATCACAACATCTTTAACCTATTGTGGAAAACTAATGTTATGCCATCTATATTTGTATTGTCCTCCTATTGAATGCATCACCTACAAAACTGAACTTGCACGTGCTATCAACATCTCTTCAACTTGTGTGAACACTAAAAGGACTTGAGGTTGTGCTCCTAGATCCATATGGTTCTCCATTAAAAATATGTGATGGCGTCCCTCTCTTTTACATCTCATACAAATTGGATTGGTATTTATATTCAATACATGAATTCCAACGTATAACTCCTAACACACATGACACATTTGAACTTCATCCAATCGATCAATCCTTTCATGAAATTTTCAATGTGCAATATTCATATCTCTAATTGTTCTTGGAACATCATGCACATTTTGAATTTCTTCAGTTGGTACTAAAGGAATATTTATTGCATCATTATTTTTAGTGAGGTTTACAGATTCAGCTCTGGCATTGATATCATCTAATCTTCTTCTCTTTCTATGGTTATCATTTTCTTGAAGTTCTACATATGTTACTATGGTTGTATTGATAGTTTGGAATGATCGCCTTTGTCAATAAGCTCTTTGTCTTTCTATGTATTGTCTTCTTTGTTCTTCTTCTCGTTCAGTCCTTAGTTATTCATACCTTTGTCGATAAGATCTTTGTCTTCCAGCATTCTATCTTCTTTGTTCTTCTTGTTCTTCGTGTTGTTCACTTGTCATTTGTCCAGACCTTCTTTGTCAATAAGATCTTTATTTCTCTATATTATGTCTTATTTTTTCTTCCCGTTGTTCATTTGTCATTTGTTCTGACCTTCTTTGTCGATATGCTCTTTATTTTCCATAGATGGGTGAAAACATGAAGTTGGGAAACAATTTTGGCTTGTTTTTTACCAAAAAACTGCTAAATTTTATGTTTTTCAACTTCGACCTCTTCAAACCCATATCTCCCTTAAGAATTTCAATGTGAAGTAACACAAAGGTTTTAGAGAATTGAATTAGTTTTCTACTCGTATTTTTTTTAATTTTTTTTATGGACATATCGTGGGATAAATTTGTTGTCAACGTACGGAATATACTTAAAACGTTTAGGTATGGATAATGAGTGACCTATGTTGACGACCGGTTTTTGATAGATAGGTATTCATTTTAGGGAAAAAAATTGTAGGCTCATAATCTACACACACTACACTGTGCATGGACTATATTTTGATTTTTCTTAAGACTTGGGAACTATTTTTATTATTTATCAAAATATCATATGTTCAGAAAATGGTGCATTATCGACACATGTTTTTGTCTTCACCTTTTCTTTCAAATGTGACTCTGATCAAACAAACTAAAACCAACCCATTGAAGAGGACAATGCAAGGAACATCCTTGTGTTTTTTTTATTTTTTTTGGATTCGTCATTGTGATGATATTGAATTTTCATTGTGACTGATTTTTAAGTCACTAAATTTTTTAATGATAAAGGTTACTAAAAAAATAGTAAAAAATAGAAATCCTAAATGAAATTTAAAAATATTTGTATTATGAGAAAGTAGATTTAATGGTGAATCTAGTGGTATAAACTCCGACATGTAATTCTCATGTTTTGTAATGTTTCCACCTTGTTAAAGTGACACATTTCTGAATACTGCAGAAATGGTGTTGGAATTGTTGACCAAAAACTCTCGGCCCAGAAAATGTCTCGGCCGAGACATTTAAAATATATCAAGTGAGAATTTTTCCCACTCTAAAATTAACAAGAGTTAATGTAAGCACTCGGCTGAAATTTAGTTTAAACTCTCGCCCTAGAGTTTAAAACATTTCTCGATGGAGAGTTGTGAAACATAATGCCCCAAGAATCTTTTAGGGGCCGACACATTAAATTCTCGTGATATTCGGATGGGATTCCACAATTGCTTGGCCGAGAGTTGTATATAATCTCTCGGACTAGATAGTTTTCCAAATATTTCAACCAAGAGTTCGCATTAGCAATATGGTTTTCAGCCGAGAGTTTGCATTAGCAATGCGGTTTTCAGCCGAGAGTTCGCATTATCTGTTCTTGCATCTTGCTTCTAGACATTCTTTGCTTTACAGGTGAAATCAAAATCAATTGAAGGGAGGCTGAATTGCTTGAAGCTAGCTCAACGATTTGCTTTGTGGGAATATTGTAGGGGTTTATCACATCCCCTGTGGGAAAAACGTCTTCATCTTGAGGGAGGTTTTCAATTGTGCTTTGTCCATTGATTGCTTTCTTGATATGTCATGCTTAGATCTTATGGATTTGTGGATCAAATCTAACTTGATGTAGTTTGATTTACAGTTTTTCATGGGACTTCTCTCCTCCTAGGGAATGGACGATTTTAGTTGAAGACACTTGGATCAAGCTTGGAATTGTAACTAGGGAAATAATTCTCCATATGCTAAGAGGCCGCAAGCTTTGAGGTAAGATCTACAAGGTACATATTGATTTCTCTTGCTCTCCATCCTATTGGTCAAAAAATCCATTAAAATCAAAACCCTCTTTTTCTATTTTCCTAGATCTACTTGGATCTAGCTTGGATTTGGGTAAGTTATTGAAAACCCACCTCTATAGCATCCACGACAATTCGGATCTATAGTTTGGTGTGGATTGGGATTCATTTGACACACTTTCCAAGGCACTTAGCCTTCATTGGGTGAGGTCACACTCCTTGGGAGGGTGAGTTTTGCTACTTCCAAAACATGGGTAGGTGAGATCCCACTTGATTTGCACTCCTCTCACTTGATAACCTACCCCTAGTGCTTCACTTCTTTGATTTGTTCCTTGTGGGCCCCATTCCTCATTTTGAGGGTTGTGCCCCACTTGGGTCATTGGGTGATGCACTTTCAACCTTAGATCTATGGAGATCTATCCTACCTTGAGGCATGCCACTTAAAACCCACCTTGATAATTTCCTTGAACATCCTGATCTACAATTTGGCATACTTTGGACGCCATTTACCCCTTCCTTTTAAGGCACTAGTCTCTTGGGTCAATTTGCACTCCTTGGGGATTGTGTCATGTGCTAGATCCCATATGTGGGTGTTTCCTAATCTAACTTGGATCCATATATCCACATCATCAAACACCCCTTAGTTCTATTTCATTCCTAACTTCACCTCGTGGGTCCCATTTGGGTCATTTCCATACTTTAAGGAGGTGGGTCCCACTTGTGTATTTCATGGTACTAGATCTATCTCTTTGATCTCTCTAGGTGGCCTAACTCATTCATTGGTTGAAACACTTCTCATATCTTAATCCTTTTCTACCACACTTAAACTCTTGGGCCCACCTAAGCTTGCATTGGTTTCCGTAACTCAAATTACACATCTCCCTATGAACCTTTGCTTTGGTTAATCTTCCTTGATTGGCTATAGGGTCTCCCCCTTGGTCTTGATTTGTCTAGATCTAAAGTGAAGAGTGCCTCGATTGTTGTGATTCCCAGATTGCATTGGGAACCATGGAATATCTTGGGTCACCTCTTTAGTTGTCCATCTCCTCTACCATCCCAAATGGGATACCATTAACTCTCAATTCTGTACTGATTTCATATGATTTTTTTCATGCATATAACTCTCAATTCTGTTCTTTTTTTTTCAGCATATAACTCTCAATTCTGTTCTTTTTTTTTCAGCATATAACTCTCAATTCTCATATATCTTTGCATGCATTGGATTTTAGGTTTTTAATTCTTTCAACATGGGAAACCAAAGCAAATGTCAAAGAAAATATGATCGCAACAGATCTGATGAAGAAGCAAGGAAAGAGAGAAGTCGTGTTTCTATGAGAAATTTAAGAGAAAAAAGAGAAATGGAAATAAATGTGGAGGCACATGGCGGTGACGAAGAAATGCAAAATGTGAATGCACATGGCGGTGATGAAGGAATGCAAATTGTCGAGGAACACATTGATGAAAGAAATGAGGAACATGGAGGTGACTAGGAAATGAGAAATGTGGAGAAAACTATGGGTAGCGTTGATATTGAGACCATGATTGGTGAGTAGATAATTTTTTATATGTTTAGAATTTGCTTTATAATACTTGAGTATATATATATTTGATTTGAAAGTTCACAATCTTATAAATTTATATTTATTTTTATGCAAGGTCGACATCCAACATACAACATCCTACCACACTTACCAATTTACAGAGATTAACTGGAAGCTGAAACAATATCGTCATTGATGATCAGTTTTGTGAGAATTTGGATTCAAGTAAAATTGAAGAATGTTCTGGTACACAGGGTACTACCAAAGGACCGAACACCAAGAGCAACCACTTCACACAAACAGATCACAGATCAACACAACGATGTTTTGACGTGGTTTAAACCCTCTTGAGGGAAACACTCCACGGCCCCGGCCAAATAGCTTCTATGGAACAATTTCTTATGCAAAGAAAGAAAGTTACAAATGAGCTTCTCATAATCGATCAACTAAACAATGACCCTCCATGCGCTTTAAATAGAGATCATGGACCAATCGGGTGTTAAGCCACGGATCAAGGTTAGGTTTGATCTAAGAGAAGTTGAGCCGTCAGATCACTCTATGTCGGAAACATATCGTGACCGTCGGATTAAGTATTTACAAATGCATACTAATGCATACTAAAGAAACACACTATCCCTAACGGATATATTACACAAGTTGATCTTAACTAACTCCTAAGTGTCTAAATATCCTAACATCCCCCCTTAAGAACAACTTGGGATAGGATTGAAGGATTTACAAAAGTGACAATATTAGGAGAAGGAAGGAGGCCTTAGAGCCTATCCCCCCTTAATGACAAGTTCCTGAACTCCTAACATAGATCGAAGTTTAGAAAACTTCGCTTCTGTAAGAGACTTCGTGAAGATGTCTGCAACTTGATCATCTGTAGGGCAAAAGAGCACTTCAAGAACACAATCATGAACAAGATTTCTGATGAAGTGCATATGTAGCTCAATGTGTTTGCTGCGTTGATGTAGAACTGGATCTTTGGCAAGCTTGATGGTACTTTGATTGTCGCACCAAAGTGGAGTAAGCTGCTGCTACTCGAATCCAAACTCTGAAAGGATCTGTCGAAGCCATAAAGCTTCCTGACTAGCATTAACTGCTGCTCGATATTCTGCCTCTGCTGAAGAAAGAGCAAGAGCTTGTTGTTTCTTACAAGCCCAAGTAATAGGTCCAGATCCCAGACTGAAAACATAACCTGCAGTAGACTTTCGATCATCAGGATCGCCGGCCCAATCTGAATCAGTGAAACCAACCAACAAAGGTTTCCCCCCTGTACTGTAATGAATCCCAAACTGAACTGTGCCTCGAATATATCAAAGTATTCTTTTAGCTGCTTTCCAGTGACTTTCATGAGGTGTCTGCATATAATGGGCAACTCGACCAATGGCAAAGGAAAGGTCAGGACGGGAATGAGTCAAGTATAAAAGACTACCAACAAGCTGACAATACAAGGTGGCATCTACTTCAGGTGAAGTACAAGTGGCAGAAAGTTTGACTCCAGACTGGAAGGGAGAAGGGGCTGGTGTACAATCTTCCATGTGAAAGCGACGAAGAAGGTCACAAGCATACTTAGACTGAGAAAGAAAGATTCCTTCTTTGGTTTGCAGAACTTGGAGACCAAGAAAATAATGCAAATGTCCTAAGTCTGACATTTCAAAAGTTTGTTTAAGACTGGAATTCACATGGGCTATAAGCTTAGGGTCACTACCAGTAAGAATAAGGTCATCAACATATAGAACAATTATGATGAGATGGTTTTCTAGTTTCTTGGTATAGACATTGGGGTCAGAATGGCATCTAGAAAAACCGAGTGTCAAGGAGAAAGTTATCCATTTTGGCATACCAAGCTCTAGGAGCTTGCTTAAGGCCAAATAAGGATTTCTTAAGGCGGCAGACAAGGCTAGAGTCATTCTGAACATAGCCAGGAGGTTGTTCCATGTAAATTTCCTCCTGTAAATCACCATGTAAGAAGGCAGACTTGACATCCATTTGATGGACTTCCTAGTTGTGTAAGGCTGCAAGGGAAAGAACAAGGCGGATGGAGTTCATTTTGGCGACGGGAGCAAAGGTTTAATTGTAGTCAATCCCTTCAACTTGGGAAAAACCTTTGGCAACTAACCTTGCCTTAAGTCTTTCAACACTTCCATCGGATGCATACTTAGTTCTGTAGACCCATTTACATCTGACAAGTTTTCTTCCTTTTGGAAGAGGTACAAGATCCCAAGTATCGTTCGCCATTAAGGAACGATATTCTTCATCCATGGCTGCATCCCAATCTAGATTCCCTGAAGCTTCTGCAAAAGTTTCCGGATCATGATTCTCGGAAACTTGAGCCAAAAGAGAAGAGGCTTGCTGAAACTGAGAACGTGTTCGACGTTGATCTCTAGGATCACCGGCAAGATCACCAGCTGCTTCACATGTTGAACGGACCCATCGAGGAAGCACTTGTGCTGGTGCAACTGGAGGAACATGAGCAGGCGGAGGTGGATTTTCATCCTCACTGTCATCATCAGAAACTGGAGTTGGAAACCTGTCAAGGAAGTTGGAAGAAGAAGAAGAAGGCACAAACGCCGAATCAGGCTCGCAGGCTAAAGATGGCACACTCACCGAGTTAGGCTCGTAGGCCAAGATATTTTCATCAAATTTAACATCTCTTCTAATGATTATAGCATGAGAATGTGGTTGAAGAAGTATATAACCTTTTATATCTTCAGAATATCCAACAAATATGCACTTTTCACTTTTAGGCTGCAATGCTTTCCGTTTTTCATCCAGAATGTGAGCCCATGCTTCACTACCAAACACATGAAAGTGACTTACATTAGGTTTAATTTTACTCCATGCTTCTTTCGGTGTTATACCTTGTAATGCTTTTGTGGGGGTGCGATTAACTATGTAATTTGCACAATTTATGGCTTCAGCCCAAAATTGAAGACTTAGTCCCTTAGATTGGATCATACAATTAGCCATTTCTTTTAAAATGCGGTTCTTCCGCTCAGCTACACCATTTTGTTGTGGTGTATATGGAACAGTGTGCTGTTGTTGGATGCCTTGTTCACTGCAGAAAGTAGTGAACTGTTTGTTAACATATTCTCCTCCATTGTCAGATCTTAACTTAATAATTTGATGACCAGATTGTTTTTCAACAAGGGCCTTGTAGGCCAAGAACATGTTAAATACTTCGATCTTAAGTTTTAGGAAATAAACCCAAGTGCGTCTGGTGTAGTCATCAATGAAAGTTAAGAAATACTTGAAACCAGAAAAGGAAGCAGATGGAAGAGGACCACACAAGTCACTATGCACAAGCTCCAAAGGAACCGAGGCGTGCCAAGAGGCACGTTTGTCAAAACTGTCCCGATGATGTTTTTCGAGTACACAACTGGAGCAAACACCATCCCTGCAAGATACCATCGGAAGACCTGTCACCATATTTTCTTTACATAGTTGTTGCAATGAGCGATAATTTAAGTGACCAAATCGCTCATGCCAAAGTTTGCTCAAGTTATCACTATGAGCAACAAAAACTGAAGGGAAAGGTGATGACCCAAAGTTGTTAAACTTATACAACCTAGTAATATCATCAACAATTCCGGTAGCTAGGACCTGTTGAGGATCTTTAAAATCCTTGATTACAACTTGGTGAGGTGTAAAGGTCACAGTTTTACCTTCACGAGAATGAGTGATCTGATAGACTGATAACAAATTGCAGGAAATTCTTGGAACACATAGTACATCACTAAAATGACCATTATCTACTAGAACTGTTCCAGCTCCTACAACACTTAGAGATCTATCATCACCAACAAATATTTGTTTGGTGTTACATTCATGCATAGTAGAAAAGATGGCTTGATCCTTAGCCATATGATAAGATGCTCCAGAATCAATGAGCCATTCATTTGAAGTAGAAGAAGAAGATGCATTATAAGAATAACCAGAAGCACAAAGTGCATGTCCATGAGAGGTAGATTCTGAAGACGAATATAGGTTGATGTGGTGCTTCTTCATTGCTGCTTCCAAGGCTGCCATCTTCTTGAAACACTTAGATTCATCATGATTATCTTTCCCGCAATAGTTGCAATGACGCTCAGTTTTCTTGCCTTTTTGCTTTGATCCTTTGTCATTTTTTAAAGAAGGAGCTGACTGAGAGGGTTTGGGACCCTTGTTTGACTTATTATTGCGAAAATTTTGTTTCTTGGGAGACTTGGACTTTTCTTTCTGTTGGGACAATAAGGCTTTCCCAGATGTATCTGCATTGTTGATTATTCCAAGATGAATGAGTTTATCTTGTTCTCTAATCAGGGAATCACAAAAGGATTCAAGACTAGGTTCTTGATAGCTAGTTGCATTCAAGGATGCTTTCATGGAGTAAAATGTAGATACAAAAATAGAATATGCAGGTCCAAGTTTGGAAAGAATATGATAAATGCACTGTTTGTCTTCCCTCTCAATCTTACATTCTGCACATAAGAGTTTAAGAGTTTTGTACTTAGATAAATAATCTTGAATGCATGAAAAGTCACTTGGATTTAAAAAAATCAACTCATTTTCGAGTTGGTGACCTCGAATTTCATTGTGTTTACCAAACATAGTTTCCAACTTGTCCCAAGCGGCATTAGGTTCATCAATTCCAGATATGTGGAATCGCAAATCAGTAGAGATTGACATCTCAATCAATCCACGAGCTTCATCACATCTATTTGCCCATTTTATTTTCTTATCATCATCAGTGGGTTCTTTTTATTTCCCTGTTGTAATTATGAAAATTCCCCTACTTCGTAGCACATCCTCCATACGAGATTTCCATGAGAAATAGTTGGAACTATTAAGTAGAATATCACAAGGGGCGGCCATATTTGTAAATTAATGACTGTAAAAGAAGAAACCAATAGTCTGGATGTAAAGAGCTCGAAAAAATAGGCGATTTCAAAAAAAACGGCACTGAAAACTGACTCTGTATGATGAAATTATGCTTGAACAAAGAAATTGTTGAAGATGTCCCCAATAGTGACGTGGCAGCTAGAGAATGTCCAGCTGAAAATAAAGAACCCCCCTCTTCCCAAAATGAACCTTTTGAAAATCACTTTACAAAAAAGTTGCTTGAAGTGAACCACTTTTGTAAAATAATTGATTTCACTTTTACAATGATATTACTTTTAAATAGTGCAACAATAAAAAACTTAAGTGACTCACTTGTATTTTTATTTTTTATTATTTAAGTGAGATGCACTTTTACAATAAAGTAACTTGAAAATAGAAATTGCATGCACTTTTTCTTTTAAAAATAACTTCCTAAGACTTGAACTCAAGACCTATTAAGGAATAAAGCAACTTTGAACCAAGTGAGCTAGATTAAAAGGTATGTAAAATATAGGAATGAGGAAGGGGGCTTTTTTTTTTCTTTTTTTTTTACTCTTCTTGCTCGGTTTGCGTGCTTGCCCTTTTTCCTGCAAAACAGACCACAAATCGAAACAAAAAAACTTTTCCACACTTGTGGGATTAGATCTTGTTAGCTTGCCCGGAAAGTATACGTTTTCTCTCTATTTCTGATTTGCCGAGATCGCGCAAGGTGCACGGCAAAGAGCATACGCAGCCGAGAAAAACCCTTTCCCTTTATGTTTCTGATTTGCCGAGATCGCTCAAGGTGCACGGCAAAGAGCATACGCAGACGGGAAAGCAACAATCCAAACCAAAAAAAAATCTAACAGTAAAAAAAAGACGAAATATGAGATTTTTTCTTTTCAAAAAACGAAATAAAAAAAATGCATCACTGTAACATTATACCTTCAGATCTGATGAAATACGCGTTTCTGGAGCAACCGGGAACCGTTTTCGATCAAACGAAAACTATTTCCCAATGGAAACGACGCTCCGAACGCAATGGAACACCTCCCATAGCCCATAAATGCACAGAAATACCATAACTAGAAACCCTTTCGAGTTTCAGCAACAGCAGTTCAAGATCTAGATCATAACCGGAAGCGGCACTTCATAAAAGCTCTGATACCATGTTCGGGTACACAGGGTAATACCAAAGGACTGAACACGAAGAGAAACCACTTCACACAAACAGATCACAGATCAACACACCGATGTTTTGACGTGGTTTAAACCCTCTTGAGGGAAACACTCCACGGCCCCGGCCAAATAGCTTCTACAAGACAATTTATTATGCAAAGAAAGAAAGTTACAAATGAGCTTCTCATAATCGATCAACTAAACAATGACCCTCCATGCTCTTTAAATAGAGATCATGGACCAATCAGGTGTTAAGCCACGGATCAAGGTTAGGCTTTATCTAAGAGAAGTTGAGCCGTCGGATCACTCTATGTCGGAAACATATCGTGACCGTCGGATTAAGTATTTACAAATGCATACTAATGCATACTAAAGAAACACACTATCCCTAAAGGATATATTACACAAGTTGATCTTAACTAACTCCTAAGTGTCTAAATATCCTAACAAAGAAATTGGACCTCCAATGCCTGATCATATAGCTCGTTATAGAGCAAATAAGATAGTAAAAAAATATTTTGAAGGTATTTCTATCATAGAACAAGCTCAATTGTTACATAGTTTGTTAAAGCAGAAATTTCTAAGAGATGCAATTACATTATTGGTCATTCAAAGTGCCAAAGAGGCTAAATCAAATCATATTGTATCACAAAATCTGACCTCGGTCCTTGCGTCACTTGCAACAAAACGATCTTTTAATTTCACGGTTGCTCATAAATCAATTCTAACAAGGGTTGTGGCAAAAAACACTACAACCAATCGTTTCTTGTCTACGACTGCAAGAACGTTAAAAACATCAAGAAAAAGTTTGTGGAAGCATAAAAACCTTAGGGTTCAGTTAGAGGAGGATGATGAAGTTGCATGTTGGGGTGTTATCTGTAGGCAACTTTATCAAGATAGACTTCTAGATAATGTGAGGGACGGGGTGAAAGAGTTTTGGCATTTAAACTTGCGTGTCTTACCAAATGAAAAGGATGTTGTACGATGTAGTAAATCGAAAGGAAACTATGAAACTCATGCCAAACACATAACAGAGATCACTCAAGTGGAAATGCTCAAAAATTTTATGGAGATTAATGTCGATGTGAAGATTGCCCTTAGCACATTTGTGAAGCTTAAACCATGGTATGTCAGGCCCATCGTTGTTTGTGACACATGTTGTTTTTGATACCATGTATAATTTGAATTATATATTATGAGACATTTCTATCTTTTGGCAGGCAATGTTGGCCAAATAACCCCCCTCCTTGTAAGAATCTGCAAGAGATCTGGCAGCTGTAGCAACTCACAATCAAACTAACAAATATGTTGCAAGAAGAAGAGAAGGATACACTCAATGATTACTCATAAACACAGTAGAATAGAACAATATCTCAATATTATACAATGAATAAGAATGTAAGTGAATGAATACAATAGCCATGAAGATGGCATCATATAAGATTCGAGTAGGCCAAGTAGGGCATTCGAATTCCTAACTTAGAGTGTGGCTTGGATGATAGGGGAGTCATCATCCAGTCAATGTATCAGTCATCAATGGTAACAGTCAGTCAAGTGTGGTTAAATGAGTCTAATTGAGTGAGGTAGGCACTAACTGAATGAAGGAGGCTCAGTGGAGGGCGCATGAGGAGCTAACTGGAGTCATAGTGGGAAGAATACTCTCAGTGGAGGTCCATCGAAGTGAAACAGTCAGTTGGGGAGTCAATCTAGCCTTAAATCAAGGAAGAACTGAGTGATAACTAACTGGTAGGTGAGAAAGGCGCTTAACTGACTGTGGTAGGTGAGAAAGGCTCACTTGCCATGCAAAAAAATGGAGAAGGGCGCCTTTGGTAGGTGGGAGGCCCCCTGGGGGCTGTAGACAGGCTGTGGAGAGCTAGAACCAAGCTCTAGGAGCTGGGAGGTATACCATGATGATTACTAGATGCATGCAGAATGCATGCATGCATGCATGCAAAACTGAAAATGATGGGGAGAATATACCAACACCCCCCCGCAAGCTATACTATGAGAAAATAATTAAAGAGTAGGGCCCTGGTGACTAAGACCAAAGGTCACCCTATAAAACAGCAAGATAGGGCCCTAGTTACTAAGACCAAAGTTCACCCTGTACAATCAATCTAAAATAAACTAAGTGAGGAAAGAGGGAAAACCCAGTGGGAAGAAATCCCTCCCTCAAAATAGACTGAAGGTGCTAAAATAACATATCATGACTTACCCCTGAAGGAGGCAAGTGTCCTTCTTTTTCGAACAAGGATTGATCGATCTACAATAGATCAGAAATGTGAGAAGGATGAACCCTTCCATGTTGGAAGTCTGATCTAGTTCTTCTGTGATCATGTGAATCACCAACCAAATCACCAGCAGATCAGAGTGTAGTAGATGCCCATCGAGGCAGAGAAGGAATATCAGTTGAGATATCTTCACGTTCTTGTGGATCTGGATCTCCCATCTGCTCATCTTCATCACTAGTTGCTAGACCTTCAGGTTCTTGTGGATCTGAATCTAGCATTCCATCATCATCTCCATATTCTAATTCTGAATCTGAAATCTCGTGTGATGATGCATCTCTCTCTTGATCATCAATCAAAGAAGGAGGTATCTTCTTTTTGGGAAGAAGTGGATCATGCTGCAAAAACATTTTGTGAAGATCATCATGAAGCATGTGATTCGAACCAACTGAGGTAGAATCAGAACCATGAATGTGCAGATAGTTCTTTGATATCTCCTTTGAACCAACATAGGTGTGATTATCACCTAAGAAACTATGACATGATGATGGTGAATCTTCAACACAATCACTGGTGGACGTAACAGTGGTGGTGGCCCATGAACCAATAGGTGCTAGATCTTCAGGTTCTTGTGGATCTGGATCTAGCATTCTCTCAAAAGGAGTTATCTTCCTCTTGGGAAGAAATATATCATGCTGTAAAAACATGTGCTTGAGATCTCCAATAATGGATGCAAGCAAATCATATCCAAGACTTGGAGGATGGTTTCTTATGATCTCCTTTGAACCAACAGGGGTGAAATCAAATCCAAAATCCCAAAAAGGTGCATGAGTCATGAACCCAAGCAAATGATAGAGTCTCCCATTGTCAGTGAAACTCTGAAAACATGTGCCAATGACCAAACAGGAATCCAAAGAAAGCATATGATGAGGGAGAGCGAATGCATTACCTTCCAAATATGTTTTCTTCAAAATACCCAGTATATCACCATCTTGCACATCAATAGGTGCATCAACTACATGAAAGTGTATGTAGTTCTTTGATATCTCCTTTGAACCAGCAGAGGTGAGAAAAGAACCAAATGAACCATATAATGGTGATGGCTTGAACTTCAAATCAGATCCAAGATTTTGGGAATGGTTTTTCATGAACTTATTTGAACCAATAGTGGTGAGATCAATCTTCTTTGAACCAATAGTGGTGAGATCAAAACCAAAATCATAAGGATATGTATGAGACTTGAATCCAAGCGAATGGTAGAGTCTTCTATCTTTGGTGAAGTTCTGAAAGCATGTGCCAATGACCAAATAGGAAATCAAAGAAAACATATGATGAGGAGGAGCGAATGTATTACCTTCCAAATCTATTTTTTTCTTCAAAAACCTCAGTAGGTCATCATCTTGCACATCAGCAAGCTCATGGGAAGTAGAGATTTTAAAGATCTCTTCAACTTCTAGAGTAGTAGCCGATATATTTTGCTCAGAAATCAGATAGGAAGATGGAACAATTGAAACCATATGTTCAACTTCTTATTGAACAACTTCATCATGGGAGATGATAGAGGTCGAATCTTGAATAGAGAGAGCACTATAGGAAGTATTGTTGAGCTTGATTTCCACATGACTAGCATCAACCTCTTCCTTATGATTTCCAAATAATCTGTCCAATCTAGTCCATAGATCACTTGGATGTTCATCAAGATCAATGTAGTATTCCATATTGGAAAACATAGTAATACATATTTTTCCTGAGGCTATTTCACAAGCATCAAGCCAATCTTCTTTCTCTTCATCGAAAGAAAAATCTCTCTTGATACAAGCACACACATCAAAAATACCACGTCTCTTCAAATATGATGCCATCTTTAGTTTCCACTCATCATAGTTGAATGGAGAGAGAAGGAACTCCTTCCAGATACATAGAAGATATTGTTCAATTCGAATCTACTGCTGCAACTGCAGAACAACTTTGAAACCTGCAAAACATGAAAAGTTGTGTTGGAGAATGCTACACTTCGACTGAACGCTACCTTAAGAAAAGATAGCTACTCAAAGAAATGATGCAACTGCTGCTGCTGCAACTGCTACAATTCGAATAGCTACTTCTTGCTCTGATACCATGTAAGAATATGCAAGAGATCTGGCAACTGTAGCAACTCACAATCAAACTAACAAATATGTTGCAAGAAGAAGAGAAGGAGACACTCAATGATCACTCATAAACACAGTAGAATAGAACAATATTTCAGTATTATACAATGAATAAGAATGTAAGTGAATGAATACAATAGCCATGAAGATGGAATCATATAGGATTCGAATATTCCAAGTAGGGCATTCGAATTCCTAACTCAGAGTGTGGCTTGGATGAGAGTGGAGTCATCATCCAGTCAATGTATCAGTCATCAATGGTAACAATCAGTCAAGTGTGGTTAACGGATTCTAACTGAGTGAGATGGCACTAATTGAATGAAGGAGGCTTAGTGGAGGGAACATGAGGAGCTAACTGGAGTCAAATGGGTAGACTAGTCTCACTGGAGGTCCATTAGAGTGAAATAGTCAATGGGGGAGTCAATCTAGCCTTAAATCAAGGAAGAACTGAGTGATAACTGACTAGTAGGTGAGAAAGGCGCCTAACTGGCTGTGGTAGGTGAGAAAGGCGCACTTGCCATGCAAAATACTAGAGAAGGGCACCTTTGGTAGGTGGGAGGCCCCATGGGGGTTGCCGACAGGCTGTGGAGAGCTAGAACCAAGCTCTAGGAGCTGGGAGGTCCACCATGATGATGACTGGATGCAAGCAGAATGCATGCAAAACTGAAAAATGATGGGGAGAATATTCCAACACTCCTTCGTGTGTTCGTGAATTTGTATCTAAAATATTATGTGTGTGAGAGAATGATCAAGTATTCTATAAGAAACAATGCATTGGAGGTAAAAAATGTGAGGAATGTTCTGATTTGGCCCTTTTTAATGCTAACTACCCCATTGATGCAAACGATCCTCAATTGTCAAATCGCATTGTGAAATGGAAGAGATATGTTTATGTTGATTATACTGTAGTTACAGATTCAACGGCAACATCAAGAAAGCTTAATTTAGTTGAAAGTGATATCTCTTTGACATATTTTATGAATTTGTTCGGGGATCAAATATATAAATATATCAAGCATCTCACTCAGCACGATGGCAGGACTCACAGTTCAAGCAATCACAAGATGTATTTCCAAAAGGAACAATATTATCCATTGTCAATTTTGCTGAAAATTACACTTTCACTCCGCAAAAGGATATGCAAAGTGAGTATTATCATTCAGATTAGGTATCTATACTTGTGCATATTACGTATAGACATGCAGAGCTTGATGTCGATGGTTTTGATAGCAATGAAAATAATCATGAAGTGATTAAGGAGTATCATTTCTACATCAGTGATGATCGTACACATGATACATGTTTTGTCCAGCATTGTTTTGGTATGTTTTTTAAAGAATTATCAAGAAGAAGGGTCACTTTTAAAGAACATTGGGTGTGGTCAAATGGTTGTGCTGGTCAATTTAAATCGGCATGATCATTCTTATGGTTGTCTCTCCTTCATAGAAACACGGATGTTCTCCACACATGGATATTTTTTGAAACGGGACATGGAAAAGGAGAACATGATGGTGCTGGGGCCTGTGTGAAATGTGCACTTAGGAGATATCAAATTAATCACTTTGTTGCTCGCCTTGCAAATTCAAATGATGTTGTTAATTGGTGCAAAAACAATTTTAGCCATGAATCCAATGAAAGGATGGGTAATGTGAGAAGGTTTTTCTATAATATTTCAGTGGGTGATGTTGACAGATCAATGCTACATAATTGTACTGCAACCCCAAAAAGAAGGGGCTTACGCTCCATTAGGAGTAAGAAAATGGAAAATATACATGCAATCAAGGAACGAAAGTACTCTTTCTTTTGTCTTGCATGTATTGATGATGTAGACTCTTTGGATGAGTGTCAAAACCAAACTAACAAATTTGTGAAACCATGGAGACACCAAGAATTGACACCATTGCCCCCATTTGGAAATATCAGGGATGTAGAGTGCAACAATGAAGCAGTTGTGATTGACAAAGATTATGATTGTGTTTCTGATTTGGTAAGAGAAGGTGATGTATTTGTAGTCATTGCACCGGTAGATAATCCAGAAAATGTGCATTATTATTTATTGAGATGCGCTAGGTCGAAAAGAACGTTGATGCAAGAAGTTAAAGACCCGTCAAATTATACGTATGCAGTGGGTTCAATGGTTTTAATGGGACATTTCTTTGCAGAAGTAAGGAAATGTAAAGACCATATTCTTTTTCAAGACTATGAGTCAGATGTTATATGTGCTCAATACAGTCATTTGGTCATAGCATCCCGATTATAGTTGAAGGCAATGAAGAGTAGGAAAAATTCCAAGCATCGACAATGGAAATTGTCGATAGAAGATCATAATGCCATTCTTGAAAATATGCCACTAGCACATTTCATATGATTGAAGAACACATCAAGGTTGACAAATTTTTCTTTGATTCTAGGGTGGGTGGGTGGGTGGGGCCAAATGAGATTCCACCTTCAGGTGGTTGGCCTTGTTAGTAGAGAATATATATAATTCTCGAAACTAAGAGAAGCTCTTAAATAAAAACATATCCAATGATAACTCAAGTCTCATATTGAACTTGTAACTTCACCATTATATGACAATGATCACATTAATGACTCCTTATAAATAGGATTCATTCATGCTAAGCTCCAATTTTCCACCAATAAAGTACCAAAATAAATGAGAACTTATATAGTGATCCAACTTGGATCACTGGATCCTTATTAACCATTTTTAGATGCCTTGACTAGTAATTCCTTGATTTGCACATTAGAGATTCATTCACTCTCAAGCAAACTTTACATATGAGCCCTTTTGTGATAGCTACATAGATTACCTCCTTTCATAAGGTTCGAATGTATTAGTGGGATAAAGTTCTTGCAAATAACATTAAGATAGAAAACACTAGACTCATTCAACATTTTTCCTTAAACTTCATGCAGCAGAAAACCTAGGACACGAGATCCATATTTGAATAAAAGATATATTATTGAATTGATAAGATGATTAATGTATTACAAGAACTCATCTTTTATAAGGTTTGAGCAGGCTTAAGGAAGGGTTACGTCCCTTCAATTAACTAATTAATAATTTACTGCTTAATTTAATACATCATTTTAATATTCATAGCATTACCACTCCCTTTTAAGGAGCTTTGTCCTCAAAGAAATAGTAATGAGGGATGTAGCTGTCGAAATTGTTATGATTCCCATGTTGCGTCTTCTTCGGGAAGATTTTTCCATTTTATGAGGTACTCTTTTATGACTCGCGTTCTTAATCTTTTCTCTCTAGTAGAAATGATAGATTCTGGCTCGAATATTATTCTTCCTTCTTCATCTAACAAGGGAAGTATTGTTTGTGCCTTCTGGTGTTGACCTATCATCTTTTTCAAGATGAAACGTGAAAAACATTGTGGATGCGACTTATAGTTGGAAATTCCAAAGCATATGCCACCTGACTAATCTTCTTATTGATTTGATATGGGCCATAAAAACGTGGAGCCAATTTATTCTTTCCACCTTGTTTAATTGATAATTGCTTAGAGGGTTGTAGTCTTACAAATACCCAATCTCCAACTTCAAATTCTTGTTCCATTTGTTGTCGATCTTCTTGTTGTCTCATTCTATTCCTGGCAATATTCAGATTCTCTTTAAGTACTTGGACAACCTTTTGGTTTTCTTCTAAATGGTCGTTTACTGATGCAACCCTAGCTTGGTTGGTAATGAAATCCTTCCACTTTGGGTTTCATATCCACATAGGGCTTGAAATGGTGTCATCCTTGCAGATGTATGATAAGTAGAATTATACCAGCATTCCGCAAGATGTAGCCATTGGAACCATTTATTTTGCTTATCAGTTACAAAGCAATGGAGGTAGGTTTCTAAGCATTTATTGACGACTTCTGTCTGTCCATCTGTTTGGGGATGATAATCTGAACTCATGTTAAGTGATGTCCCAATTTGCTTGCAAAACTCTCTCCAAAATTTCCCTTTAAACTTGGCATCCCTATCACTTACGATAATCTTGGGAAAACCATGTAACTTGTAGACATTTTTACAGAAATCTTCAGTTGTTTCTTTTGCTGAATCAGTTTTCTTCACTCCCACAAAATGTGCATATTTGGTTAACCTGTCTACCACAACTAATATTTTATCTTTTCCATCTAATATGGGTAGACCTTCAATGAAATCCATTGAAATTTCCTCCCATTTCTGATTTGGGATATGTAACGGATCGAGTAACCCCAGACTTGATATATTCTCAGTTTTATTCCTTTGACAAATGTCACATTCTGCCACATACTTGCGAATGTTAGCATTCATACCCTTCCAAAAGAATGACTGCCTTGCATTATAGTAGGTTTTAAAAAATCCTACATGTCCAGCGGCTGGGCAGTCATGTGACTCTTTAAGTGCCTTGGTCTTAAAACTGGAGTTGGAACTTAAGTAAATACGTCTTTTGTACCATAAGAGGTCATTCTTCCATTCAAACTTCGGATACTGATTTATGTTGTTAATTATGGAGCAAACCTCTGAATTCTTGGCATATTCCTTGCGAATTTCATCCAAAAATTCTGGGATCACCATGGATGCAGTGTAGACTTGTACCTCTTCATCTTTCCTTGATAGAGCATCAACTACTACATTGTCCTTCCCCTTTTTATGTAGGATCTCCATATCGAAGGTAGAGATTTTCTCGATCCACTTTTGTTGTTCGGTTGTTAATGTCTTCTGCTGTAATAAGTGTTGTAGACTATTATGATATGTTCGGATTAGGAATTTAATTCCCAAAAGGTATTGTCACCATTTAGTTAATGCATGCATGATGGCAAGCATTTCCTTATTATATTTAGATTGTAGGTATTCTCTTTTGTTTAATTCCTACTTTCAAAAGCAATCGGATGACCTTCTTGCATTAGCACAGTTCCTATCCCAAACCCTGAAGCATCACATTCTATTATGAATGGTTTTACAAAATCAGGTGTTGCCAAAATGGGAGTTGAAGACATAATTTGTTTCAACGTTTCAAAGCATCTTCTTGCTTCATCATCCCATTGAAAATAATTCCTTTTTAGGAGATTTGTTAGCGGAGCAGTGACGTGTGCATAGTTCCTGATGAATCTTCGATAGTAACCTGTTAATCCCAATAATCCTCGCAATTTTGAAACATTCTTTGGTTCAGGCCACCCCTTCATCGCTTGGATCTTCCTCGGGTCCACCTTAACTCCTTCCTTTGAGATTATATGACTGAGATACTCCACTTCTTGCTTCCTGAATGTGCATTTTTATTTTTTTGCATAGAAATGGTTTTCCTTCAGAAGAGCTAGAAACTTTTCCAGATGCGTCAAATGTTCCTTCCATGTATTTCTATATATAAGGATGTCATCGAAGAATACTAACACAAATTTCCTTAGGTATGGCTGAAGTAGTTCATTCATAGTTGCTTGGAATGTGGCGGGGGCATTAGTTAACCCAAAAGGAATTACTTTGAATTCATAATGTCCTTCATGAGTTTGGAAAGCAATCTTTGCGATATCTTCTAATCTAACCCTGATTTGATAGTACCCTGACCTTAAATCGAGTTTTGAAAAATATTTTGCGTCATGAAGTTCATCCAGCATATCATCGATGAAAGGGATTGGAAACTTGTCTTTAATCGTTATTTTGTTTAATCCTCTATAATCTATACATAATATAAACAATCCATCCTTCTTCTGTACTAACGCAATTGGAGTTGCATAAGGGCTTCTACTCTTGGTGATGACACCACAATTCATTAAGTATTGAACCAACCTTTCTATTTCCATTTTGTGGTGGTGGGGATACCTATAGGGTTTAACCTTGACAGGATTTGAGCCAGTTTTAACCTCGATTATGTGTTCTATACTCCTTTCTGGTGGTAGTTGCATGGGTAAGTCTTAAAATATGTGTTCATGTTTCTAGAGTAAAATTTGGATTTCCTTTTTTAACTCATTTGGTTCCTCCTCTTTTCCTTCTAGTTGATGGCATTGGATTACGTATGTTGATGCTCCTTTTCGAATGAGTTTTTCCATATGTTGAGATGAAACTACTTGTGTGTCTAGTGGTTGAAAACCATATAGCTTAAAATTTTTCCCTTGCCATTTAAACTTGATGAAATGTTTTTGGTGATTGGCGGAATATGTTCCCAATGTTTGTAACCATTGGACTCCCAAAACGATGTATACTCCTCCCAACGGTAAGGTGTAGACTTCTGATTCCAGTTCGAAGTCTTGTATTTGAAGTCTCACCTTGTGGCACTTTCCAACTTTTTTGATCTTCTTTCCATCTGCAACCATCACCTTCATGTCTGGAACTAGATGTACGAACAACTTGAGTTTTCTTGCAACTCTTATATCAAGAAAGTTGTGAGTACTTCCGGTGTCTACTAGCACTGTAACATTCTCATTTTTTATATGCCCTTTTAACTTGAGAGTCTGTGGTTGGCTAATGCCTATCATGGCTGCTAGGGAGATTTTGCGGGTATCGTCATTTTCGGATGCCATATTTGCGGTCGCCTCCTCTTCATCTTCTGACTCTTCTTCTTCTTTTGATTCACTATTCTCCTCTACTTCACAAGTATATAATTTATTTGAGTTGTCGTCGAGGCGACACCTATGTTTAGGATTCCATTTGTCTCCACATCGTTGACATTTTCCTTCCCTCATTCATTGATTCTCGAGGCTCTTCCTATCGTCCCTTCTAGGTGGAGGGATGTATTTGTTTGTATCATCCTCTAGACTCAACTGGATGTTTCTTTGTGAGTATGAATTCCCTTTATTTGATTGGAAACTGTCAAATTTGGCCTCGACTGCTTTTTCTTTTCATCTTGCTGCTTCGACATTCGGTATGTCATGCATTTTTAACTCTTTTTGTATGTATGGTTTTAGCCTACCCAAGTAAGTTTATAGTCATTGTTTTTCTGATATCCCAAATACTCTGGTAGCAAGTGATTCCCATTGGTGTGTGAAATCTTCAACATTTCCTTTTTGCTGTAACCTGGTAAGCTTCAAGAAAAATTCATCTTCGTTGATTCCTTGAAACCTTTTTAGGAAATCATTTTTAAACAAATTCCATGTGTATGTGAATTGGTCACCTTTCCACCACATATACCAATTGTAGGCATATCCTTCAAGGTGCATAGATGCATACTTCACTTTTTCTTCATTTGTTGTGATGTTATAGATATCGAAGTATTCCTCTACTTTATTTAACCACGCAATGCATTGTTCGTCATTTCCACTGAACGTTGACATTTCTATTTTTGCTTTGGGGGGATACACTACATAATACTGATAATGATTGCCTCTTGTCTTGTTGTGTGGTGATCCAGAATTGGTGGTTGAAGCACTCGACATATCTAAGTTGTCTTTTGGTTTTCCATGATCATTTGTCTCATTCTGTCCCATCCTTTCCATGAACTTGTTTAACGTGTCGCTCAATTGGTCTTGTTTTTCCTTCATCTCATCCAATTTATCATCTAGCCTTTTTTCTAAAACTGAAATGACTTCCACTCTGATTTCATTTTTCAGCTTTGCATTGGAATTTTTTATTCTTCCTTTAAATCTTCTTGAAACACTTTGTCAAGTTTGTCCATTATGGAGTTTAGACCTTCTAGTATTTTTAAATCTCTAATTTGGTATTTTTCTAATTTTTCTAGTCGGTCTCGTAACTCGGCCATGGTTCTTGACCTAGTGTGGGGAGGTGAATATTTGGAATCAATCTTGGAGTAAGGATAAGAGTTAGGGTTAGGGATAAAATAATAATACAATAAGTATTATTAAATTATAATAATAATTTATTGTATATATTAAAAATAATAATACAATAATTATTATTTAAATTATAATAATAATGTATTATGTATATAAAAAATATAATAATAAAAAATTTATTATTAATTTTTTTTGTTTGAATGTGTGCAGGTCATTGGGGATGGTAGGAAGTGATGGTGGGGAGGCGGCAGTGGAAGAGTGCAGAGGGAGGGACGACGCATCAATGGGAGGGACGGCATTGGTGGGAAGAGGAACGGTGCAGCAGAAATGGGAGGGACGGCGTTGGTGGGAAGAGGAGCGCAGGAAGAGAGGAGTGCAAGCGGAGGGAAACAAGGGTTGGCGTGGAGGCAGCGGGGGTTGGCGTACAAGAGGAGTGATATGGACGAGTAGGGAGGAGAGGGAAAGGCATGGATGGGAGGGGGAGAGAGAGAGGAGTGGAATATGGGAACGAAGGGGGGGTAGTGAGAAGCACAAAGGGTGGGTGTCAGGAGAGAATTGCAGAGTGAGGACGTGAATAGGACGATGAGAACAAAGGAGAAGGCGCAGAGGAGGAAACGATGGTGAGGGAGTAATGTAGTGGAGTGAGCAGCGTGTGATAGGTAATGGAGCGAATGGAGCGACTGTAGGAGTGTATGCAACCTAGAAATTGAGTGAGCTGAGAAGAGCCGAAACCATGCTCTGATACCAAATGCAACAGAAAACCTAGGACACAAGATCCATATTTGAATAAAAGATATATTATTGAATTGATAAGATGATTAATGTATTACAAGAGCTCACCTTTTATAAGGTTTGAGTGGGCTTAAGGAAGGGTTATGTCCCTTCAATTAACTAATTAATAATTTACTGCTTAATTTAATACATCATTTTAATATTCATAGCATTGCACCATTTGGGCACTATATTGTACCATGTTGAGGATTCATAAGAGAATCAAATCCACATTGAAAGCATCATCATTGTAGGATATCAACCTGAATAAGTTTATTCCCTACTACTAGACGTTCATCAACCTTGGATGTTAGGAGTGTTCTCACTTCTTCTTTAGTTTCTACCTTAGTCACCAACTTATAAGCAATTTGATTTTGTTAATGGTTAATCCTAATGACATGCTCTTGCCATCATCATTGCCAATTTTTGGAGATTGTTCTTTAACAACATTATGGTATTGTGCTCCCAATATTTGACTACTTGTGCAAGAGTTTATTTGTTGAAACCTTCGTTTGCTTTGAAATTTTGTAGAGGTTTATGTGAATATTTTTGGGTTTTTGTAGTCTGTTATTCTAAAAAGTAGTCTTAGATGAGAGCTTGTTTGTACCTTGTTATGATTGGGTACCCTTCAACTTTCTTACCATCAAGTATCATTCATATGAAATATTTTCACACTAAGTATATGACTACAAAGATCTTTTCCAAATCCTTTTGACAAAAGATAAATTTGTTAAATTTCACACTTTGCTTGGGAGGGATAAAGTTATCATTGAGGAGGGATAATAGTAATATCCCTTCCTTGTTCCCAAGTCAAGATTAAGGGGGGGTGTTAATGTTAAATAAATTTAAATTCGACTTAGTGGCCAATATGTTAATGTTATTAATAAATTAATATATATTTGTTTGTGTGGCAAAAGGTTATTCCTTTTACTCTATTACAATCGAACATAAACATTGGATATTATTGAAATATGATTTGATATATTCAAGTTGTGCATATGATTTGATATATTCATGTTATGCATATTCAAATTTTTATTGTAATTTTTAACACATACTTATACACAAATATCTCAAGCTCCAGCTCGATGCATATTCTACCTCCCAGACAACCTCTTTATCTATTCAAAAACATAGTAAGAAATGGTGCTAGAGGTAGTCACATGATCAATACCTCCCAATCTACGTTTATTGAAACTCTGAATGATGATTATGCAATCCAAAATTTGATTCTAGTTATTGAATAAAAAACATAGGTGACTTACTAGTATTGTTTCGTATTCTTCCATTTGAAACTAAGATTGCATTTCAGTCATTTAAAATGCATTCAAGTTTTTTCAAATGGTATATGCAATTTTCCATGTCAATGGTAGATAGAATTGATTGTGCCTACAGAAAATGTTTGCTTCTGCTTTCTTCGTAGGGTGCTCATATTGGTCCTACTTCACAAATTTGATTCTTTCTCTATTCAGTTCAACTGAAACATGGTTTCTCATGGCTTCTCTCCATATCTTGGATGGGTTCTAGTTATCTCAATGCTTGAAAGGTAAAAAATAACTTGTCATTGTTGGTTGTGATAATTTATTTAATGATCTTCTTCATGCCATATTTTAGCAAGTCAAATTATTGTTTGTCTGAACGTAGAATTTTGTATGAGGCTGGTTGTATTGATCTGGTACCTTGTAGAATATCTACACCTTTTTTTCATCATTTTCAAGAGTTATTTTAATTTTCCTTACTTATAAAATCTTCCTTAGACTGCTTTGCACCACAAAATAAGGTTGTTGACAAAGTTTATTCACATTATGTGTGTTGAGTTGTACATAGATTGTTTCTTCATACATTTGCATAATGTGTCAGGGAACAATATAAAGATAAATATATAAATCCCTAGCTTAGAGGTGCTAGAAAAATGCCCATATCTTTTTTCTATATGTGTACAATTCCTTTCGTAAAAGTGGTTGTATAGGAGCTAAAAATAGTTCTATCAGAGCTGATGCTTCGAGTTGAATCAAGCGACAACAAAGAAATTGCTTGCCCTTTGTTTTCTGTAATAGTGGCCATAGTAAATTGTTGTAGTTTACAGTCCATAGTTTAAATGCAAATGTTTTGTGATGTTCAAAATATGGATCCCTTTTAATTCCACTATATAAATAGAAATAGTTTCCATCTTGTACTATTCAAAAGATATAAAACAAAACAAGGGAAAAAAATACTCAAAGCAAATGACAATTGTTGTTGAACGTGCAAAAGACTTATGCACTGTGTATGTTGAAAATATATTGATATTGCATGTATTTTTTATAATTTTTCTCTCTTTGCAAATTTCACATATATATGGAACACTCAAAGCTAAATATGCATTTGCACCACCTTTTCAATGCATCTGCAATCAATGTAAATTGCCAATGATTCAAAATGCCACTATTAGTGCATTTGTAACCACGAAAAAAAACTACATATGAACACAATTTGGACTACAAGTATGAGATAGAGGACAGTTCCATCGAATGCGCCATCCATGGGTCGCAACTGAAAGAATATTTCCCACTTGTCGCAAATGTCTCTTATGAAGAGTATTCAAATAGTGTTTCATCAACAATTTTCAACCTACGCAAATTCTGTTGTTAAGGACTGTTCGCTCTGGTGATGAATAATAGAATCATTGACATTAAAAAAATTTGAACACGAGTATCAAAACACAACCCTCTTTTTCTAAATTTCTCCCAATGCTTAAATTTTCCCTTCCTTGCATTTGACAATGTATCAATCTACATTTCTGCAAAGTTGAATTTTTTTCTTGCACATTGCAATTGCTTTGATTTCATTACAAAAAAAAGAAGAAAGAAACTTTATCTAAACCATACTTTTGTACATTTTTCTTTACCTACATCTCTCTGCTTTGCTTGCAAATAAAAATAAAAATAAAAAATTGCAATTTTCTTCCAAAGTAAAAAAATCACAATCACTACTGAAAATTGAACGCAATAAATAAATACATTGCAATGTTCATCTAATGCAAAAACAAAACATATGCTATACAACTTGTTCTCTTCCACTCTACTACAGACTTAAAGCCTTCCTTCCAGTAAGCCTAGCAACATATTCACAAACATCTTAGTAACATATATTTTCTTTCTCTTTCGAGGAATATTTGTTTCAAACCATGGTCAATTTGTTTCCATTACAAGAAATCTATGTAGATTTCAGTTCTTGAAATTTGAAAATAGAAAATCTTCATTTAGACGTTTAAAAAAATCCACTTTATTACTTCGTCAGATTATTGTTTTTGTTTTTGACCTTTTCACAAGCTATTGATCATCAATTAATTCACCACTGGCCTATGCCACTTCAAAAGGTCATCCTCCTAGCCATTTGATTCTAAGGAAAAGATCTGATGCTCCTAGCCATTTGATTCTTTGCCTCTGGCTCCTAGCACAGATCTGATCCTGTGAAAATTGGTGACATCCTTCCACATCTATTTTGGTATATGTGTAGCCCAATACTGCCACCAATATATGAGCAAAGCTCTGAAGATATGGTTGATTTGCTGAGATTGGGGTTTCATGTTGTTTCAAAAAGAATGAGCTCCTGACCACTGCAAGAAGTCATATTCATAGACCCAATTCATCATGTTCAACTTTCTTGCACTCTAGCCCTTGTTCCATCTCTCTTCCTGTTAAGAAATTGAGACTGGCACGTTGATTCAGGTGAGAAATTTGAGGTGCAAAAGATCAATGAAACAAACCATAATGTTGTTCAAAGAGACAAAACAATATTAGTTTTGTTGCTCGTAAAATGAGAAAAACTTTATTCATTGACATGTCTCTTCACTCTTAAAGAAAAGTACAATAGGAAACTATAAAAAATTCAAATCCATACCTGCATATGCAACTGTAGCACCCAATGCCACTCTTCCTATAAAGCACAATAAGTGATGAGGCCATTGCATCCCCTAAAAGCTCAATAAGCGATGAGTCCATTGCATCATGGCGGTTTCTTCTCCACCAAATCGATCGATTTTAATGTACCTCGATGCTGCTAAGACTATTTTCTGCATTGCACGACACCGATTTGAGTTTTTCCTCCATCCATTAAAATTGATGCTCCATTAAATGACCCCAGTGCTCAAATGGATTCGTGGAGATCAAACTCCATAACAACTAAAACTGAATAAAATAACACCTAACACCTATCAAATTAAGTAATAATTTGATAAATAATTAGATTTCAAAATCCAGCATTTTATATTATATCTATTTGATAAATAATTGGATTTCAAAATCCAATCAATTTTCTACACCATATCTTTCAGTAAGAGATTTTTATTATTTATATTCTTAAGTATTTCCCATAAATCAATTTTCTTACTCATGTGAGCATATTGTAAGGTGACCCCAAGAAATGACACGAGATACATGTGTTGCAAAAACACTGAAACCAAATATGCTATGTTGAATTACAACAGCTAATTATTTTCAACCACTAGAAAGATGTCCTTACTTTGAGAAATAGTTCTTGTTGTGACCAAAATAGTTTCTTGTTATGACCACTTGCAGCAACTGTAAGAACAGATTATGTAGCACTAATATTGTTGGCCATGCATCAGAGATGCTCTTTCTAATATTCAAGTCTTGGAGTCAGATCTCATACTCTTGAACTAAGACTCATAGATCTCATACTTCTCTTGATAAATTGACAACACGGATCTAGGAGAGTCTCCCCAGTTCTAACCAACTGCATCACTGCATATAGGAAAGAAAACAACCTAGATTAGTTAATGAACGACATTATATAGATAGTAGAAAAAGTAGTAGCACAAGATAACAAACACATTAGCATTTTAATAATAAGATTGCAAACCTGCAAGTTGTCCACTTATAAGGAATTCCTTTAACATTGGCGTGAAGAGATTCCAGTTTTTTTTTAACGTTCGATGTTTTTTTAGGGACAAATACAAGATCAAAATATTGCCATTCATGGAAATATGAGTATGTAATACTATACATAGGTATGTAATACTCTATATAGAGCCAAAGGAAGCTACCAAAAGCCCATTTTTTTAAATAAGATAATTTTATTTGTCCAACAAATGACCAGAAAAGTAGGTCAATGAACTAAAGAAGTACCATCAGTTTAATACAAAGTAGGAATTCCTTAGCAGAACCTAGATCTAAGCTAACAGCAAAGAGTAAAGGCAAAAATATCTAAGTACAAAGACACAAAGCTAAGAAACTAGTCTGGGAAGGAAAATAGACATATACATGAAAAGAAATGACTTTCGTACATGAGAAAGATTATTAGTAAAGCAAGCAATTTGTTCAGTGTTTTGTACATCTGATTCATGAATCTGGATCATGATACAATATTTGCTATATTTGAAATTTGACCAGGAAGAAAAACCTACTTAAAAAATAGGAAACCCCAAAAAGAAAATAAGACCAAAATTCATACACACATGTGCTCAGACAAAGCTGAAGAGAGCAAAAGTTGTGAACTGGCCAGTGTATATTCCGTTCTCGTCTAAGTGCCCGATATTTAATTGCACTGATGCATGGTCCTTTGAATTTATCATTCGATTGGTTGCAGAGCTATCAAATACATACGAATTCAATTTCTGCGAACCCCCAACCCCACAAAAATAGAAAAACAAAAAATGAATTTCAAAAAGAAAACTCCCTCAAAAAAATAAGAATATCAAGAGATACCATTTTCTTGGAATGTAGAGATCGATATTCTGTCCTTCTTCGTTCTGCATGTTGGTGGCGAATGAATGACCCCTTCAACGACCTGTTACTTCTCTCTTCCTCCTAGATTATTCGATTCCTGACACACCAAGATCAAGTCTTATTTGTTATAAAGAAGGGTGAAGAAGGGCTATAAGAGCATTTTAGGGTTAGGGTTTTATAAAAATATCACTCTTATAACCAGCAATAAAATCCTAGCATAAAAGAGAAGGGTGAAACACCATTGGTGTTTTATGCAAAAGTTTCAGGGCTTTTCCATCATCCACAAACCTATAGATATAAATAAAACCCCCATGAACAATGCTTCTTTGGCCAAAATTCTAAATCCTTTGCACTTTCCAATGGCCACAAGAGTTAGATCCAGATATTTAGGTTCTAAAGCTCAAAGACACTGGTGTCACAAAATTACCTAAGCAAATCATTGAATTTGATCTGCAACTGGTGTCCCAAAATGACACTGAATCAACAGCTTGAAATACTAATGTCAATTCTTACTATTTACAATCAAGTCCCTGCACCCTGGACAAAGTTCCATAACCTTTCAAGAACCCAGTTCTTCAATTATGTCACAAATGTGAGTCCTAGTAGATCCTCATCTAGAAGATCTGGATCCATTTCCAAGATTTTCTTGCAACTTGAATACAAGTATGATCTAGATCTTGTGTATCTTCCTAGGAGATAGTGATACCATCCAATTGTTTGAAGAATGTTCGAGTTAGGGCATTGTCAATTTGGACCCTATGCATCAATGCCAAACCAATAACACAGCCACAAAACTTGAAATAGGATAGATGACCAGGATTCACTCGAGATGCTGCAAGAGGAAGGAATAAGATGATCAGATATTCGAGTAACCATACAGTTTCAAACGCAGGATGTGTTGATAAGAGAGGTAATCTCTAGAAAAGAGCAAATTTGGGGATAGTTTAATATTATTTTCCTTATACATCAAACGATAGTTTTGGATCATATACACAATTTCATCCAATGGCCTGATAGATTGAAAACTTATCGATTAATAAGGAAAGATCAAAGGGTGGAACATATTTATCCAAATTCCAACCATATTATCAAGCACAAGATGATAAAGGAACATTAAACAAAAACTGAGGACAAGTTGTCAAAGGACATAAATGCTTTCAAAACTACATCTTGGACTAAAATTCACTAAGGTCAATATTTACCTAATAATTGACAGCTTGTTAAAGGATATGATTGCTTTCAAAACTACATCTTGTTCACTAAGGTCAACATTTACCAAATGCTCTTATAGAGTCCATAAAAGTGAAAGGGCACTATTACATGATATCTCAAGCATCTTGTATCGCAATAAATCGTGAAATTTAGTAGGTTAAATAAAAATATATGATAACAGATTACCCACTAATCAGGGTTGGGGAAGAATATTTAGAGATCATTGGGGTAACACAAAAAGAGAGAATTTGCAAGATTAAAAATTTCTCTGCATATTAATGAAAACCACTCCCGCAAAACTCCTGGACCAGAAGCTTCCTCAATCACAAAAATTACAGAAATTCCTCCTTGTAAAACATCGAATTCTGCATAGGCAAGTGGCTCAAATGAATCCACAAGAAGCTAAGACCTATGAACAACTATTTCATGTTGTTCATCATGGTCTTCTTGTGTTCCTACAAGCGTAGCCATTACTAGATGCCTCTTAGACTCAAAATGAAGAAGGAAACTATGTTAAAGTAACCAAAAATGATTGTCATGCAATGGTGACTGTGGAATAATATTATTTAAAGCTAATCGTAGTGTATTTAGCATCGATAGAAAATATTCCATGTCATCTTTGGAAATCTTGGCAATAGCATGATTGTTGATGTAATTGTAACTTTGGAATGTATTTCACATATATGTATATTGTATTCCTATAGAGATGTTATTATTCCTCTATACAGAAGTGTCATCATTTATATTGTAAGTGTCGTAACTTATACTTGATGGGTTATTAGACCACCTTGATGGGGTCGGCCCTGTATAAGTCATGTGGGTTAAAGGGTTATTAGACCACCCTATTGGGGGTCGTCCCTGTCAGCATTATGCTATGTGGTTAAGTTGAGGCCGACCTAGTAAAGGTTATTAAGCAAGTCAAGTCATGTATAAATAGAGTGCGGGAGGCACTCTATTTGATCATTCACTTTCTCACTGTTACACTCATTGGAGAGTGGTGCACTAATGGAGGAGGAGAAGTTTCTGCTAGGAGTATATCTCTTATGCTTGGGCTATATCATTGCTCTATCTATCTCTGAGAAAGTTGCGGGGTTTTCACCTTCTTGGTTTTCCCTGGTGAAACTCTGTGTCTCTTGTGTGCTTACATTATTGTGTCCATGATTGATATGTTGTAGATATGCTGTAGATATTTTGTACATGTTACTCTCTCAGTTAAGATCCTAGATTAGATAGAAATTTCTGAAAAACTAACATGGTATCAGAGCTAGCTTGAAAGAAGGCATGGTATGGCATTTACGATACTTGTTGCACTTGCGAAGCTAGGGCTTGATATAGAAAAAACCCATCATCGTAGCACTTTCACTATAAATCCATTTTGGCGAAGTTTCAGGATCTGAAAATTTTACAGGTCGAAGATAAGATCCCAATGTACCTATTGTCTAAAGCAAAACTTCTAATTCATTGTACTTTGTGTTTTATGATCTATACAATCTAGGGTTTCTGCGTCTTCCATATCTCAGTCATAAACAGGTGACCTAGGTAAAAAGGTCACAACTTGGGATAGGAAGATCCAAATGAAATTTTGTAAGAAGTGATAGGTAGGACATGGACTGTACTTTGACAATCCGAAGGTTTAGAGGCCGAAAGTGAAACAGTGACACGTGACACTCCGTACAAGTTTGCTCTCCTGTTTTATCCCATAAACAGGTCACGTTGCGACACTTGAAATAACTCTCTCTTAGAGCATCCATTTGAGGTAATACCTATGGGGTTGGAAAGATAATAGGTCAGGATACCACAAGAAGAATTTTCAGACCCTGTAGATCTGAAATTTCAGAGTTACACCAGAAACATCAGGTGCATATTTCTGTCAAAATAGAATTGGATTTTGAGCACCTTCATTCATGGCTCTAGGAATTTAGGGCTTTGGAGAAAGTTGGAATTTTTGTAATCGGATACCATGGTTGGATGATCCTCATCAAAATCGAAACTTACAAACCAAGATCAAATTTTTTGGTTGGGCAGAAGGTCGGGCTTGATCAAACCCTAGTTCGAGACTTTGATCAAAAAAGTTGAAAATTAGGGCTTCTCCAAAAATGGGAATTTTTGAAATCTATGACCATAGCTGGAAGCTCCTTGGAAAAATCAAATTTTAGAGATTTGGATCAAACTATTTGGTTGGGTTAAGCTCTGGGAAACTCAAACCCTAATTCAAGGTCCTCCCTAGTGAATCCAGAAGATTGAAAAGCAAATTTGAGGGGTGAAACTTTGCAGTTTTCAAATTCTGAGTATACCAGGTTGATCAGGTCATCAAGGCACATCTTTCTATCCTTTCAGAAGTTTGAAATTCAAAGTTTGAATTTTTAGGGTTTCCCTGACAAACCCTAATCTAGCTATAGATCTAGTTTTTGCAAATCAAGTGGATTGGGTTAAGCCTAGAAGAGAATGTATTGGTCACCTGCATAAGTGAAGAAGTTCCAGTTTCAGAGGGAGATGAGGCTAAGGCCTTAAATAAGAAGATTACAAGCAATCTCGACAGGTATGACTTACAGGTATGTTTCGAAATTTGTTCATGATTAAGTTTTCATTAAGGTTAGTACAATCTTGATTAATTTTAGAGTTGTCGTATCACCTTAATAAAAATATGAATGCATGATAGAAGATATTCATTGATTAGGGTTTTGACACTTTTGATTGTACTAATGCATTGTGGTGTTGTATGAGGTTGATGTTGTCCACTAACATGAAAGGTAAATCAAGAAAGACAAATCATGTTCTAGTTCAAGAACATATGACCATGGTGACATGAAGACAAATATTCATCCATTGTCATGGATCACATAGAAGATCTACTTACGAGGTATGTATAACTTGGTTCTATAATGGTTAACCTATGAGATATGCAGGTTACTAGCACAAGTCATTGAAGAGAATAAGAAGACATCATGTGGGTATGTTAGACATAACTAGCTAACATATTAATCCAGGTATGTTTTTCCTATATCAAGTTAGAATCACACCTTCTGTTAGGATCTCGTATATAAGTATACATGGCATGATTGATAATGATTATTCATTGAAGTTGGTAATCAAGAGTTTATGCTTATTATGTCTCTTACCTTGATTAATGATATGACTAACCAGAAGAGTCTTATATAAACCTTGAATACTAATGCTTATTATCTGTGTTTGAAATGATCATGACTATACATGTTTAAGATTATTGTGTTTTGATAGTATTGAGATTATACTAATGAATATATGATTATGTATGAGATCTCAAGGATAACACAATGATGATACTAGTAAGTATGCATAGTGATCGAGGATGGATATAAGTTCAAGGATAGGTAATCCAGGAAGCAAAGATCAAGAGGGAGCACACTCCAGTAGTTCCTGCAAGGAAACAAAGATTGAGAGGGAGTCCACCCAACAAACAAACAAAGATAAGTATTTGAATTGTCATTTCTTGTATATTCGATTGTTTAAATAATATTGTTCAATAATGTATATACTTATGTACCTAGAATTAGGTTGTGTATTATGCATGTTAGAATAATTGCATTAATGAACAGTATACTACTAGTATGCATGTGATGGGTAAGTGGCCTACGGCACTGTACAACATTCCATTGCTACTTATCTAGAATGAAACCTCTTTGCTGACATGTTGGGAGTTGTGCACACTCATAACAATGTTCTGGTAGAGATTGGAAGGCATCTAGAAAGTTACGGGATATGGATAAATGTTGTATTGAATCATTGGCTAAGAGAATTGCATGATTGTATGACATATTTCTTTATGTGTAAGAATTTTTTCTAAAAAATATGAGATGTTTCTAATCGTGCAATTTAACTTGTCTTGTAGGAAAGATCGTATACCATCACGTACAAAAGAAGGACTACAACATTTGTTCCAGCAACAAAGCTATCTATTGAAAATATTGAATTTCCCAGGATCCGGGATGAAGTAATGGAAGAATGCCATGATCCGTTGATCATGAAGAATGATGTTTGGGATGTGGTCCCAAGACCTAAAGGGAATTCTGTGGTGACTTCCAAGTGGATCTACAAGATCAAGCATGTTGCAGATGGTAGCATAGAAAAATACAAAGCAAGGTTTGTAGCTCGTGGTTGATTATGAAGAGACTTTTTCTCCTATAACCAAATAGACTTCCATCAAATCAGTACTTGCTCTGGCTGTAGTGATGAAATGGAAGATACACCAGATATATGTCAAGATAGCTTTCTTGGATGGTGTAGTCGAAGAGGAACTATATGTGGAGTAGCCACTTGGTTTTGAGACACATGACAGCAAGTCATATGTGTGTAGGTTGAAGAAAGCCTTACATGGCTTGGAGAAATCCCCTAGGACTTGGGGATGATGCACTATTTTCTAGGCATGGAGGTGTGGTAGAGTGCGGATGGAATCTTCCTTGGACAAGGGAAGTATGCAGTAGATATTCTGAAGAGGTTCAGGATGATGGACTACAAGGCCATGGCCACACCTATGGCATCGAACCTGAAGCTTCTGTGTGATGCTTCATATGATCCGGTTGATGTCACTGTGTATCGACGGATGATTGGGTCCTTGATGTACCTAATGAACACGAGACCATATATTTGATTTGCGGTGAACACATTGAGCCAGTTCCTGAGGGATCCCAGAGGTGTTCACCTGGTTGTTGTAAAGCATGTTCTGAGGTACATGAAGGGTACAATTGATTATGGGATCAAGTATGATGCAAATCAAAAGTTTAACCTGCAGGGCTATGTTGACTCGGACTAGGCAGGAAGTGCTGCAAATAGGAAGAGCACTTCTGTGTGCTACTTCAGTATGGGGTCAGGTGTAATCTCTTGGTTTAGCAGGAAGCAGTCCCGCGTAGAACTGAGTACAACTGAAGCAGAGTATGTTGCATCTTTTTCGGCTAATTGTGAGACGGTATGGCTTAGGAAGCTATTGTCTGAGTTATTTGATCTCCCATTGGATGCTTTTGTGACAACCAGAGTTGTGAGAAGCTATTTGAGAACCCGGTGTTCCACGATAGGTTGAAGCACATTGAGATCAAATATCACTATATCAAGGATATGGTGCAGAGAGGAGCAGTGAAGCTCTTGTATGTTGCGACAGATGAGCAGGTTGCAGATGTGTTGACGAAACCACTATCCAGAGTGAAGTTTGAATACTTCAGAGAGAGGCTTGGTGTTCTCCATATTGACGACACTTTGAGGAAGAAGTGATGGACACATTTGCAGGAACCATTCCAAGCATGGTGAGAGGAGGATCCTTCCCATGGCTGTGGATGTAAGTGTTGTGTGATGAGCATCAGGATGATGCTCCAGTTATTGCTCTATATGCATCATCTTGTATGCTTGTTATGATCAGCTGGATCATGTATTTGTATATGCATCATGTTGGATGCTTGTTATGATCAGGTAGATCATGTATTTGTATATGCATCATGTTGGATACTTGTTATGATCAAGTGGATCATGTATGTGTATATGTATCAGGTGGATACATTGTATGATCAGGATGATCATAGATGATGAGCTTCAGGATGTTTCTCTAGATGATATGTATCAAGTAGATACATTGTATGATCAAGATGATCATAGATGATGAGCTTCAGGATGTTGCTCCAGATGATATGTATCAGGTGGATACATTGTATGAACAAGATGATCATGGATGACGAGCTTCAGGATGTTTCTCCAGATGATATGCGTCAATATGATGCTATGATGATGATCAGGATGATCATGTGATGATGTACATCAGGATGATGTATGATGAGTATCAGGTTGATGCTCTGTGGCCGTGGATAGGTTGTGCAGATGAGCATGTAAGTTGACCTAGGAGATCCGATAGGTTGGGTTGTGTGCCCATAATCAGTCCTGGGATTCTCTTTCGAAGCATTGCTATGGGAGGACATGTAATATTGCCCTGGGAGATCCAATAGGTTGGGATGTGTGCCTGTAATAAGTCTTGGGATGCTCTTTCGAGGTTTTGTCCTATGGCATGTAATGTAGTCCTGGGAGATCCGATAGGTTGGCCTGTGTGCCCGTAATAAGTCCTAGGATTCTCTTTCGAGGTTTTCCATGACCACATGTAATGCAGCCCTGAGAGATCCGATAGGTTGGGTTGTGTGCCCATAATAAGTCCTGGGATGCTCTTTTGAGATTGTGTGGTGGAAAATCCTATATTTGTTCTAGGTCCCATCCAGTATGAAAAAGGGATAGATCTGTGGTGATAAATCCTAGATTTGTTCTAGGTCCCATCCAGTATGAAAAAGGACTGGCTCTATGACGGAAATCCTAGATTTGTTCTAGGTCCCATCCAGTACAAAAAAGGACTAGCTCTGTGGCAGAAATCCTAGATTTGTTCTAGGTCCCATCCAGTATGAAAAAGGACTGGCTTTGTGGCGGAAATCCTAGATTTGTTCTAGGTCCCATCCAGTATGAAAAAGTACTGGATCTGTGGTAAAAATCCTAGATTTGTTCTAGGTCCCATCCAGTATGAAAAAGGACTAGCTCTGTGGTGGAAATCCTAGATTTGTTCTAGGTCCCATCTAGTATGAAAAAGGACTAGCTCTATGGTGGAAATCCTAGATTTGTTCTAGGTCCCATCCAATATGAAAAAGGACTGGCTTTGTGGTGTAAATCCTAGATTTGTTCTAGGTCACATACAGCATGAAAAAGGGCTAGCTCTGTAGATGATGAAGACCTGTAGGTGGCAGGCCTACATCCAGTATGAAAAAGGACTGGCTCTATAGAACTTCCTATGACGAGTAGATCAGAGATTGATTGAGATAACAGCAGCGGTGACGATGACGATGATTCAATGACGATGATCCAGTGACGATGATCTAGAGAAGACTTGTGCGAGAATACCTATGTCGAGAAATACCTTCCTAGTTAAGAGGGAGTGTTGATGTAATTATAACTTTGAAATGTATTTCACATATATGTATATTGTATTCCTATAGAGATGTTATTATTCCTTTATAAGGAAGTGTCGTCATTTATATTGTAAGTGTCGTAACTTATACTTGATGGGTTATTAGACCACCTTAATGGGGTCGGCCCTATATAAGTCATGTGGGTTAAAGGGCTATTAGACCACCCTATTGGGGGTCGGCCCTGTCAGCATTATGCTATGTGGTTAAGTTGAGGCCGACCTAGTAAAGGTTATTAGGCAAGTCAAGTCATGTATAAATAGAGTGCGGGAGGCACTCTATTTGATCATTCACTTTCTCACTCTTACACTCATTGGAGAGTGGCACACTAGTGGAGGAGGAGAAGCTGCTGCTAGGAGTATATCTCTTATGCTTGGGTTGTATCATTGCTCTATCTATCTCTGAGGAAGTTGCGGGGTTTTTCACCTTCTTGGTTTTCCCCAGTAAAACTCTGTGTCTCTTGTGTGCTTGCATTATTGTGTCCATGATTGATATGTTGTACATGTTATTCTCTCAGTTAAGATCCTAGATCAAATTGAAATTTCTGAAAAACTAACAATGATGCCCTTCATAATGAAGAGGAATGGATCCAATACAAAAGGACAATCCTCACGTGTGGATGGAACGGGTTCAACAACGGTATTTGCCATTGTCTCAAGTGAAATATCAATCTTATTGAGCAGCTCCATCAATATTGTGCAAAGCCACTTATGGGATCTGATATCTACCACCATTAATGGATCTAGTTTTGGACAACTTGCAATCTGTTCAACTTTACTTACATTTACATGAGATGCTATAGGGCTATCAATTGCCTCCATGGCTTTGCAAAAGGTATTACAAAATCCATAAAATCTTGCACCTCTCTATCTTGCACGCATTTAACATGTTGCATCATGGTAATAGGTTTATATAGGTTAATCATGGGTAAGAGATGGCCTTTTTTAAATCATTTGTTCCCATCCATAAATGGCTTTTACATTAATAGATACATCAATAAACTCAACCAAAGAATATTTATATGGTACTATATAACCAAAAATCAATAACAAATATAAGCACTAAGACTGAATGATAGTATAACTAGGGCTAGGGAAAGCCTCCTGGAATCATATTGTTGAAGAGGGCAACCAAAAGTACTACCTCAATCACATCAAGAAGGCACTTCCACACTTATGTTAGCATATAAATAAACATGTGACTACTTTTCATTACTTCTAAAAAAAACTGCTACAAGAAAATAGTGAACTGCTAACTAATCGATCAAAAACTAAATAAATAAACCTATACCTCTGCCTTCTCTTTTTTAGAGCAGATCCATCTCAACCTTCGGACCGGAACACCAGTGGCTCCTGGTTTTCTATGGGCTGAAAAGTCAAAATGAAAGTTAAGATATCTATATATACAAGTTTGGAGACAAAATATACCAAAAGTAATTAAATATTATCAAAAATAAATATCCATACCTGCGTCCCCTGTGGAAATTGTGAAACTAGAATTTCCTCAGCATCTATATTTGTGCCACTAGCCTCTGTTTCTTCCCGGTCAAAAAAATCCGTATCATCAAAGTTGTCATCATTCATGAATTTGGTATACTGCATAAATTTCATATAATTTATAGACATTAGATTTGGAGAACAAAAAAAATAGATTTCATATAATAAATTTCATATATTATAGCATACTTACATACCATGCCTCTGTTCTGATTTTGTCCAGCGATGACTCGCTTATAATTGTCTCTACAGTACATTGCATACTGCTCAAGCTCTAATCAACTCATACTTTCTAAGTGATCATCAGAATAATCATCAAATGGGCCTTCATCCATATTGGTTGAAGATGACATATTATTTAGGCCGATTTTGACCCCTTCCAATGCAGCCCCAACATGTTCTTTTATCTTCCCTCGCCCCTCTTGCTATTTGGGATGTCATTTCCAACTCCCATGGAAAAGCAACGACTCTAGAATGTGGTTGTACTAACCAAGGCATCGAACGCCTATACTGAACATATCTTCATGCATCAGGTCGTTCATATGTATGACCTTTTCCAGCACAATAGAAACTGGATCCCGTATCTGTATAGTCCGGGTTCATGTGAAACCAGAACTCTGCAATCAACATCTTAACAAAACACTGAGGAACCTCATCATTATTTGGGAACTTCCCATATGCACACAGGAAACTCGAATAAATATGTGGTGCAATCAGTGGATCATTGAATCTTACGATCTTTAGACGTTTTTGTCTTCAGGCCGTAAGTCAAAACATGAAAAGACCATTTCTTTTGTGACAATTTTTTTTATTTCTTCAAATTTGTGACAACCCATCACTAACAATCGCCTCCTACACATCATGTCATGAAAAATATGGGTTGATGGTCCAACCCCAAGATATGTCTCGATCAAACTATTGATATTGTGCAAAAAAATCTGGAGACACTATTGAGTGCCAAAAGAGAGATTTGAACTCTCAAGTTCTGCTCGCAATCTCGAGGAATGCTCCTTCATCTCTTCCACAGTCAGCATAGCGATGTTTTCTTCCCAAGGAGTCTCTTCAGGAACGTCTCTAAGATGACTGTAAAGAGGATCATATCTTTCATTGCGAGCATACTGATGCACCCAATGACCTCTCCTTGTCTGGGGAGGTGGATTAGGATCAGGAGCAGCAAACCTTGTAAGAAGTAAAATGCACATGCATGTATTAAAATCTATATATATAATTTGTCAAAAAAATTATACACATTTAAATAAAATGTGTTCATTATAAATACTTGATGGAACCTCTGCATTAGCATGAACATTGTGCGAAATAGAAATAAAGTCTTTTTCCCCATCATTATTGTTAGAATGTCCAGAAGACCCTATAGGAAACCAAAAATTGGCAATCACATGTAAGTTTACATGAAAAATCATGTAATTTTTCGCAAATAAAACAGTCATGTCAAACAAAAATTCTAGTTAGAATGTATGTAAACAATCTCTACCTGGTGATGGCATATCTGAAGAATAAGACACTAAGGGTGTCATCTGTGATTGTCCAATGGCCCCTGTAGACCCCCCCCCCTCAGACAGACGTCTTCCATTGTGAGAGCCACCACCTGTGCACAACAAGATATTAGAAAGATGTGTAAAAGAAGATTTATGTTTATATAGACTTGAGCGTGAATTGAATAACAATTGAATTTACCTGACGATGACCTTAGGGAGTTTCGTTGCATACTAGCCAATATTGATTCACCCTGAAGCTATGAAGCTGTGCCTGATAAGAATTTTCCACATATTAAAAAACATTTCAAACAAGAATTCTAATCAAAATGTATGTAACAATCTCTACCTGGAGATGGCAAATTTGAAGAATAAGACACTAAGCGTGTCCTCTGAATTTTTCCACCGACACCTGTAGACCCCTCAGACAGACGTCTGTCATTGTGAGAGACACCACCTATGCACAACAAGATCTTAGAAATATGTGTAAAAGAATATTTATGTTTTTATAGACTTGAGCATGAATTGAATAACAATTGAATTTACCTGATGGTGACCTCACGGAGTGTCGTTGCATAGAAGCCAAGTTTGCTTCACCTTGAAGCTGTGAAGCTGTGCATGATAAGAATTTTCCATAGATTAATAAACATGTCAAATTTAAATTTACCAAATTTAACATTGTGCACCTGTGCATGATGAGAAATTCCCACATTAAAATCATGTCAAAACATGTCAAACAAGATAAATATATTTCAGATTAACAATCGAATATACCTGACTGGAGCACATGTCTTCGTCTATCACCGATGGTAGATATCTCTGGATGATCCATGTGTCCTTGTTAAGACAAAATGAGAAATCAAACATTTTATAAATATCTCTAGGAATTAGAAAATGCAATAAATATCTCTCACCATTTTTAAGGAAAATAAGATAAAAAAAATTATCAATAAGGCCAATTACTCCTAACAAGGTTTTAGCAAATATAACATCCCATAAAATACCAATTCATATTTTATAAGATAATATAATCAATAAGCCTTCAATTGTTTGAAATATCCAACAATAACTCAAGCAATGGCTTTTCCAATCCAATTTAGGATACTTGTCATTATGTGTATATGCCAATGCAAAATTTCTATAGGCCCTTACATGTCTAGTGGAGGTTTCATACCATGCTCCATCTATTAATAGGAGTCATAATACTTTAAGACTCCAAATTTCTTAATTAGCCTGTAGGTCAGGTTGTTTATAAGATAAAAGCATGGCTGAAGTGAACAGCTGACCAGTAGTTACTTGCATATAGAATATGACCAAATCCAAAGTACACTCGGGCTCTTTATTTTCCAAGAGTTTTCCCAATCATTGAAGCAAAGGAATTTAGTGATTACTTAGATTATACACTTTAGTTTTTTTATTTTATTTAACTTTCAGTTTTTTTCAAATTTAATATATGACCAATGTTTATAACAATTTTTATTATTTTTTAATATCAATATTTATAAACATATAGATTCCTAACAACCAAGTTTCTTATTGGTCTGAATAGTTCAGCTTGTCCATGAGTTAAAAGCATGGATAATATGAATCACTAACTAGTTGTTGATGGGATATATGACCAAATTCAATGTACACTAAGGCCCTCTATTTTCCAAGAATTTTCCCAATAACTAAAAGCAAAGGAAAGGTATCTACTTCTACACTTTACTTTTTTTTTATCTCAAGTGTCAATATCTTCAAACTAATTATTTTTCAATGTCTACAAACAAACTTTTTTTATTTTATTTAAGATGCAAATATATAAACAAAGATGGGAAACGAGTTAATACAACGTAGTAAGGTTGTATTCTAGTAAAAACCCTATGCTTGGGATAGATTGGCTTGTGGAGGAGATTGAGGTTAAGTGAATAAGAAACTATGCTTGGGATACATTAGCCTGTGGAGGAGATATGAGGTTAAGTGAATAAGAAACTATGCTTGAGATGTCTCGCATGTGGAGGAGATCTGAGGTTAAGTAAATAAGAAACTATGCTTGAGATAGTGAGGTTAAGTGAATAACAAGGAATAAAATTGTAAAATACAATTCCCTACACTCGTTACTCTAAATACAATTAGAATATGTGATCTCCATCCTTAACATTGGAGGGCAGGTAAAGTTGTGAAAGATCATCCTTGTTTACTATAAAGTACCATCATTGCTCTAAATAAAATTAATATATGTGATCTCTAAATACAATTAGAATATGTGATCTCCATCCTTAACAGTTTGAGAGCAGGTAAGGCTATGACAGACCATATTTATGTGCTTTTGATTATATATTCCATGATGGGTTTAGTTTTAGAACACTTCATAGATGTTGTAAGAGAGATCTGGAGACAAATCCATGATGGCAAAGAGACATATTGGGGTCCTTTCAACTTGAACAGATAAAGTTAAAAGAAATTTCTGAAAGGATGCAAAAGTTTGTTTGAAAAGATCTTCTGCACCAAATATTAAAAGGGTTGTCGACAACATTTTTAAAATTCAAAGGTTCTGATTATGAATGCAGAATAGAACAATCCTCTAATTCCATGATTTGTTTACTTTTAGAGATGTTGTGACAGATATTTGAGACAATTCTATGATGGCAAAGGGGCATATTGGAGTCCTTTCAGATTGAACAGAGAAAGTTAAAAGAGATTTCCAATAGAAGGAAAAAGTTTGTTTGAGAAGATCATTCTCCATCAAATAAAAAAGTCTATCGACAATATTTTTAAAATTCGAAGGTTTTGACTATGGATGCAGAATAAAACAGTCTTCTAATAAAATACATAACTGTAAGGAATTTAAAAGGAAGGTGGGTCTGTTTAAAGTGATATTCACCTCATTTGATGAAACAGGAAATCCCACTACAAAAACATGGGACAGTCCCCCTGATCTAATTGAGCATGAAAACCCATTACAGGATCACGTGCCATTCCCATGGATCAATGAATCCATGTAGAATTCTAGAAGTTCGGTTTTATTTGGTATTGTTCTCAAGTTGGGAAGATTTGGAAAATCATGGTTTGCTTTGTTTTGTCATAAAATTAATGGAAGTGGTAGAATTAATGGAAGTGGTTTTTAATATAGAGTTTGGGAATCATGGATGACCATGAACATCTAGAGCATTGTGCTATATGTGAATGCATGGGATAGAGGAGGATAATTAGAGATCTAAGTGAGCAACCTGATGGTCTTTAGGCCTCTATTCAATCATTGAATGATAGATTTTGGTATTACATTGATTCTCAGGAGGTCAGGGTTGGCATATTGGAAAGAACAATGGAAGAACATTCCAAAAAATTAGGTGACCAAATGGAATATTTGGATATTCATCACAACATAATCATGGGATTCACCCAAAGCTCTCAACTTTTAGTGGAGAGACCCTCAGTCTTAGTGGGTTCGGCCTTAGATGATTTGGAGGAAAATATTGTTCAATAGGTGGAAAAAGAAGTAGGTAGTCAGCCTCTTCATGACTTAATTGATCAAAGGGATGTATTGACATGCAAGAAGCTCAAAGTGGAAATGCAGATAAGCAACACATTGATAGGGTTTATTCTTCCATGTGTTTTGTGTTATGGCTAGGAAGTCGATTAATTAGAATATATAGGTGTAAGGTATTTTGTCTTCCATTACTTTAAAAAAAAGATGTACTCTAGTTATGGTTTGTCTCTAAAATACTTTTTAGAGCTCTCTTGAGACTCTACATTTTTTAAAATTTGATTGTATATCTCAATTGGATGGATTTTGTCCCCAGTATTTTTTACAAATTAATATCAATATATACATTACTGTTAAAAAAAAATTCATTTTAAAGAAATGAAATTGTCTAAATATTATACAATATCAACCGATTTTGGTTGTATATTGACTAACAATTTTGTTCATATATGGTCCAAATCATATAATTTTAGACTACTCATAAAAAATTATTTTCATTTTTCACTATTTTAACATCACAGTAATTACATGTTCATTGATTTCATAATACACATCCATTAATTATACAGGTGGTAGGCCTGAGGGGTGTCTTTAACCCCAAAAGAAATCAGGAGGCTTCCTTCGCATAGGGAATCGGTGAAACAACAAATAAAAAGGGAAAGCACTGGCCCTATAGGAAGGAATCTTGATTATGAAGAGACAAGGCATTATTAAAAATATGACAATAGTAGGCGATTCAATGATTGTTATTCATCATATGGTTTACAAAACACTTCCAAAGGAAACACACTTGACCAAATTGCTTGGGCGCATTCAAAAAATGACACGAGGCATGGAAAACATCAAGTTTTATCACTCATTGAGAAGGCTCAACTCAATGGCATATGCAATGGCCTACAAGGCCTATAGTTTAACACTAGAAATGCTTTGAAAAACTTGCATAGGAAAGGTTATTAGTAACATTCCCTAAATTTTTACCACATAGCTCTTTAAAGCACTTGGACAAGTGGCAATCCCACAGCAACATGCAATGTTATATGAACAGACAAACCAGTTTTCTTCCTCTTTACTTGACCTCTGAGGGTCTCACCTTAATGAATTTTGGTGGGATGGGATGGTGTAGAGAATGTGGTTTAATCCCTTCAATTTGGTTGGATACCTAGAATGTTTGGCCCTAGCTATAGATAAGAGGCATGAACATTTTTCTCTTGTTGTTGTGCCAGAGCATCATTCGTCTGGAAGAAATAAAAGGTCTTGGCTATGGTTGTAATATTGCCAGTGTTTATGGGTGTGGCTCCTCTTTTCAATTCAACTAGACACTGATTCAAGAGTCTCAAGAATCTTGGTATCAAGATGAGGATCTAGACAATCACTCGGTCATTTGCAACAATTGTTGTGGATATAACAACAACTTCTCTTCTCCTATGAAAGTTAATTGGCTACAAGTCTAGGGGATCGAGAATCTTGGTATCATCCTCAAGGCCGAAATCCAAATTAGGAATTGATTCCATGTAATTACTCAACCATTTGCAATAAGTCTATTTTAGGTGTCTACCAAAGTATGTTGGGACAAATGTTGTAAATTTGAACCAATGTCTATTTCTAGGAGGCTATGTTGGCAATTCTTGGGTACTTCAGCCCTCTAATATATACCAGAGAAATTTCCTTCCTAGTCACTCAGTTGGGAAATTCACTCAAGCCTCGGCTTCATGGATGACCATGACCACCCAAAGAGTTGTGCTTTTTGTGAACATTCTACCCTTTGTGATTCAATTTGAAGGTCTGAATGCCACAATGATGAAAGTTAAGAAAAATGAATTTGGAAATAAGAAGAAGGGAGAATTGTAAGAAAGAATGGGAATAGAACTATGTTAGGGACCTAAAATAAATTAGAATCCAACTAATGAGGATGAAAGCATAGTTGGAAAAGCACAAAGAAATGATAGACATGTTAGAAATTGGAGAAGAGATCAATAGAGAGAAATTGGAGGAAGATGAGGACATGATAAAAGAGATGCAAGAGAAATTCCAGCACTCGAACTTGACACAAAAAATAGGCTTTGAGGATTGAGGAAATATGCTTCTCCAACCACCTCAGTTGGTTCATTTGGACAAGACCAAGCAATGATCATGGAAGAAGACATAGTCGAGAAACAAATAGAGCAAGCCAGGAATACAAGCCCCTCTCTATTATATTCAACTAAGGAAAGGAGAAAGAATACCCAACTAGGGCATGGACACAAAAATGTTTAAAATATTATGATGTGTGGTACTTGTGATGATAATGAATTCTGAGTGTAAGCATGAACCTACACAATTTCTACAAAAATATTTAGCCACGGGCTTACATAAACAGTAGCACCATAAGCATATCAGTTTGGGAAATATTTCAGTGGTATCAAAGCATGGAATCTAATTGTTTGACAAAAGTCTCAACCAGTTATACAAGCAGTTAACCAAAAGGAATCAGTTCAGGTTTTGGCTGAGGGTCATTCCAGTGGAATCAGAGTTTGTAGTTCAAGTGTGCACTTAGGGAACTGAAATCCCTAGTTAGGGTTAAAAGATGAAACTCATGTCCTTTAATTGCAAAGGGTTGACAAACCCTGCAAAAAAATCGTCGCTGAAGTATGACCCGAATTCCATATTTCATTTTCCAGGTTGCATATCCAATAGCAGACCTAGTTCCAGGTTAAGTAGACCCACCGACATCCTCCGTTAGAGAGCTAGTTGCTTAGCAAGTTGAACCGTAACCACCAATATCAAAGGGAGAAGGTATAAAATGTTCATTGCCGATTGCTATAGGATGTTTAAAGTATGGAAAAAAAAGTGATGTTATCGGCTTTCTTAAAGAGTATAACTACAAAAAGGTTATCAGGAAGGCTGGTAATTGAGGGTTATTTTAATTTCACTAATAGTAGAAGAGAAGTGTGGGGAGAAGACGCTAGATTTTATAGGCTTGCAGATAACTTTTCACATTATATTTAGTTAGTGGAACTGGTTGATGTATATCCTATCTAAATGAGGTTGACTGGGTTTCCTGGGTTTGGAGAAGCCAAATGTCTAAAGGAAGAGGGTATTGGCTCTTTGTATTGAGGGAAATCGCAATAACTAAGATTGGCTAAATTGGGTTCATGCTACCAAAATGAGATATGAAGTTATTAAAAAGAACTACGTCAAGGATACAGTTTTGAAAGGATCTAGATATATTTCTTTTAAAACCCCAAAAAAATAATTTATAGGAATTTTTTGTAAATAATGGTAATTGATTATAAGGGCTTAGGCTAATGATAGAGTAACTGATATATTTATGGGTCTTTTTTCAGTTTTTAAGGGTCAATTCCCACATGCCAGAACCAAACTCATAGAAACAATAGCAGATATTAGAACATAACCCAGATAAATATCTTATGAGTCAATTACCTATGCAAAGAAAGGGTTCCCTTCGTCTTCGCATGTGTCAAGCCGTTCCTTTGACCCTTCGTTGTCGTGGTCGTTCCCCTAAGTTGCCATGGTCATTCCCCTCCCTACATTTTTTCAATGTACTATACGTTTGAACGACGAACAGCTCTACGTTTGAACGACAGAGAGCAAAAATCGTTAAACAATGACACACAGCGACGAGCGCAGAAAGGGTTTGTTTGCGTTTATATACTTAAACATTTATTGGCCGAGAGTTTAAAAGGAATCTAAACTCCTGGCCGAGACACTTGTCCGAGAGTTTAATATCAAAAAAAGGTTATACTCTCGAACGAGAAAACTAAATATTCTAGGGCGAACAATTATCTAACTATGGAAAAACTCTCGGATGAGAGAAGTTTAACCGTGGTTAATTTCTGGTTCGAGAAATTCAACAACTCTTTCCCGAGAAAATATGTTGACTTTTTTCTTGGGCGAGAAACTGGAAATTAGAATAGAAAAAAAAAAGCAAATTGTCACGAAATTGTTTCCCATCTTCGCATTTTCACCCAATTATGTCTTGCTTGTCATCTCATTGCTTAGTTGATATATCTTCTAAGTTCTCTATATGTTGTCTTTGCCCAATAATTTCCTGTTTGATCATATGCTAACAAAAATACACCGACACCAAAATCAATACATCTTTCATTTAATTTAATGCATTTTTATTGAAGTCAACCATTGAAGTTAATGCATTTTTTTATTGAAGTCAATGCATTTGTCACTGAAATCAATACATTATCCTACTCTTAGTCGATGCATTTTTCATTGAAATCAATGCATTATTCTACTCTTAGTTGATGCATTTGTCACTGAAATAAATGCATAATCCTAATATTAATCAATGCATTTGTCACTAAAATCAATGCATAGCCCTAATATTAATCAATGCATTTGTCACTGAAATCAATGCATTATCCTACTCTTAGTCGATGCATTAGTCACTGAAAACAGTGCATTTCCCTACTCTTATTCAATGCATTTGTCATTGAAATCAATGCATAATATTAATATTAGTCAATGCATAATCATAATCTTAGTCGATGCATTTGTCATTGAAATCTATTCATAATCCTAATGTTAGTCGTTGCATTCATCACTAAAATCAATGGATATTCCTATGTTAATCGTTGCATTTGTCACTAAAATCAATGCATATTCCTACTCTTAGTCAAAGCAATTGTCACTAAAATCAATGCATAGTATTAATCTTAATTAATGCATTTGTCACTGAAATCAATGCATAATCTTTATCTTTGTCGATGCATAATCTTAATCTTAGTTGATGCATTTGTCATTAAAATCTATGCATAATCCTAATGTTAATCGTTGCATTTGTCATTGAAATTATTGCATAACCCTACTCTTAGTCGATGCATTTATTACTAAAATCAATGCATAATCCTAATCTTAATGCATAGAAAAACCAATTTATATCATAAAAGTGTAAAAAACCCCATTTATATCCAAAAGTAAATATAATTTATAAAATATTATTAAACTAAAGCATTAAACTCTCAAACTAATATTAAACTAAATCTTTAAACTTAATCAAACTAATTTTAAGATAAACTAATATTAAAGTAAACTAATATTCAAGTAATCTAATATTACTCAACTAAACTATTATTAATATTACTAAACTAAATTATTATTAAATTAACCTAAATTGTTATTAAACTAAACTAAACATAATAATCTAACCTAAATATTTTAAACTAAACTAAAAACTTAAAATAAATATATAAAACTAACTTTTTCGAAGTCAACGGAATTTCTTCACATGGTAAGATTTCTAAGTTATTTAGAGCCTCTCTAAAAGTAATTGAGTGAGAAAATGCATATGGCATCTTCTTTACTAACTACTTTTGATTTATATTAAAAATTAATATTTTTCCAATATAAAAATGTGAATGAAGTTGAATTCGAGAAGCATTGAGAGATTCATAGTGTGACGAAAACTTAAGTACCACAGTATTAATACTTGATCTGCGAGTATTACTTACAAAACGTAATATGATCCAATCCGAGCAATATGATCCAACATATGCGTTTATTTAGATATATTGTGGTTGGAATGTGATAATGGTATTGCATGACATTACATTAAAGTGCTCCATATACATTACTAAAGTGATAAAGCAACATGGCAAAACATTAAAGTGCTTTGATGTTGTCATTCTTCAACTTAATTTTTCATTATAAGTACCTTAATATTTCGCATGATCCAAAACCTTTTACTAAAATTCAAATAGAAAAATACAAAGGTCTCGTTTGTAGATTGTCATATAAAATTGCAAACAACCTATCTCAGATAAAAAAAATTCTCTCCTTTTTATAATGTCAATGAATTTTTTTGAGTATGTTTAAACATGGTTAAAGTTATTATTAATATAACTTCATATGGATTATTTATTAATTATTTATATTAATAATTAATAATTATTACTATAAGCCACATTACCACTTTCATATTAATATTAATATTATAATAATTTTATCAATTATTTATTCTGATTTGAATAAACATAATTTTTATTAATTATATTTACAATTATAATTATATTAATAAATAAAATTATGATTATAATCATAGTTTTAATAATTTTTATAAGCCACATTATTATTATAACTCAGATTAATTAATAATTTTTAATAATTAATTAATATTATAATTTTTGTTATTATTATAATTTAATATCAATTCATTATTAACTATTAATATTAATATTATAATTAATTATAAAAATACTAATTATATATTATTTATAATAATAATACTAATTATATATAATTTATAATTATTACTTATTAAAATACTAATTATATATTATTATAAATTATTGATTATTAAAATACTAATTTTTATTCTTATTTATTATAAGAAATTGTTGTTGTTAATTAGATATGGCTTAACTATATATATTTTTAATTAATAATTTTTTTTTACTATGATTTTAATTATTATTAATAATTAATATTATAATTATTTTTATTGTTTAAATTTTATATGGATTTATTATTAATTATTAATTCTTAATTAATTAATATTATACTTATTTTTATTGTTTAAACTTAATATTGATTAATTATTAATATTAATTATTATAAGTTATATTATCGCTTTAATATCAATATTGATATTAAAACTATTAAAATTAATTATAATAATTATATTTATAATAATTATAATTTATATTGTTTATTATTAAATTTATATTTCTACTAATAATTATAGATATGATAATAATTTTAATTTTAATTTTAATTATAACAACAATTTATAATTATCATTATTGTTATTATAAATATTATTATAATACTACTTGTTATAATAATTATTATTATTATTATTATAATTACAATTGTATTTATAATATTAATTTCATTAATAATTATTATTATTACAATTATAATTATTATTATTTTAATACTAATTTTAATTATAATAATATTAATATTTATAATTATATAATAATAATATTTATAATATTATATAATATTAAT